>PITA01000309.1:0-66595 GCA_004023965.1 Spilogale gracilis
TAAGGGCACAACAGTAAGAGCCAAGGAAATACAAGGAGGGCATGAAGGAAGGCAGGAGCACTCATTTATGGATTACTGACAAGATGGAGAAAGCTATGGACTGATAACAAGACAGGTGAGGCACTAAGGGCTAAGTTCTAGAAATGCGCTCTTCTTAGGACCTGTGCGGGGAGAGGACATCAGGGGAGCCATTGGGTCTGCATCTCAAACTCACCTCCGGTTCAGAGAGGGGGTGTTAAGCACACAGTGAATAGGAGGAAACTTCCAGAAAAGGAATCCTTGACCACTGCAAACAGTGGCCCCCAAATGAAGCTACACATCAAGAATCACTTGAATTGCTTTCTAAAAATACAGATTTCCTGTCCTATCACCGACCTACCCACTTAAAATCTTTCCATACAAGGCTAATATTTACTACCCCCTGGACCACAGCAGTAATCAGGTGCTCCTCATGTGAGGCCTCTCCCTCTGGAAGGATTTTTTTATCCCCCTCTTAGCCACTTTTTGATTCTTACACAGACTTTGAGGCCTGTCTCAAATCTCATAACCTGTCTGAGGGACCCTCCCAGATTCCCAAAAGTGGCCTGGGAATGACAATTGCTTCCTCTGACCTGGTCAAGAATGGCTTTAGGTGAGGCCTGGTCGGGGTCTTGAATGAGGATCAGGATTTTGATGAGTGTGAGGAATGAGGAGAGACCTTTTCCATTCAAATAAAAAGACATAAGCAGAAGCTATAGGGACTTTAAGAAACAATGGTTATTTTGCACAGGATAGGTAAATAGCTGAAACAGAAGAGTCATGTTGTGACGCAGTAAAAGAAAGATTAATGGTCAGTTTGGCAGCCAGACAGTAGAATGACTTGGAAGTCTAAGTAAGAAGTTCTCATTTTTTTTCCAGAACGCTAGAGCATTCGAATAGGTTGCTCTCTTTTCACGTGGGGTAGCCAGGAGGGCCCTAGCACAGAGGGAGCCCCTGAACCAGCCTCTCCCTGCTACAACATGCTTGTGAGTCTACCCCCGTACTCAGTAATGTTTCCTGTACTTGCCATGATGGGGGAGAGGTTGTGAAGCATTGAGCTAGGCAAGGAGGAACCATTGAAGAATTCTGAAGACAGATTTAACATGATGAGAGCAATGTTTTAGGGAAATCAGTTCAAATAAATGTAGCTCAAATTCCAGATGAGTCGGTAAGTTCCCACTTGATTCCTTTACTGGCATCATCATTTTCTTCTGCCTGTAAACTGAAGCCAGAATAGAGCTTATGGACTAATTAATGATTAAGAATGAGAGAGAAGAGGGAGATTGATTTGCTCACTCCAAGTGGATAGTTTTTCATCCTCTCTCCCCTAAAAATACAAGTCATTTTAAAGCAACATGACAGGGCATAGGAAAGGTACAAGGAGAAAAGTGAATTTCATGAATGGGAGACCATCTCATTTCAGACTGTTGATTAATCGACATCAGCTGGAGAGAAGACTCCATCTGTTCTCAGCATCTACATGGATTCTGGGGAAAGCAGAGAGGGAAGTACTGGAGAGAACCAGCCAGTTTATACATCTTGCTGAGCTGTGTTTGCAAGCAGTGCTGCCAGGACTTTATCTGGAAAGTTATGAATTTTCAGAACATCACCTTTTTTAAGCCACATTTTGAATAGGTTCTGTTTTTTGAATTTTCCACTTTATCCATCTCCTACATGAGCAATAGAATACTGTCTACGTACGATCTTCCAAATTTAACCAATAAAAAGAAATATATATTTGGCATAAATGTCAGTGGATTTTCCAACTGAACTTTCAAGTTGGAACTACTCAAAGTAAATTCTTTGCAACTTCATCAAGCTATTAAGTTGGTTCCTTCGAAAGACGTACCCTGGCTCTAGAAATTACGTGGTATCAATTACTTTTATAATCTTTGACTGGAAAATTATTTGTCAACCCTGGATTTTTCTTGGACTGGATGAGTCTAAGTTCTTTTCCAGTTTTCAAAGGGTATAAAAGCCTGAGTATGAATATATAGGCCATAAGACTCCAGAAGTTTAAGAAACCAATTAATTCTGATTGTTAGCTGTGATAGTACAAAACCAAACCAAACCCAACCAAAACAAAAAAGCACCCCCCCCGAAAACAAAAACAAAAATGAAAACTTAGCAGGTTCTGTTTTTCTCCAGTCTTGGATTATTATTAATTTAACCCACTTTTTGAGTAACAGAAAGCGAAACCAAAATATTGGTAAGAGTGTAAGTAACAGGTAGTTGTGGTAATGGAGTAAGAATAGCTTATGATACCATATGCCAGGTTGTTACTAATGTTCTTTTTTTATTTGGCGGGGGTGGGGGGGAGGATAATAAATAAGATACATTGCATTTCAAAACTTTTAGACTAAGTTCATAGGTAAACATAGCTTTATTATTAATGAAAAGAAAGGATACAAATCAGAGAAGGATATAATGCAATATATTAAAATATACAATAAGACTATAACTCTGAGGAAAGATAGAGGAAGCAACAAATATTTTTAAAGCCAAAACTGAATTAAAAACAGAAAAGAAATTTAGATAATTATATATATATATATATGCATACACATATATAAGTAATATAAAGAAAATAGACATCTATCAAGTTAAATCAAGGAAAAATATATAAACTATTAAAATGAGGAAGTAGCTGGAATAAACGAGAATATTAATATGAGACTGTCATGTTCCAATGTATGGTAATAAATTGGAAAATTTCTGAGATGGCTGACTTTGGAAAAACATAAATGACCAAAATTTACTGGAGCAGTAGAATTTTGCATCAAAAAATGAGGAAGAAGCTAATTAAATATATTTTAAAAATTATTTCTGAGAATGTCTCCAAAACTAACAGTTTGCTAGGGAGTTCTTTAAAAAAAGGAAAATCATTTTCATATTTTTGTTTTAAAAAAGGTATCATTAAAACTAAACTTTTCATTTTAATATGCATAACTCTAATTCAAAAACTTAGGGGAAAAAACTCCAAACAGAAAACTATCAATTTCAATTATTAATGAAGATAAAAAAATCCTAATGAATATATGAGTAACCCAGATTGAGCAATGCATTGAAAGAATGATCTACCACAATCTATTTGAGAGGCACTGTAATGACAGTCTAGGAATTTGAGCCTCTGAATTCAGACTGCCTGCCCATTTACAAGGTATGTTACTCAAGTAGAGTTCTTGACGCTGCATTTGAGAGTCCTCATCTATATAATGCAATTAATAATAGGGGAACCTACCTCTCAAGGACTTCGACAGGATTAAATAAGGTAACACAATGATAACCACTCATCACAGTTCCTGCCACATAATAGGCATTAAGTAGATATTAGTTATTATCATCATAATACCAGAAATGCAAAGACCATATTATATTAGGAAATCTCTGAATATAAAACACATCAACAATGTGTCAAAAAAATTTTAACAGAGTATGTTTAAAAGAAAAGATACTTTTTTCAACAAATATCCTTGATTATTTGTTAATCATTTAAAAACTAGGTAAAAAGCCCACTTCATTCACATAATGAATGAAATACATAATAAAAATACTTAACCTCTCAGGAAACATTTCATTTAACAGTTAAATAGTTGAACAGAAAGTTTGATTTAGCACAAGATATCATTTAACATAAAAATATGAAACATACAGAAAAAGAGATACATTATTGAAAAAGAAGAGAAACATGTTTGTTGGTTTGGTTTTTTGTTTTGTTTTTTTTTTTTTTCGAACGAGTGAGTGTTATGTTCTAGGAGGGAGGAAGATGGATGAGAGAGGAATAAAGAAAATGGGTTGAGATACATTTAGAATGAAAATAATGCAGATACACTAATGAATATAAAAAGAACATGCAAAATGGAAAACCTTCCAGAATACCCAAAGTAACCACCTAGAAAAGAGGACGTACAGAAGAGGAAAGACCCCACTCACCTCTGGAAAGAATAAACCAAACACATCTAAATAACCCTGGCAAGAAAAAGGCTGCCCCTGTATTAAAGCAAACAAATAAGCTAACTAACTAAAATCGCAAAACAAATGACTGATGTAGAAT
This sequence comes from Spilogale gracilis, assembly GCA_004023965.1. NCBI lineage: Eukaryota > Metazoa > Chordata > Mammalia > Carnivora > Mephitidae > Spilogale > Spilogale gracilis. The sequence continues at coordinate 4,073 of PITA01000309.1, forward strand.
ACTGGAATACATGGAGAAACATACCATATTCCTAGAAGAAAAAAAGAAGTATTTTTAAAAGATTTGTGTTTCCAAATTAACTTACATACCAGTAAAATCATAATCCGATTTTGGAGAGAACTGATCACAATGATTCTCATCTTTAATTAGAATAATAAACAGAAATAAATGGGCTTTTCCTTTTTTTCTGTTAAGCAGGAAATAATGAGGAAAGAAAAACAGATATTGTAACATGTAAATCTATGTTAACTAAATATGTTACGAGTAACAGAGAAGAACAATACAGATAAATGAAGTACCTTAGAACCAAACCTTTATTCTTTATGAAATATTGATAATTGATTAAAGAAACATCAAAACAATTAATGGAAGAAATAATTAATTATTCCAGAAATAATGTTTAAGACTTTGTTAGTTATTTAAAAAAAGAATTCTTAGTCCTTAGAGCAAATCTAATCCCACATTGATTTAAAATTAAATGCAGGGCACCTGGGTGGCTCAGAGGGTTAAGCCTCTGCCTTTGGCTCAGGTCATGATCTCAGGGTCCTGGGATCGAGCCCCATGTTGGACTCTCTGCCCAGCAGGGAGCCTGCTTCCCCCTCGTTCTCTGCCTGTTTGTGATCTCTCTCTCTGTCTGTCAAATAAATTAATAAAATATTTTTTAAAATTTCTTAAAATTAAATGCAAAATATTGAACAACAAAATGTTATTTATCTTCTCAGTAGATGGAGACCAAAGCACTAACATAGTGAAAGAGCAATAAAAGAAGTTAGCTCAAAATGGAATGTTTGGTATGATTACATATATAAAATTTAAAACTTATCTACATCAACCAAAAATTAAAAAGTAAACAATAAACTGAAAAAGTACTTATAACAAATATAAAATTTTCAATATCCTAACTATATAAAGAGCTCCCAGAGATCAATATATAATATTATAAATTATCTAAAGAACAAATGAGCAGAAGACATTAATAGGCAAGCAGGAAATGCATCAACTAAAGGAAATATAGATCACTAATAAACATGCAAAAATAGTCTAACAGTAACCCAAAAAATGAATAATAAAATAAAGCATATTCACCTATATATTAACAAAGGTTTTTTTTTTAAAAGATTACAGTAAGTTCTGGTAAAGATTTGGAGAATCATTCTTACATACAGTAGGCAGACATATGAATTGTTTTAAGCTTTCTGGATAACAGTTTGGCAATATGCATCAGAAGTAATAAAAAATACTTATGTCCTTCAATCAATTTTCCCCTGTTAGGCATCTCTTTCAAGGGATTAACCAGAGAGGCAAGCAGACTTTAATTCATGAGTTTTCACTGCAGCATTGTCCATAGCAGGGGAAAAACAAAACAAAACAAAACAAAACAAACAAACAAAAAAAACAAAAAAAAACCTGCCTGAATTTCTAACAATAGAGAGATGGTTATGTAAATCACAGTGGAGCATATTATAGAATATTATTCAGGCATAAAAATGTTTTTGAAGAGTATTTGATGGCATGGCCGAAAGCATTCAGTATGCTCTCAGTTATGTTAAAAAACTGAATTATGAATAGAAAAATATATTATACAAAAATACTCCACAATGTTATTAGAGGTTATTACTCAAATGTGGGATGGTGATGAATTTTATTTTGTTCCCTAATATTTGCCACCTTATCTACAATGAGCTCAGTGCTTATAAAACATATGAAATCTTTCTTTAAAAGGAGAACTTCTATACCCCTCCTGCAGTGATGTGAGGCTCTGTTTGCTTGTTTAATCAGAGAAGTCTTTTTAAGTAATACTCACCCAGGACCTCTGCAATCATGAGAACGAAGCACATTCTGGAAGCAGCACAGAGTTTCCACTTGGCATAGACTTGCTCATTTGCTCTGTTCTCTGTGGCCTTGGAGCGGCCGTGGCAGTGATAGATGGCTCCTGACTCCAGCTCCTCTGGCTTCTCTCCAGGACATTGATCTTTAGTCAAGGATTTCTGCTGGAGTTCCACACTATGGATGAGTTTGACAGAAGCAAGGACTGAGCATGGTTGCAAACAAATACCTCACTGTCAGCCCTGCCCATTCCCAGAACTGGTATTAGGACACCTGCTAACTAGCTGGGAAGTTGCCGTTCACAGCTCCTTCCACAAGAAATATCAAGAGTAAGGAACAAGCAAGGAATTTCCTTCTGAATTCTCCACTACTAAAGGTTTTGCTTTTAGTCAGTCAAATACCAGCAATGATGAAGAGATGTCCAAGGAACAGGTGAAGGGAAGCAGATACACTCTGATGCATTTCCTTCCAAATTACTGTGCTTTGAAAAGATTTTGGACCCTGAGTTACAAATTTTAGAAGAGGGGAGAGGGGAGGCAGGGCAATGTTGGATATGTGGTGGGAGCCAGCTTGATGATTCAAATACTATTAAATGCCTAAAGTCTTCCATTCTTCTCCACAGCAACACTGTTAATAGATCATAGCACTTTCTCCTGTTGAGTCCATGTGGACTCTCAGAACACAGCTTTGCAGACAATCTCTCTCAACCTATCAAATCTGTATTGGGAATTGAACTTAGTCATATAACTTCCTAAAGCAAGCAGTACCTATCAGTTCTTCTCAAATATAAAGCATTATTTAGAGCCATGTATAGAACTTTAGAATTTCATGGAAATTTTATAGATAACATTCAGTCCAATCCCATAGTTTCTTACCTGAAGGAATCAAGGTTCAGAAAGGTTAATTGTCTGAGGCCAAATAATGAAGAAAGCAGAACTGGGATTCTAAGTCTAGTGTTTTTTTTCCACTGGGTTCCACCTTGCTTCCCTACCTGAACTTTCGGACACCTGAAACCAATCTCTACTGATGCCAATATCAATGTCCATGGATCTTGAGCTGATCAGACTTTCTTTAGTAAACTTATTAGAAGACATGAATAAGAGTCTTAGAATTAAGAATTTAGCATTCATGACTTTGAAAGGTATAAAAAGAAAAACAAATTCACCTCCGCTTGGAGAGTTCATTTGTCTTATCACCATCTGAAATTAAAGGTCTGGAGGTTTTGGCTTAGATGATGATAATTATTATGACCCTAATTATCATTATATTTGGGGTTTTCCTGAATAAACTGGCATATATATTCATTAAAGAAAATCTAGAATTATAGAAAAGCAACAAAGCAAGAGAAAAATCACTGGTATCCTTACCTCCAAAAGATGACTGTTACCAATATTTTGTTGGTTAGCTTTGTAATATATAAACACACTTTTTTTTTTTACATAATCAAAGTCCACAATTAGGATGTTTGTCGATACAAGTACTAAAAAAAAGCTCATGCTAGTAAATGGGAACTATTGGTTCTGCAACTGAAAACATCTAGATATATCAGTCTTTAGCCTGATTTAGGAAGTCTCCAGATGCCTTGCTCTGCATTCTCAAGTACACTTTAAATATTATTTATGTATTTATTTATTTGACAGAGAGAAACACAGCCAGAGGGGGAACACAAGCCTGGGGAGTGAGAGGGAAAAGTAGGCTTCCCGCCGAGCAGGGAGCCAGATGTGGGACTCGATCCCAGGTCTCCGGGATCATGACCTGAGTCGAAAGCAGTCGCTTAAACAACTGAGCCACCCAGGCACCCTTCAAGTACACTTTAAATGCAGGCTAGTTTTCCTCATGGTAGTGGAATGGTTCCCAAAAGTGTTATGCACCTGCCTTTTCTTACACAGGCAGAGTGTCCATTCCCAACTCCTAAACAAGAGTCCTAAGTTGCTTGCTGATTTGGCCAAATGAGAATCAACCCTTATAGCCAGAGGAATAGGGATGGGCTAATTGGCTTAGACCTTGTTATAATAAGATTAACTGAACCCTACCATGCTTATTCCTGGAGCTGACATTGGGGTAGATAATTACCCAAATCATGTGGCTGCAACTCGGTGGGGAAGGGCTGAAATGGATTATGGATGAAATGACAGTGTCACCCTAAGATCCTGCCAAAGATAACAGCTTTGGAACCTGATTCTTAGCTTTATGTATTGTTGACATTTTCTCAATTTATTAAATACTCTACATTATTATTTTTAACATATAGAGAGCACTGTGTTTAATATAAATATATTGTACATAATGAACTGATTTCTTGTTATTAAACAGTTCATTCTTTTCTAATTATTTGCACATGTAGGTGGGGCTGTTGATCTTTATAGTTAATCTTTACTCAGTATATTATTATCTTCTTAAAATGTAACCCTAAAAGGGAATTGTCTGGTCAACAGAGATCTACATTTTTAAGGATTTAGGTATATAGCACCAAATTGACTTTGGAGTGTTTGTACTGATGAAGTTAAGAGCACCAAGGGTTCCAAAAAGTTCCAACAGTCCAAATAATATCCTTTGCTGGAATAGGAACCATTTGGCAATAAGCACCAGAGTACTTGTATCTATACATTTTTGCCTTTGTAATGTGATACATACCCTGACAATTTAAAAAAAAAAATTGTATCATGTAGCAGTATGGGTCACCAATGGCCATCAACTCAGAGGAGCCTGAGAACCAAAAAGAGAGCATGATAAAAGTTTCTTCTCCTTCATGCTCAGACGACAACATGAGGAAGACATGGTCACTAATTGTTCTGGCAGTATTCATATGGCTACCGATTTGCTGAAGTCATATGAAACTTCTCTTTATTTTATATTTTTCATGAATCTTGTGGCCAGAGAAAACCAGGTGGTAAGTGACCAGGAAAAGAACTTATTGTGGAGCAGTGCAGAAGTCAGACCAAGGCAGGAATCCTACTAAGGGCACAGGCTCAGGGCAATGCCACAAGAAGAAAAGGCAAGAAACCTGACCAATTTTTACCTTTAATATTGCTTTGTTGTCCTAGGTGCTAAGGTTAACCAGTATGGATATACTTTGAGCTGAGATTGCTCCTTGAAAAATAAGCAACAGATCCAAAGGTGGGCTTCAGAAGATCCACTGAAATTGGATCCCTTAGTATTTTTTATACTAGTGGATGTCATTTGCCAACAGTTTTAAATTTTATTTCTTCCTTTCCAATCTCGATGCCTTTTATTTTTATTTTTATTATTTATTTTTATTTTTTTATATCACCTGTTTGCCCTGGCTAGAACACATAGGAAAATGCTGTGTATAAATGGTAACAGTGGGCATCCTTGTCTTGTTCCTTGTGTTAAGCGAAAGCTTTCAGACCTTTACCACCAAGTTTAATGTTAGCTTCATGTTTTCTGTAGATGCTTTTTATCATGTTGAAGAAGTTTCCTTCTATTCCTTGTTTGGTGAAAGTCACCATAATGAAAGGCTATTGAGTTTTATTGATTGGTTTTTCTGCATCTAGTGAGATAATCATATGGTGGGTTTTGTCCTTTATTCTATTAATATGGTATATTACTTTGATTGTATTTCAAATGTTAAATCAAATATGCATTACTGGGATTAATTTGACTTCACCATAGTTCATAATTTTTTAATATCTTGTTGTGTTTGGTTTTTAGCATTTGAGGGATTTTTGAATCTATATTTATTTATAAGACATATTTGCCTGTAGTTTTATTTTCTTGTGATACCTTCTTATTTTGCTATCAGTGAAATATTAAAATATAGTATGAGTTGGAAAATTTTCATTCCTTTTATATTTTGTAAGAATTTGTGAGGAACTGGTATTAATTCTACTTTATATGTTTGGTAAAGACCAGTGAAGACATCTGGGTTTGGAATTTTCTTTGCATGAAGTTTCCTTATTACTAAGTCAATCTTTTTATTTATTATAGATCTACTCAGATTTTGTGTTCTCTTGAGTTAGTTTGGTAGTTTGTATCTTTCTATAACTTTAACATTTCATTTAATATTATATATATGTGTGTTAGGTGTGCAATTTATCTTTAAATCAGTTAAGAGAAGAAAGGAGAGTAAATATGGTATCTTTCATAATTACCTTTACTGATGCGATTTGGCTTTTGTGTGTTGATCAAGTTAATGTCTGGTGTCATTTTCAGTTTGAAAATTTTCCTTTACTATTTCTTGAAATGTGAATCTTCTAACAAATTTTCTCAGTTTTTGCTCATCTAGGAATGTCTTCATTTCATCTTTATTTTAGAAGATAGTTTTGCTGGATATAAGCTGATTGGTTGACAGTTCTTTTTTTCTTTTAGCCCTTCGAATATGTCATTCCGCTGCCTTCTAGGCCCTTTGTTTCTGCTAGAAGTCAAATGTTAATCTCAATGAGGTGCTCTTGACCATGATGAATCTTTTTTCTCTCTTGATGCTTTCAAGACTTTTTCTGTGTGTTTTTTGCTTTCACTATTTTCACTATGATATGTCAGAGTGTAGATCTATTTTCCTTGATTCTCCTCAGAATCTGTTAACCTTTGTGGATTAATATTAACCTTTGTGTAGATTAATATTGTCTCCAAATTTTGGGAAATTCTAACCATTATTTTTGAATATTTCTCTCCTCCTTTTCCTTCTCTCCTTCTGGTACTGCCATTATGTTTGTGTTAGGGCATTTGATGATGTGTCACATTTCCTTGAGGTTCTATTATTTTTCTCCTCTTTGCTTTTTCCTGTGTTCTTTATGTTGCATATCTGTTGATCTCTCTTAAGTTCACTGATTATTCTGTTAGTTCATATCTACTGCTGAGCCCCTTTAACAGATTTTTTTATTCTACTTAATGTACTTTCAACTTCAGAATTTCCACTTGGCTCTTTTTTATATAATTTCTATTCTTTATTGACATTGTTTGTTTGATGAGACACTGCCATCATACCTCTAATTTTTTTTTAAGATTTTATTTATTTATTTATTTGACAGAGAGAGAGATCACAAGTAGGCTAGAGGCAGGCAGAGAGAGAGGAGGAAGCAGGCTCCCCGCCAAGCAGAGAGCCCGATGCAGGCCTCATGCCAGCACCCTGAGATCACGACCTGAACCAAAGGCAGAGGCTTTAACCCACTAAGCCACCCAGGTGCCTACATACCTCTAATTTTTAAACATGATTTCATTTAATTCTTTACTCAGACTTTTAATAACTACTCTGAAATCTCTGAATGCTAAGTCCAACAACTGGGCTCTTTTAAAGGCAGTTTCTATTACCTGCTCTTTTTACTGTGTATGGACTATTTTTTGCTGTTTATTTCCAGATTTTGTAGCATTTAGCCTAAAATTGGTTGTTTTAGATAATAGACAGCAGTTCTGGAAACTGATCCCCTATAGGCCCATTGTTGCTGATGTTTACTAGTTTGCTCAATTATTTGTTTAGGAATGGCTTGTCTAATTAAATGGAATCTCTTTCCTCTGATGTCCCCTACGAGAGCAACTTCTTTTATTCTTCCCAAGAGGGTGCAGCCTTGGAATCCACAAAGTCATCTTCACCTTCTCCACCCCAGCCCAGGGATGCTGATTATTTTATTAATCATGTTTGTTTGATGTCCCTTTCCATGGTCTCATGGTTAAGCTTCTGGCTGCTCTGCCTAAATGGGTATCACATCCAGCTGTTGACCTACTTATCACTTATTGATTACTCTACTGTCTTCAACAATGCCCTAAGGCGTAAATTCCTCCACAATCTGATCCAGTTAAAGCTGGACCTTGTGTTAGTCTGCTCAAGCTGCCGTAATAAAATATCACAGACTGGATAGCTTAAAGAGCAGAAAGTTATTTTCTCATGGTTCTGGAGGCTAAAAGTCCATGATTAAGATGCTGTAAAATTCAGTTTCTGGCAAAAGCTCTCTTTCTGGTCTAAAGATGGCTGCTTAGCTGTATCTCCCATGGTAGAGAGAGGGAGCTCTCGTGTCTTTTCATCTTTTTATGAGGACACCAGCTCTACCATATCAGAGCTCCATCCTAATGACTTCATTTAATTTTAATAACCTTTTTAAAGGTCCTGTCTCCAGCACACTCACATGGGAGTTCAGCCTTCAAAATATGAATTTGGGAGGGAGGAACAGAGCAGGCTCCTTTAAAGGGGAAACATTTGAGGTCATGGGAAGGACAATGAAGACTAGCCAAAAGCTGGTACAAAGCTCCTAAACATGGCAATAAAGCCACCTTGGAACTTTTGGCACAGCCCAACCACCAGCAGAGTGCAGCCCTGTGAACAAACCTCACTGACCCAAGAATTGTGAATAATAAAATGACTGCTGTGTAAGTTACTGTACTCTGAGACCAGCTTAAAGCCCAGCAGTAGATAAATGAAACACTCCTTTTGTGGAATTTGAGAATAATATTCCTTCAGGTTACGTTTCCCAATAGCTGGTGACAATTTAAATTGAAAGCTGATTATAAGTAGAAAAGAGGGAAGGAAGGAGAAAAGAGAAGGACGATAAGAGGAAAGCGTTGTCTGGGAAATAGAGACAGGAGAAAATAAGCGAGAAAGTAGGTTGGGGAAGATGACAAAAAGAAGCAAGTAAGTGAAGAAATCAAGGTCTATGTGACCTCAGAGAGAAAGAGACTAGGGATTCATGAAGCCACAAGGTGAAAGTGTGCGTGAGGGAGAGGTGGAGGAGGAAGACGCAAACACTAAATTCACAAACAGAAGGCATGGGTTCAGATTCCAACTTTGTCATAATTAGACATCTGAACTTAAGAAAGACACTTCTTCTCTTTGGCATTCTGGTTCCTAACTGATAAAAGGAGGTATCAGCGTAAATCATCTCTCCCAAGTTTAACTGTTCTTATATGAAAGAAAATAAACATGAGTTTGATAGTTTCTGTCATCACCATATCTTGAAAACCATACCCATTTAGGAAGTGAAAGAGGCCCTGTAACTATAAATGGTTGGCTTTGTGTAACGCTGTGTTAATGGTCTGTTTTAATGAGAAGGGAAATAGTGTTATTTTAAGTGTAGAGATGCTCTATTAATAGTGTCTATAGTAGTAGCAATTCATTGTCTAAAATTTCTGCCTGGCATAGCATGAGGTTTTCTTATTTGTGGTCTTAATAAATCACATCTAATAGAAAATAATTCTTATACTGTGAGATAATACGTGTGCTAGATTCTATCATATATGTTTAAAGCAAAATTATTAAGATCCTATTTTTAAAAGTCCCTTTACAGTTGTTCAAACATTTGGATGCTAAACACAATGTTGCTACTCTTTAGAATATGAGTTTAGTTCCATGAAACAAACACATACTATTAATGGGTGTGTATTCTCTTAAGCTCTGTTCCTACCATGAAATCATTTTAGATTTCCATTCATTCATCTGTATGTACTAAGCATGTCTCTCTTTGCTCCTCATTCAGATTGAATCCCCCAAACACAGAAAACTCTTATTCATACATGTGTCTGTTTTACCAGGCAATTAGCTCAGTCTGGAAACTGTCTCCTAACTGTATTTTCTATGTAGAGTTTTCTTAGCCTTGCTCTAACTCCTTTTCATTTTTCATTTTTTACTCTATTACTTCTGAAATGCTTTCTCTGAACCCTAAAGGCTAGCTAAGGCCCAGGTTCCTTTGAGATCTTCTCATTAAACACCTCCAGGATGACACTTCTGTGGTATTTTGCAATTGCCTATGTTCTAGGTGCATTCCACATTAGGCTCAAAGTTTCAAGAGGATAGAGATCTGAAAGTAGACATGTTTTCTTCCTGTTATGTATCCAAGTGTGTTCAGTTAATAGTAGTTCAATAAGAGGAAGATAAATGAATGTGGTACTGTGGAGACAGTAAATGGAACTAGAACAATGTCGGACATTAAACTCAGCTTTATTCATTATAGTTCTGTACATTTGATTATGGTATTTTATGATTAAGAAAACAGCAATTGGTTTATAAATCAATGAAACCCCAATTCTATCACATAGTTGAAAAGCATTAATTTTTTCTAAATATAACTTGGTAAAATTTGCTTAGAACTTTAAAAATAGGAATAATTGAGGAAAAGGAACGCAACAGATTAGATCGTATATGCCTGTTTTCTGAAAGACAAACTACAGATGAAAATATATTAATAAAATGTATCCTTTTGCACTTAAGATATTTAAGGAATCAAATCCTGCATTTTTCAGGGTACGGATTATACAGGTCAGTCAACAGTTTATCAGATTTTACAAAATGCCCCTGAGTTGCATAGCAAAAGTTTCTAATTTTGAAGCCGTAGGATCTAAGGATTATTGAATACTCATGACACAGAAAGTTGTGAAGCAGAAGTAGATGTCTGTACCTGTGTCAGGTGAAGGCGTACATCTTTGTGGCTCTGTCATTCACAAGCTAAGTTCTTTCAAGAAACTCCACGGTGGTCAGGAGAGCTTCTGCTGTTACTTATGGTTGTCGTGGCTTCTGCTGTTTACCTCACTGCCCAGTCTGGGAAGCAAAGCAGCCTTACAATCATTCACATACTTTCCAAAGAAAAAAATAAAAAAGCTTCTGGGGTTTAGAGTAATGGGCCTCCCACATCAATATTCTTGGTAGGTGTGCTAAAATTATAGCCTCCTTGGACTGTCACCTGGTCTCATTCTCTCACCCACAGAAACTCCTTTCCTACAGAGACCTGCAGGAAGGATTAGGTGTGTGAGTGTGTGTGTGGGTGGGTGAGGACTCGTGCGCGTGTGCTTCCGATGCTATCTGATTCCACTGTTTCCTGAGAGGTAGAGGAGCTCAAGGGTTTCCTGCTAATTGCTGATGTAGAGGTCTGGTCTTCAGAACACACCTGGGTGAGCTGCAGACACCCTTCTGGGAACTAGACTCATGTTTTCCCTTTCTTTTCCTTTCCTTTTTTTGGGTGGGGAACCTCTCTCTCAACCTAAAAACATTTCTCCTGGGATTTAGTTCTAAGCAGCAGTCAGGATTTACTGCTCTCCTAGGACCATTTGCGTTTTCACTACTGAGGGGAGGACATGAATCATTACAGACATGGTCTGTAATCTGAAACAGTTCCTGGTATGGCAGCTTTGAAGCCCTTTTGACAGGAATGGAAAGGAAAGACTCAGCTTCTAAATAAATTACAGCCCTCTGTCATACCTACAAGAACTGGAATGATCTGCCTTCTCCCTCGCTAGGGTGTCCTCTGTTGAGGATAAAAGAGTAGGAAACCCTATCAGACGAACAAATCACAACTCAGAAACAGCATCTTCTGAGTTGATTCCAAGGGACCATCAACCCCCAAACTCCTAGGAATTCACATTTTATTTCACTACAAAGCATTTTCCTTTCCAAATAAGATAAGGGACTATAACCTGAGGGCAGAAGCCCTTTGTGGTTGGCACTTGTGGGGAGGCCAAAGAGCATCCAAGACCTGACAGTTGTACATTGGGGTAGGGGTGAGTGCAGACTGGAGAAGAGGCCATAAATCTCCAACCACTGAGTCCTCATTTCCTTCTCCCTCTGTCAAAACTCAGTTCCTAGTGAGAAAACTCAAGAGTAGTGTAGTCCTGGAATAGCCCAGTTGCTCAGCATCTTGGGAAGCTACCCTCGTACTGAGCAGAAGTCTGCCACAGTGGCCTAATTAGGTAAATACTGTCTCCGAAGAAAAATGGGATTCATTGGCAATTTCAGCAGCAAAGAGAGGAGAAGTCACCTTTGGCTAACAGTAAAAGCATCAGGTGCCTATCAGGTGCTATACCTTGTGTTTAAGATCTCATACAGTCTCACCCATAACATAAATTCTAAGGTCTTCCTATATGACCCCATTGCCTAACCAGTCATTAACTTGGTTGTGACAGATGGAAACCAGAGAAATGGCTCTGGGAGGCCATTTTTTTTCTTGCAGGAGAAATTCTGGGGCTAGAGTTACTCGAATCATCCAAAGCATTTCCTTCTCATATATCCTCACCCTTAACTTTACAAAATAATAGGTTATTCTGTGGATGTAAAGTAGGAGACCAGAAAAGAATTATTAACTCATCTGTGCAACATGTTGCAACTTTGCAGTTTGAATCATTTGTGATTTGTTTCTAGCACATAGGAGAGAAATAGAATTCAAGTGAATGAATGTCATAAAGTGAATTAGGCTGAAAACTATTAGATGTAAGTGCAAAGAAAAGATAAGCAATATTCAAATGCAGGAAAGAGAATATATAGCTGTAGCTATCAACAGGAAAAAATAATCTGGAAGTTTGAGATTATGCATCAGGAGTTTTGTCACTAACACATGTATAGATGCACAAACATATTTACATCTGTTCATGATTCTGTGAGCACAGAGATACATACTAGGTTGGTAATGTGAATTGTCTGCAGGGCAAGAAGAAAGTGAGGATCTACAGGAAGTGGAGAGCAGGACTCATACAGAATGGGTGACGTGGAGATGAGAAAAGAGGGAATGGGGACCCCAACAAAGAAGAAGAAAAGCATGTGTTCTGTGATTCCTGCTATTTATTTATAAATTGAAATCTATAAAATTGCCATTTTATAGACCTAATATACTCTAAAATCAGCAATTTCCTATGAGTTACTTAAATATCTCTGCACACATATACACAAACCTATAAAATGTATATGTACCTGTGTGATCCATTTAAAAATAAAAATTAAATATGCATACTTTTAAAGTATTAAGAAATTACTTTCATCAATTTTTTTGAATTTCCAAGTGCTACCCCTGAAAATAACTACTCTAGTATAACTTCTGATGTAAGTGGCATAAGAGTAGATTACAACAAATGAAACTTCTGTGTTAAAAAAAAAGTAATTTTTGCTGCTATAAATTTAAATATAGATAAATTATGATTAAGAATTGCCTGCATGTCATATTGTGTGAAACGTTCACCTGTCATCATCTTATAAACTCATTTTAACTACACCATCATCCCCTTCCCCCCAGTATTCTGTCAGTACAATGTTTATGAAGAATTTCCCATCCTCTCTTAGTAACCTTTGGCCCACTCTGGCATGCACCACCCACTAAGGACCAATGGCCCTAATCAGATTGGCAAAATTCACTAAATACGTAGTTGGAAAGCAGCATGGATCAAAAAAAGAAAATCCTTTCTCTTTTTGACAGTCGTCTTTGGTGGACATTATGCTGCTTTTTTCCAGTTTCCAAGGCAACCAGCTTCTAAACCATCCTGAATTACAGGTTGTCCTCTCCGCCCACTCACCATCACAAGCTTGTAGCAAGTGAAGGGGCAAAATGCAATTTATAACAGTTACTTCTGGGAATAAATATCCTGTCATCCACAAGAACATCACTGACATGACCAAAGAACTAGTTCAGCTCCCAGTACTAGCTGTTGTTGGCAACAATTTCTTAATAAGATTTTACAAGCAGTAACTAGTACTTGTGCAAAAATAATTTACACAGGTGTCTTTACACATCATTTGATACTTTACTTGCAGAAAGGGTGTGTTTATGGAAAACCACCATGATCATCCCTAGACACTAAAGTACTGAGTTCTCAAGATTTACATTCCCCAAATTTAAACTCATGCTTCATAAACACTTCATATTGCCATTGTTTGCATATAACTATCTTTTAAAAAGAGACATGAAAGTGTACTTGTTTTAAAATAATTATGTAGATTTTCATTCTGTTTGGCTTTTTCTTATTTGTGTGGAGAGGCAGTATAGTAAAGTGACTTATTCATGGGCTTTCAAATCAGGTAGGTTTTTTTTCAGCTTCTAGTTTGATCATTTCCTTATTGAACAAGTTACCTGGCCTCTGTGGTTTTCAGTTTCTCATCTGTAAAATGGTGCATTAATGGAGTCCCTCTCTACAGAGTGCATGTGAAGAGAAAAAGAGATAATAGGTATAAAAGTTCTTAGGCTAGCAGCTGGCATATAATCAGTGTTCTATAGAAGTGTGTTACTATGGATTCGGCCATGTCGAAGAAAAATGTCCTGGCTTTCTCAGAGAAATTGACCCCAGTCTTAGCAGAAGGCTGAGAATTACCCATGAATGGAAGAGTCCATTAAGGAAAGAGAAGTTATTGCAAAGAAGACTGGAGGACCTGAACCTGCCATCAGCTATATGACTGGGTAAATCCCTCAAGCTCCCTAGGCCCAATGTTCTCAAATAATGGGTGATTTGTGATTTCTCAAATGAAGTTGTGCCTGCCTCATTCTACCCGCTTAGCAGTCAAGTGCAATTCAGAATGTGTCCTCCATAAAGAGGACAAAACAGGAAGGAAATGAGAACTCAATCAGTGTAGTTACCTGCTGAAGACCTGGACTTCTGTATTGCCACACAGACTATAAAGATATTGTTTCTAAGCTCAGTGGCATTTCCTTAGCAAGGTGGTTTTATGGTTATTACTACAGTGTGAGTTTTTCAAAAGTTGCATCCAGGAATGTGAAAACAGACACTGAAAATTAATTGGATTATATTTTAAAGAACATTGTGGAAATTTCATTTTAATCTAAACATATATAAACCGCAAACCATTTCCTGATATTCCATAGGACTGAGCCATATGAGTTTTATTTTCTTCTTCTTTTTATAAGATTTTATTTATTTATTTATTTGGCAGAGAGAAACACAGCTAGAGAGGGAACACAAGCAGGGGGAGTGAGATGGGGAGAAGCAGGCCTCCCATGGAGGAGGGAGCCTGATGCAATGCGGGGTTCAATCCTGTGACTCCGGGGTCATGACCTGAGTCAAAGGCAGATGCTTAACAACTGAGCCACCCAGGCACTCCTATTTTCTTCCTGATAAATTGAGACTTTATAACCTTTTGCCATTTTGATTTTTAAAAATATTGAATATGAAATGTTTTAGTGCAAATGCAATTTGGATTTGTTGAAAAAAGTGATAAATATTGATACTAAAACAATAAAAATATTTTAATCAGGCTTGATTGATGCAAATAAATAATACAGAAATATAGTAACACTGTTTTGGTGGGGGGAATATCGGGACTAGGTGGTTAAGATATTTATGAAGTGTAGATTTTACTGATTAGCGTCCATGTCCCACAATTCCTTTTACAAGTACTCTGCAAACTTAATTAACCCTTAAATGCACTCTCCAAGATAGATATTGTTGACTTCATCTTGCAAATTCTGAAGTAGTTCCCTGCTGGCTTCACATTCTCACAAATATTTATGTTTCTCTTTTTTATTTTATTTACTTTGACAAGCAAGAGAGGGTTCTAAGGCCCTAAGCCATGATTTGCGATATTAGAATAAGAAAGATAAAAGAAAGAATAAGAAAAGAAAAATCATGATTATTTAAATAGATTCAGAAAAAAGCATTTAGCAAAATACATCTGTTTATGATTAAAACCTCTCAAACATGTGGACACGGAGGGACTGTATCTCAACGTAATAAAGACCTTATATAATAAACCCATTAGTGGTGAAAAGCTGAAAGCGATTCCTCTAAGACCAGCAAAACAAGAACGCTCATGTTGCCACTTTTATTCAACATAGTATTGGAGGTCCTCACCAGAGCAATCAGGCAAGAAAAAGGAATAAAAGGCATTTCAATTGTAAAAGGAGAAGTAAAATTCACTCTTTATAGAGGACATGATATTATATATAGAAAATCCTAAAGACGGGTTCCTGGGTGGTTCAGTGGGTTAAGCCTCTGCCTTCGGCTCGAGTCATGTTCTCAGGGTCCTGGGATTGAGGCCCATGTTGGACTCTCTGCTCGGCAGGGAGCCTGCTTCCTCCTCTCCCTCTGCCTGCCTCTCTGTCTACTTGTGATCTCTCTCTGTGTCAAATAAATAAATAAAATGTTTTTTTACAAAAGAAAGAAAATCCTAAAGACTCCATCAAAAAACTGTTAGAACTGGGGAGCCTGGGTGGTTCAGTCTGTTAAGTGTCTGCCTTCGGCTCAAGTCATGATCTCAGGGTCCTGGGATCAAGCACCACATCAGGCTCTCTGCTCAGTGGGGAGTCTGCTTCTCCCTCTCACTCTCCCTCTGTGCACTTTCTCTCTCTCTCAAACTGTTGGAACCAATAAACAAATTCAATAAATTTGTAGAATATAGAATCACTACACAAAAATCTGTTATATTCCTATATACCAATAATGAACTATCAGAAAAATAAATTTTTAAAATAACCCATTTACAGTCATATCAACAAGAATAAAATACCTAGAAGTAAATTTATCCAAGGAGCTAGAAGACCAGTATATTGGAAACTATAAGACATTAATGAAAGAAATTGAAGAAGAAACAAATAAATGAAAAAATATTCCATGTTCACAGATTGGAAGAATATTGCTATAATGCCCATACCACCCACTGCAATCTATTCAAAACAATTCCAGTCAAAATTCCAATGGCATTTTTCACAGAAATTAAACAAAAAACCCCTAAAATTTGTATGGAACTACAAAAGACTCCAGGTAGCCAAAGCAATCATAAGAAAGAAGAACAACAGCTGGAGGCATCACACTCATCTAATAGAGATTAGATTCTATCTAATATAGATTTCAAACTGCATTATAAATCTATCGTAGTTACAACAGTATGGTATTGGCATAAAAACAGGCACATAGATGAGTAGAACAGAATAGGGAGTCCAGAATTAAAGCCACACATCCTGGTCAATTAATTTATAACAAAGGAGCCAAGAATATACAGTGGAGAAAAGGCAGTGTCTTCAATAAATGGTGCAGAGAAAAGCAGACAACCATGGGCGAAAGAATGAAACTGGACCACTATCTGGCATGATATACGAAATTAACTCAAAATAGATTACTGACTTACACAGAAGAACTTCTAGAAGGACACAGAGCCCATAAGCTCCTTGACATAGGTCTTGGTGACAGTTTTTTAACCTGACACCAAAAGTAAAAGTAACAAGAGTAAAAATGATCAAGTGAGACTATATCAAACTTAAAACCTACTGCACAGCAAAGGAAACCGTCAACAAAATGATAAGGCAACCTACTGAAAGGGAGAAGATACAAATCTTGTATCTTTTAAGGGAATAAAGAAATCATGCAACTCAATAGCAAAAAAAATAATAATCATTAAAAAATGGGCAGAAGATCTGAATGGCATTTTTCCATAGAAGACATAGAGATGGCCAACAGCTACATAAAAGATGTCCTACATCATTAATCATCAGGAAAATGCAAATCAAAGCCACAACAAAGTATCACCTCATGCCTATTAAGATGGTTATTATCAAAAGGATTAAAAATATCAAGTATTGGCAAGAATGTAGAGTAAAGGGAACTCTTGTGTACTATTGGTGGGACTGCAAACTGGTGCAGCCGCCATGGAAAAAAATGTATGTAGGTTCCTCAAGAAATTTAAAATAGAACTGTCATATGATCCAGCAATTCCACTTTTGGATATTTATCCAAAGAAAACAGGAATATTAATTCAAAAAGATATATACACCTCCATGTTCCTTGTAGCATTGCTTACGATAGCCAAGATATGAAAAGAATACAAGTGTCCACCATGGGTGAATGGATAAAGAAATTGTGGTATATGTATACAATGAAATATTATCTAGCCATAGAAAAGAAGGAGCTCTTGCCATTTGTAACAACATGGATGGTGCTCAAGGGCATTATGCTGTGTGAAATAAGTTAGACAGAGAAAGACAAATACACTATCTTTATCTCATATGTGGAATCTAAAATATGTAAACATATAAATTTATATATATACAAAAATCTAAGTTCATAGATAGAGGACAGATTGGTGGTTGCCAGAGGTGAGAAAAATGGATAAACTATTTTTATTTTTTAGTTTAAATAAATGTTAAAACTTTTAAAAAGAAAGCACCATTAAATATTCCTTAAATTGTTATCACCTGGTTTCTTGGAAACTATAGGAAAAAATGTAATTTCTTTGAAAAGTGGTAAAGGAAAAACAATGACATTAGCAATTATTTTGGCTTATATGTACCATCTAAAGATACCATTTAAGGTCAAGGAATTAGCTGTCTAGTTAGATTGCAGATGAACTAAAGATAATTTAGGATGTTAAAGGCAAAAGTGGTAAATATTCTTATTCAGTCAGCTTGAAGGTAACATTATTGGATGACAAAAAGTTAACCAGAAAAAAAAAAACAGAAAAAAATGTAATTGGCATACTTGAGGAAAAACATTATAATTCCAAACTTATGGGAGGTTGATTATTATATTCTTTAGGGGATAGCAGAGGGAAAAAAATACATCATTTGACTGTCTTTTGCAGGAAATATAAATTTTTAATAAACAAATAAAATAAGAGCTTTAGCATGATTCATAGTTTGATTTTATTTGGAAGGTATCAGGTGACTGCTATGTGCCAGGCATCTCACTAAGCTTGAGGGAACGGACGGTAAAAGGCACAGTCTCGGGAAGTTTAAGTGTGTGTGTGTGTGTGTGTGTGTGTGTGTGTGTGTGTGTGTGTGTTCATTTAGCTAGGCTCTGTGCCAAGCACTGATGGAATTAATGAACTCCAACAGTCTCTTTCCTCGAATGATTACAGTCAACAATTCACTGCAACAAACTCTTCTGCCAGTAGGGAGAAGGGACATGAAGAATACTCAAGGCTATCAGAGGAGGCTGGCCCAAGGTGATGAGCTGGTAGGATCTTGAGGATGCCCGTCCTTAAGAGCTCTGCATTGAGAGGAGGATCCTGGTGCATGGCTGGCCAGGGACCTTCATTTCCAGAAGGGTCACTTCTCTGTCATTATAGCTGGTCCTTTTCATCCAATTAGTTTTTCTTTCCCTTGCTATTTGCTTCTTGCATCTAGTGGAGACATACAAAGTGTCACTGTTTCTGCGCATCCAGCCCACTGCTCTCATCTAGGAGATTAAGTTTTGCAAAAGGTTTTTAGGAGACTTTGTGATTATCTCTTACCCATCTGTGTTTTGTTTTCCTTGGTCCTATCTCTACTCTGTTAGAAGTGAAGGCACAGAGCTTACTTGGAACTACAGTATCTAATTGTCAATGAAGGAGCTTACGGATGATGTTGACTCAGAGTGGCTAATGAGTATTTGTTCCTGACACCACTTTAGAACGTCAGTCTATCAGTTTACGTAGAAAACTTCAATTGGGCTAGATTTTATTCTGGTTTTGACTTCAAGACAACAATCCCATTGGCCTGTTTTGTTGAATCACCAGAATTTTATTTCTGTTGTTACTGCTTTTGGACATTTCTTGGAAGCTTGATACTATTATCTGAGCATTTTTATTGTGTCTGACAAACATGTGTATTAGTCTATCTGGAAAATTACTTCCCTATTTGAATCTTAAAAAAAAAAAAGAAAGGTAGATAAAAACATGCTTTTTAGTATTCCAGCTCCTTGGTCTATGTATGCACAGAGCGTCCGTGAGAACTAAAGCACTGAGTTCCAGAATTAGAGAGAGAGAGAGAGCTCCTTGTCATTATCTGGAATGCTACTGTTTAATTTTTATGAGCACAGTTTACTTTAGTGAAAGGCCTTGAGGGGCCTTTAGTCTTAGGAGGAGGATTTTCACAGCAAGTCCCCAGATGAATGCCAAGAGAGCAAAGACATAGCTCATCTTCTCTGAATCTCAAAGTCTGGATTTATTTGACTTGAGGCTGACAAGAGTGCCTCTCAGGAGAGAGTCCAGAAGACAAGACAAAAGCTGCCTGGAAGCTTTCCACTGGAAGACGGAGCCACTGCTTTTCACATCAAACCCAAAATGCATCAAGGGATGGCAGGTGGGTTTTCTGCTTGGAAGCACAACCACAAGGCACTGCTAGCTAATTTATCTCTTGTTTGGGTATTAACAGATTTACATCCGGCGAGTCTACACTTTAAAATGTTTCCAGTCCAACTGTAGTGAGTCTCTCCGCCACCATCCAGGGATGTGTTCTTTGAATTTGCATCCAGTGCACATGAGTGAGGTATAATATTACCTGTTGCAATCCTAAATTCCCTGCTCAATTACTCAGATATTGGTCAGTGAGCAGGGGATGGGAGCTTGCATTTCCTTCAAAGGCAGCTAACTCCAAAAGAGAACAAAAATACATATTTAATTGTCATAGACAAATATGTAATCCATTATTGAGAGTATTACATTTCATACGGGATTACTTTAAGCTTTAAATACCTAGGGTAATATTCCCCTTTACCCTTCAGAATTTAAAACCAAGATTTTCCTTTCAGTCTTCAACAGAATCGTGATAATTCATCATTCACAGATAAAAATTTCATTTTAAGCATTATAAATGCCCAGATGAAACTGCCACAAAAAATAATATCCAAGGCACAATGACAGTGCTCTCATATTTTAAATATTATTTATGCAACAAAAATCAATATGACAAAACAGTTTGAACAGTGTTTGATAGAAATTAGTTAGAGTATGATTTGGCATAACTTGCATTCCCTAGTCACAAGTTAGTTTCCAAGAAAACTGGTGAATAAGTAATGTCAGATGCCCCTTGGCCATTTTCTCCTGAAGGAAACAGAAGAAGAAATCGATTCTATGATTAATGTAATGTCCCAATGAATACTAATTCTTCATTACTTCCTAGAATCATCATTATTATGGATGTTGCTGTCAGCAAATGAAAATTGTTCTTTTCAATCTGCTTTATACTACATAGCCATTTCTACCTTAACATATTAATAAAGATCAGCCCCCTAACTGAAGAGAAGTATACTGATTAATCCTAAGAGGAACACATTGGATTCATTGTCTGTTTGTATATATCCTTTCCACGGTTAACTGACCAGATTATGGGCCTTGACATTCCACTCTAACCTCTGTGATCATTAGCTACTAATTCAAGGTCTTTTTTGGGTAGATGTGATGATTTAATTTCTACCCAATGGCTTAGACAATATAGTATACTTCCACATATTAAAGTCCTCTCTGAGGATATTTCTCCTTAGAACCATCATATCCCACACCTGAATCCAGTCCAACCACCTGTTTTAACTGATACTATTGCTGAACTGACTGTGCTCTCGTGTTGAATGCGCACAGTTAGTAAATCTGGGGGCTGTAAGATCTAAGTCTGTCCCTTTTGCTCATTTTCAGAGTGCTAATCAATAAATAACTTTGTTTCTTTCTGCCCCTACTTCCTAACCAGAAAATTTTGATCACCTCAGAAGACTTGTGAGTAAAAATAATCCCCTTCATTCTTCAAAAGGGACAAAACTATTTCCAAGTATTTAATATTGTTAAATACATTAAAATTTGAGAAGTCATTTATCAGTAAAATAGATAAAATGTACTATGAGGTAAATACCACATAAATAAAATTTTAAACATATTTTTAGTTTGAAAAGTAAGATATATACACAGCCAAACACGTTGAAAATTCAAAAAGATAGACAACAGGCAGTAAGTCCTCAACCTAAGATCCTAGGCTAAGATCCAGGAAATAAATCAGTTTTGAGAATATCCTAAATATCATCATGGAATTCTTGTGCATTTATTGATACACACACACACACACACACACACACACACACACACACACTTTTTCCTTTTGTAGTCCAATTCAATGTATATTTTAGGAATAACTTATGAGCCTGTCAACAGTTAATTACTTGCTTGTCATTTTTACTTATTAATAGACTATATTTTCTAGTAGAAATTAAGTGGAAGGTACAGAGATTTCTCACGTACCCCATGTCCTCGCACATGCAGAACCTCCTCAGTTACTAACATCCTGCACCACATGGTACATTTGTTACAACTGGTGTACCGACATGGACGCATCATTATCTTCCAGAGCCCATGGTTTATGTTAGAGTTCCCTCTTGGCGCTGTATATTCCGTGGTTTGACTAAGTGTATGAGGACATGCGTCTACCATTATAGCATCCTGCACAGTACTTCTGCTGCCCTAAAATTTATACACACACACTTTCTTAAACCACATTTGTCCAGTTTTTATGAGGCTGCTGCTTAGTGAATGTTAAGGTAAGCATCGATAACGAAGCTATTCACTTTCCTTCTGCTTTTGCTGGGAGACTCCCAGGCCTATCCTCTACCTGGAGCAAGAGGATCTGAGAGTTGTGGTGGTTGGTCCATCACTCACCCATGAGTCAGCGGCACTACACTTCCACGTCCACCTCATGACTTGGTTGCTAGCAAATCCAACACGCTAAAATTCACAGAAGTTTCCCTGGGAAAGAAGAGAAGAAGAAAACAAGAAGCCCTAAGAGAGAACTCAACTCCATTGCTCACCCCAACAATTGGCACATCAACCCATCCTCCTTTTCTTTCCAAGCCTTTCCATGCATCTAATGGTAGATGCATGTCCTCATACACTTAGTCAAATCACGGAATATACAGCGCCAAGAGGGAACTCTAACGTAAACCATGGGCTCTGGAAGATAATGATGCGTCCACGTAGGTACACCAGTAGTAACAAATGCACCAAGTGGTGCAGGATGTTAGTAACTGAGGAGGTTCTGCATGTGCTTCCCATAGCTAAGCTATAAATTTATGCTAAGCTCTAATGATTTAGACAGACATAATTCCGGATGTCTGGGAATTTACAATCTGAAGGAGGATCGCCTTTGAAAATCAATCCATTTTGGGGCGCTTGGGTGGCTCAGTCATGAAGCATCTGCCTTTGGCTCAGATCATGATCCCGGAGTCCCAAGATCAAGCTCCGCATCAGGCTCCCTGCTCGTGGGAAAGACTGCTTCTCCCTCTCTCACTCCCCCTGCTTGTATTTCCTCTCTAGCTGTGTTTCTCTCTGTCAATAAATAAATAATTTTTTTTTAAAAAAAGGAAAGAAAAAAGAAAAGCAATCCATTTGGTACTGGGTACTGGGTGACATATCATAGTAGTCACAAGCTAACGTGTCAAAGTACGGCCAACATATCTACACTTGAAGTACCTAACATTCATTCCCAACACCTGAGCTAAGAGTGAGGCTCACAGTGACTATCACTGGTCCGGTTACCTTCAAATGCCAACACTAGAAATTAGAAACCCCTATCTTAGACACTTGGGTTATTAGATCTGGTTCCATCAATCAAAAGCAACATTACACATTATACATTATCTTATAGTTTCTCACTGCCTTAAGAAGAAAATCTCATTCTCCAGGGCCTGAAATTACAGACACTGAAGTTTTGAACCGTTAGACAACTTAAAATGAAACATTTACTTTGTCACATGAATCCAAATATTTTCCCGTCTTTCAGGGAAATGTCACAAGAAGGTGAATCTTTTCTGGCTTAGTCTAATTGTGAAAGTAATGACAGTGCCCAAGAAAATAATATCTCTTCCAACACCCTAAGGGCAAAATTATCCTCATTGCTCTACACTGCATATCTATTTCACAGAGAGTTTCAGTTCCTGTTCTTCAGCATAATGTTTACAAACACTCAGCAACTTATTATTCAGTAGATGAGAAGAAATGGGAAGGCTACCAAAAAAAGTAATTTAACTAAGACACTAAGTAATGTGAAAAGACTAATTAGAAGTGTGACTTGCCCATCATTTTCCCTAAGAGCTTCTACATGAGACTTCTTTCTCCTAGGTTTCAAAAATAAATATGGTACAGATGATAAATAGACTTTAGGGTTGTTTATCTAAACCGAACACCTGAGTATATAATAGTGGCCTTAATGTAATCAACAGAAAACCAGAGGACAGGTCCAGTGGCCTCTCTTCTAAAGATTAGCATGTGTATAATCGATTGTAGATGGTTTCCACTGAAATGGGCACTCAAAAAAGTAAGTTTCTCCCACCCGGAAATGGCCCTCTTAGATACCTCCCTAATATTGCCTCCTCTTCCTGGAACACTCCCTCTCACTCTGTCTATGCACTGGTGTAATCCTCTCATCTTAAGGTCTCAGTGCAGCTATCATGGCCTCAGGGAGCCCTTCTCAGATCTTCCTGTGAAAAGCAGTGTGGTCTCAGCCACATCCAGTTTCCCTCCACATTGCACTCTTCATTTCCTTCAGAGGCCTTTTTGCTGTCTGTGTTACCCACACTATGCTTTTGTTTCTGGTATCATCCACTCCTATGAGATATAAGCTCTTGGTGGAAACGAGTTCTGCTATTTCACACTGTTCTATCCTCAGTTCTAGGTATAGAGTGTGTGCTATGTCATGGGTTAGTAATACACATTTTTTTAAATCAATGAATGAAGGAATGAATGGATGGATGGATATATGGAACATACCAGTGGGAAATATTACATCGTGATTTAGGGTAAACCATTTTTACTCTATTGGGTATCACTCTACTTGCCAGTGGGGTCATCATAACCTTTCTGAACCTTTCTGAACCTTCTGTTTGCTTGCCTGTAAAATAGGAATAATTAGATTTTTCTCATAGTTACAAAGATTAGCTGCAGTAATTTATGTAAGATTCATTTCACATATAAACTTTTTTTATTAACATATAATGTATTATTTATTTCAGGGGTACAGGTCTGTGAATCATCAGTTTTGCATATTTTACATATAAACTTAATAGTAACTGCTTAATAAGTAAAGGATATTCATATTAATACTTCATGTGTAAATCCAGCCTGTAATCAGATAGGCAATTCTGCCTGATCAAATATGAAAAAAAAAGTCAGAAAGTACTTTTAGATCTAGTTGTCAAGTCAACTTATAAGGAGAAAAACTGTAATACACTGGACTTTTCGCCCTTTACAAAAAGTTTGGAGTTGGCAGGGATATTAAGCTTGAAATTGCATTGCTAACTGGCATGTCTTAGCTTCATCTATGCTTCCTTGAAGAGGAAAAAAAGACAGCAAGAGAGATGGGAAGATCATGCAAGCCAACACATGGAAGCAAAAAAGACAACCCTGACATTCACTAGTTAAAATATCACACAACTAGGGGCGCCTGGGTGGCTCAGTTGGTTGGGCGACTGCCTTTGGCTCAGGTCATGATCCCGGAGACCCGGGATCGAGTCCCACATCGGACTCCCTGCTCGACAGGAAGCCTGCTTCTCCCTCTCTCACTCCCCCTGCTTTTGTTCCCTCTCTGGCTGTGTTTCTCTCTGTCAAATAAATAAAATCTTAAAAAAAAAATTAAAAATATATCACACAACTAGATGCTATTTTAATTATCTTAGCTTCTTAAAATACAGAAACTTTGTTGTTTATTTATCTTACTAAACTTTAAGAATATACTTTATTATAGTGCCATTTCAGCTTCTAAGTACATTTGGACAGTATACATTTAAAAATATATGTGGAAAGAGCCAATTTATTATAGGACATGAGAAGCTCTGCATTATTTCTCATTGGTGCAAAATTAATTGGCTTTTCCCAGTCATTGCACAAATATTTGTTTTTCCATTTTATCAGCCTTATAATTGCAGCTGAAATAAGAGGAGGGCACAACCACCTGGCAAGTTTTTTGCATTCCAAGCATCCTAGCCACATTGGTTTCCCAAGCCTCAAGAACCATTGCTGAGGGAGGTCTACTCCCACAATGCCACCCATTGATGTGACTGGTTTCTTATGCACATCTACATTCATAACAACATTTGGTGAATTTTTTCCTTGAGCTGAAAAGAAATTCCTAAATTATTCCTAAGGCTCCAGCCATAGGAATGAAAATTGTTGGCATAAACTCATGGTTCCTCCACTAAGCACACTGGACACATACAAATCTGAGCTGGTGTCTCTTCATGTGAAATGAAGAAGGAATAAGGCAAAAAGTATAAAAGAATGGAAAATAAAAAAAAATAAAAATTAAAGCCCATAAGACACAGCTACATTTCCAGTTTTGAGGACTAGATTAAAAATAATCTCAATAAATTCAACAAAGAACTTTCTTAAACACCCAAATTTCTTATCTGTTAAAAAATCTGGAATATATGTTGGTACAACCAACTGGAGGGGTCTTGTGGCCCCAGGGATACTTGGCTTTAACCCTACGTTCCATGGCCTATGGAAATTCAAAGTCTTCCCTTTATTTTAGCAGTTTTCTTGAGGAACAGAAAGGATGGAAGGAGTAGGAAGGTGTCTGACTTCAGGTTCTCTTTCCATGTAAACTATCTTCACTCAGCAACATATTAAACCAGAAAAGACTCTCCTCCATTTTTTTACAGGAAAGAATCTTTCCACACAGTGCATTAATGAACACAGATTTACTGAAAATGGAGGCCAGAGAAGGAGGAAATTCAGTTTCAACCATATGAAATTATGTAATGGGACCATAGACATCAGCATTCCAAAAGATACTTCAGTCCCTGTACTAATGGGTTTAAAGATTTTCACCATTACTCACCTTGTCTCAGTCTGTCCATCTTGCTGAGTTCTGTCACTTCATTCTTTTTCTGCTCTTTTCTCTTCTTCCTCTTAGAATCAGAGCAAATTTTTAAACCTGTCACCCTCAGAGTAACTTCAGGATAATATTCTGTTGCCATTATGTAGTTCTCTATCCTTATATTAAAACATTTATCAAGATATTTTCCCAAATGAGAAGAGTTCTCTCACTAAAAGGAATTCTGATGCTGCAGTTTTGGTCTCTTGACCTTCTTTCCCTCATTTCATGAAATGTACTATATACATGACAGTCTCTCCTGCCATTCATTGATTTTCCATTGTCCTCTCTTTCTGGACATCGGGGAGGACTTCTCTGCCAATTTGAAATTGCATGTGGTCATGTTGCTAATTACCAGTGGGTTAAGGGTGAAGTCACATAAATTACTTCCTGGTAATTAGATTTGCAATCTGAAGAGAAACATATTGCTTTGGTGCTATAAACAGCTGAGACCTATGGCTTGTTTGTTTCTGTGGCATAACCTAGCTTCTTCTGTCTAACAGAGTAATCATATCATGAATGTCTAGCATAGCCCTTTGCTCCCTGTGGCAAAAAATTGCATTCTCTTAGAGTAGGTTTTACTCTCTTGAGCACGTGAGACATGTTCTACCCTTTGACAAAGTTCTCTGTGAGACTCAAAGCCTGAAAAGGCACCATTTTGGGAGAATTTGCCCACCCATCCCCCTCCCCAGCTTGGACATTGTCAATCAAGGTGCTAGCAAATGAAACTAACCAGGTACTTGCTTCCCAGTTGCAAACAAAAAGATGATAGAAGGGAGGTTTCCCCACAAGTCAATATATTGGTTGTACTAGCCAATACCTAGTTCTGTTTCTTTGTTCAACTTCTTCATCAATAGTTTACAGTATCTTCCATGTCCTTTTTGCAGTTTATACCACCACATCTGAAAATAAATTGAGAAATTAAAATAAGCAACTACCTTGTATGTTAAGTACATTAAGAATGACACGTGTTCTGAAATTAGAATGTGATGAAATTTCACAACTATAAATTTACTAAAAATCCTTGAGGTGCATGCATGAAACAAGTCAATTTTATTGACATGAATAATAGGCAATAATATATAATAAGGTAAATTATTACCTTATAATAATAATAAGGTAAATAATACCTTAAACTTCCATTCAAAATGATCAAGTGAAATAGGTGATTGCTTTAAATAAAGCATAAATTCAAAAGTCAACTCTTGCCTTATGTTGAAAAATTTTCATATTACTCTGTACACAAAAAAATACCACAAACTTTCATTTCAGCATTTCAGGAAATATGTTGATGTCCTCAGGGTTTTAATGGCTAATAACAGAATTAGTTCAGGTTTCCAGTTAATGTTACATTTAAAGGTTCCATCATGTTAGTTTAATATTGATAGCCTGCTTATGTAAATGCCATCATTAGTGTCATTCTGATGTCTGTTTATGCATTGCATAAAATCAGGTGGATCACATATTCAAAACATGAAGGCATCTGGTCAGGGGAGTAGACCTTTAGTCTGTGTCATCTGAGTAAATGGGAAGGTTCAAATGTTGGCACACTCTATCAGTTTCATGTATTAAAACTTAGGTCCAAGAGAGGATGGTTAATTCCCAGTGCTAAGGAGCAAATGGTGAAGGTGGAGGAGACGGAGCCTGGTCTGAGTACACCCTTTAAGGTGAGACAGAAGATGGAGAAACTTCATATTAATTCACTCAACAAATAAATGTGTGATGCATGCCTGCTCCATGCCAAGCAGTGTGCTCAGTACTGATGGCTGCGATGGTAACCGAGTCTAATAGGTCCGTCTCCTAAGGAGTGTATATTCTAACAGTGGAGAGGAATGCCCACTTCAATGTCAGAGCCCAAGAAGGGGAATGGGGCCTGGGGTCCTCTGTGGAATAAGGGCAGAGTATGGTCATCAACAGGGATGCCGAGAACACTGCAAGGCTCTGTGGTCCTCACTTGTGGGAAAGGAGTCTCAGGCTTCAGTGAGGGGTCAGGCAACTCGGGGGGGGATCTTCACTGGACACCCGGAGCTCGAATGTGGTGTGAAAGCTGATACTAAGTCCTATTAAATGAGAGTATGAGAATGTTTGAAATTGCCTGCCTCCACTGTGGGTTCATCTGGGGCCCAAGGTGGCCATCCGTCCTCAGATGAAGAGTTCTTATAGACAGTGAGCCCGGCTGTTAGAAACCATAATGAGTACATTGAGGAGAGGCTGTAGGGCAGTGGTTGAGGGGATCTGGGAGCAAGAAACCTGGACTTGAATCCCAGTTCTGCCGCTCAGGATCGAGGCAACTGGGCCTGTAGTTTAATTAGTTTTCTTATCTGTAAAAGGCCGATGATTAGAATGGTATCTAAGTTACTGGATTGCTGTGGTTATTAAAGGA
Organism: Spilogale gracilis; assembly: GCA_004023965.1. Classification (NCBI taxonomy): domain Eukaryota; kingdom Metazoa; phylum Chordata; class Mammalia; order Carnivora; family Mephitidae; genus Spilogale; species Spilogale gracilis. The sequence continues at coordinate 32,531 of PITA01000309.1, forward strand.
GATACAGTATGAACAACACTTGGAAGACTGCCTACCTTTCCTCAAACTCAAGGCATATTACCTATTATTAAAGGATGTAGGGGCCTAAACTCTACAGCTGTAAATAGGACTTTCAATCTCATTTTCCCACAGAGGATCCAACGATAAACCAATGAGAATGAGTCTATAGGCCATACAAAAGCCATCTTACCACTGCTTCTGAAAATTAGTTACTAAGAAATAATTAGCTTGAGTATAAACACTCAATAAGCAACGTTAGATGTAAATGACCACTCTATTAGCCTAGTTTCTATTTATGTAGAAGTCCACATACCAGAGACAGTACTGTAGGAGAATTTTATATTTTATATTAATATAATACTAATATAATATTGCACCTTCACAGTAGTTGCATCACCTCTCAAGATGCTCGGCTTCCTGAGAACATTTTAGACAGGGGCTGTACATGGTATTAACCATACAGAATGGAACTTGGGCTCAATGAGCACATTTGTGACCAGGGTAGATGATGTAGAAGTGGGGAGTGGAGAGAATTGCAGTACAGAAGAAGGAAGGATGGCTGAATGTGTGGCCAGAGAGTAGGATAATTCTAAAGAGAATGTTTTCCCCTCACACTCCCCTCAGCTTCCTCTTTGACTAAAGTGGGAGTGGCAATTCGACAGGGAGACTTTAGCAAGTGGAACCCTGGCATTGGTCAGGCATCTCCTTTTCTTTCTCCTTTACAAACTCAGTCGGAGCTACAAAGACAGGAAAAAGGCAACACTGCCAAAGCACTTTAGACCAGGGTTGGTCTCAGATGTCTCCCTAACACTAAATGGATGAACTACAGATGGTAGAGACAACAGCAAAAGGTGTGAATTGCTTCGTGAACAGAATAGAACTCTGTGAATGTTGTTTAGACCTCAGTTTGCCATTGCTGGTCTCCCAGTTTACCAACTCCACATCGAAGGTTCTCTTAACCTGTCAGCAGAGCCTGCCTGGAACCTGTTCCAGAGCCCTTCATTACCAGATACAGGTAATGAAGACTTGGATCTCTCCATTCCAAATTAGGGCTTCTTTACTCCTTGGCATGGAAGCCACACAGATGGGAACTGCCATATTTGATTTTTATCAAGTCTAACTCCCTAAGGCCTCTCCCATTAAGCCTCTCTCAGAGGCTCAGAGCCATTTGCCTTTTACCAATACCACATCTTTGAGGGAGCTTCAACTTTTAGTGAACTGTTTGCATGATTTTCTTTCTGTATATTCACCAAAATTTTACTGTCACCTAACAGTAGTGCAAAGATGAATGTCTCAAATTGTTGTTCAGGTGATAAAAGACCACACTGATGAATGGTTTCACACATTTAAAAAAAAATTGTATCTTTCAAGTGAGGAGGTACAGGGAGAGAAGGAACAAGGTATGTTTAAAGAAATTTTACACTTAGGATGGCTGATCTTTTTTAATATATTCGTGCAAAAAAAATAAAAGGGGCGCACTGCAAAATATTACTCTAAATCTGCATTCATTTTGAGCTGCTATAGACTTTCAAGTTCTGAAAATATGACTTATCCGGTCTGGTAATGCGTTAAGAATGTGCTGTGGCTTAAAAAAAATGAGCTATTGATCTTAGAAGATTTTAATTTAGATTATTTCACTTAAAAGTGTAATAAATGGCAGGGCTCATGTTGAATCACTAAGACAGCAATTATTTTAAGAGTATCAGTCATCTGTGCTTCCATTTTAATCAAATCTCTTTATAGGGGTTTAGACAGTATTTGAAATAACCACATAACCTGTCAGTGGAAAGGTGTTTTGAGTTGTATGTCAAAAGTTGAAGAGAAATTAGAAAGACAGCTCTTAGTTTTAAAAGACGAATAATGACAGATGGGCAGTTGCTTTTATTTTATTTGTGAGCAACTGTTGTTTTGTAAGCCTTTGGGGGGGTAGAGTGAGAGAGATAAAGAGAGAGAAAGAGAGTAAGAAATGGTATAGTATCAACTAGAAAAATAACACAGACTGTTTCTGAGTTAAATTTGCAAGGGCTAAAAGTTTTTGCAAAGTTGGGTTAAGAACAATTACATAATTTTGATGACCTCTAGGCAGTGAATTCTTGGTCATAGTCATAAGAAAAAGGCAAATATAATTAAAAGAGAAAATATGAGACAGACCCTGCTGTTAGCATTAACTTTCAGTTTTACCTTGGAAGCCAAATATTTAGTCTGAGAGGCCTTTTACCTCTGACATTTTCAGGTTTCAGTGAAGATTTCTTTCAGGTCTTCATCTCTGGAGCTGAGACCATGAGCCCTCCCTAATCCTATAAAATTCATTTAGAGTCATCTTTCCTGACATCTGTACGTAAAGCAATATAAAACATTATGATATAAATTATATCTGAGGGATTCACCTGAAATTCTATTTCACTGTTTATTAATTAAAAATTGAAAATCTCTCTGCTTTATAGCACTCTCTAACAAGAATAAATTTTCTTGATAAGGCACCCTTATCCCAAACAGTGGAAGCCATTGGCATGTTATGACAGATGATTTTAGTGATTAAAAAATCCTGTCCTCTGGGATGTGACTCCATGGTTGAAGCTCTTATTGAAGTGATGTTACATATTCAGTTCCTGAATTATCTACCCATTTACAAGTGTGTGAATATAGCATAAGTGCCTCCATTTTCTTGTTCTGAAAATGAGGATGGGCAACAGTGCTCCCTACACAGGGCTGTCGCAAGGATTAAGTGAGTCAGTATGAGTTAGTACAAACCTTAGCACACAGAGAACAACACCTATGTTGGTTGTTACTATAATTATTATTGTTTTTGTGTTGTTACTCAGAAGGACCTTTGTGCTTCACAGAAATAAGAAATTCTTTGCAGGAGAGGGCCTTCTAGGAGGACAGAAACAATGGTAGTTATAAATCGTTTTCATTACTTATTGAGTCTTATGCAATTCTAGAGTGTCACAACATTGATTTTCAAGAGCCTAAAAACCACAAAGTAGTAGGGAAAGGCAAGCAGTATTCTAAATCATTAGAATCGTAGGCAACACTGTACACATGGAGAAGAACTACATGGGATCCTATCAAGAGTTCTGAAGTGCTCTTGCCTGAACGTTGGTCTCCTATATCCCTGACTTAGGCTTGAACTCACTACCCATATCTGAATACTTTCTACTGTTGAAATCATTGCCCCTATTCTAAGGCACATATTTGAAGAATAGACATACTAGGTCAGTATTTCCTGAGGACAACTGGGTGTAAACTAAGTCATCAGACTTTTCCAATTCCACTGTAATAGCTACATGAGTAGAAATTTTCATGATGGCAAGAAGAAAGAGAGTGACCTAGAGGACAGCCAGGCTACCCAACAGTGTGTGAGGTATGCTGGAAATAATGTGTAATTAATAATTCTCATTCTAAATTTTTATATGAAAATCAAAGCAGACTTGAAAGTAATACCCATAATTATGCCACTCTTGCATTCTGGTATGTTTTTGGAGAACTAAAAGGAGTGGACATGCAGCAAGGACACTGAGAATTTCCCATCATTTACCCTGCATTATATCTAAGCCATAGCCCTTATGAGCATGATGTCACTTATGCCATTGACAAAGGAGCTCTTCTCCCTTCCATAAAATCTCTACAAACTTTCCCCAAGCCACTCACAATAAAAGCACACATCCAACACATTGTATAATTAACAAACTATAGAAATGATCCCTGAAAGTATAGTCTTTCAACACACTATGTAAGCAAAAAGAATGTTCTTGCTCTGCAAATGTAACTTCCAGATAAATCCTGTATCCCTCTTTCCTATTAGCTTACACCCAAGCACCTCTTGGATTAAAAATCTAGCACAACTAATGGCTTTGCACCTATGATTCCTCTTCCAGAATGATCCTCTCAGATCTCACATCTGGCCCTTTCTCATCACTGAGGTCTTGGCTTATCTTCTGCTGCTTTAGTGAGAATTTACCCAATGACTGTAGAATGGTGGCCTCTGTGCTTACCCCCCCATCATCATGTAACTTTTGAACTGTATTTCTTCCACTTAATTGCTAACTGAAGTGAACGCATTTCCCGTATTTGTTTGGATGGCATCTGCATCCCCTGTCCAAAAGGAATCTCAGGAAGAGAAAGGACTTTGTTTGTCTTTTGCCTGGCACATAGTAGGTGCTCGATGCCTATTTGTGGAGTGAAATAAAATTGCAATCATGAAAGGATATTCATAACATGAGTACTTACTGCTACTAAAAACCAGTGCAAACCTGGTAAAGGGCTTGGGGAACGGCCAAGGGTATCCAGGGGTAAGGTGTACAAGGAAGAAGTAATTACTCAAAAGGAACAAGAAGAATTGGAACAGAGGACTGATGGGAGAAGACTGGGTGGGCAGAATGGCAGACAGGGATGATACCTGGCAAAAGATAACCTCAAGCTATTCATGAGTTTGCCCGATCACATGCTAACTATAGCAGTTCTTGCCAGCTTTCTGTTTAGAGACATGAAGAAGATGATTATCTTGGAGAGCCTAAAATGGACTTCATACCTCCTTATTCTCATTCCTGAGACTGCTCCAGGCCTCCTAGGCAGTTATTCTAGAGGAATGACTTGGTCATTTTCATACAGCTATGGGATGTGTCTCCAGTCTACACATCTCATATGGCTGACAATCTGCTGAATGAGGGGAAGTGGGAACCTCAAATCTCTGGCTCACTACAAAGTCAGTTAATTCACTTTTTTTAAATGATGCACCATGTAATAGGAAGGCTAGGGATTTATAGTTGGCAGGGGTCAGCTTAGCCTTTGATGGGGGAATTCACTCTAAGTGATTACCCCACCACTTAAGTGTTCAGTAATAAAACTTAATTCCTTCAGATTGATTTTCCACTTTCCATCATCATCAAATCCTGCTTCTCCACTGAGTATACTTCCTTGATGTTCAAAAGCAAGTAGTTTAGAGGTGCAAGATGGGAGGAGGGTATGAAATAGGAATGTAGGGGTTCAGTGATGACTCTTATACATTGTTTCTCTGTCCAAATTCTTGTCTGATTTCCTTTAATAATCATTTCAAACTGTAGATAAGCAATATGTTAGCATTTTCGTGGAGAAACTTTCCAAACCACAGGAGAAAAAAAAAAAAAAGAGCTCAGATTCCTAAGTGATATATCTCTGAATTCTCTACTTTGATGGCTAATAAAACAAGGTGTTTGTTTCCACCTGGAGCTGGTTCATCACTTTCTAGTCATCTGTTAATCATTTTCTACAACACCTGTAAATACCTCATAACCCAATGGTCTAAAAGTTTGCTAAAGAAGCAGGTGATAAAAACGTAGTCTCTAAATAATCTGTCATGTTCTCATTTTACAAGTCTCTTGTGTTTTCCAAATCTACCCATGTCTTTGCTTAGCTTTCATCCATCAGAATATGTTCTTGATCCTATACATAATATGATGAGTTTCTCCAGGTACTTTTTGTGCTTTGAAGACATTGTCTCCCTTATACTTCTTCCAAGTTTCGACAAAGTAAAGCAATTTCAATATTCTCATTTTTGCCTGGGGAAAGAAGTCTGAGTTTTCACAGTCTTTCCAGCAGAGCTAAAATTAGAGCACAGGCCTTGTCACTCACTTGATTCTGAAAACGTTTTTCATATATACCAACTTCATTACCTACACGGAGTTCCTGTATGGTGAACGGGGTTTTATACTTCAAATGAAACATTCAACGTTCTGAACTGAGTTATGAAATAAAGGGCTCTATTATGAATAAGGGATAAATACGACAGAACTTAATTAGAATTCACTGAACATTTGGTAAGATAGAACAATGTAATATACATTAAACCATTTTTTAGGAATCCCATTTCAAAGTCTGGGGCACAAGACACTCTGACACTTTGAATTTATCTCAGGATAGCATGAAAACACTTCTCATGTATAACTTAGCCTATGAATGGTGTTAGCATCACAAACTCCTAACAGCAAGGACATTTTTTTCAAGAAACGGGACTGTGGGGGACAATAATAAGAGTAGAAAGGAATGGGATGGCCTGCTCTTCTTCACAGCGGGATGTAGTTCATATGCTACTGCGTATTTTCTCATCTCTTCAGCCTTCTTCTTACCCACCTGGGGCCACTGGACTCTCCCCTAGGCACAGATTAGCCCCATTGTCTAAGACATTTCCAGATGTTGAGCAAGAAAGACATGTTGGAATGGAAAATCCCAAACTCCTCAATTATAAAGAGAAAACTAAAAACAAAACAAAACAAAAAAAAAACCTCCACCAGGAGCAGAGATAGTTTGCTGTGCAGCTACATCAAACCATGTAATTGGGACTCGTTTTCCCTCCATCTCTCAGTTTGGGTTCCTCCAGGTTGACTTCACTATCAAGAAGGTGTCCCCTTGGGGTAGCAAGATGACCTCCTGCTTCTCAGCAATCCCAACAGAAAGTGCCTCCTTGACTAGTAGTTCACAGGCAAGTCCCAGGATTCACTCCAATTTAGTGAGCTTAATCCCCTTGCCCAAGTCTAAATAAGCCAATCACCATTACCAGTGATGTGTTCTATTTAGTCAGGTCTAGCTGAGTGCCTCCTCTCGGGCTGAAGTTTGGAAGGAGTAGCTCCCCAAAGGAAACTGGGGGGACTTTTACTAAAAATAAGAAGGAAGGGATGATGACTATGCCAGCAAGAGGAAGTCTGCTATTATGTCTGATCCTATATTTTATCTGAATTCTGATAATTGGGTCTCTCCTTGGTTCAAAAATGAGGTCCCTTGCTTGAACAGCATTTCTGATAACTGACTACCAATCTTTCTTTATATCTGGATCATGTCTTTGTAACCTGTCTGAAAACAACAATAATAATACCTGGTAGTCTTTATCACATACTTACTCTGTGCCAGAATTTGTGCAAAATGCATTATGTGTCTAATTTTATCATCCAAACACCAATAAAGATTTGTTTTATCTGGACTCCATGTTTAGTCGAGACAGCTGGGGCTCAGAATTAAGGAGCTTTCCCACGGTAACATGACAATTATGGGAAAACCAGGATATAAAATTCTGTCTGATTTCAGAGTCTAGCAATTAACCACTATACTCTGTCCTGCCTACATTTTCATGGACTTGTCTACAATTTTAGTGCTTACCTGTCTTATGGAAAATCACTTGACATCGTCAGACTTTAATATCCTCATCTATAAAATGAAAAAGAGGACACTGACCCTGATCTGCTGATGTCATTTCTCAAGTCTATTGTGAGGATTAGATGAGGTGGTGTACATATAGCATTACAATTATGATTATTTCTTCTAAGCTAAATTGCTTGATTATAGGTATATGGGTATAGATACAGATGCAATATAGATACAGGTATAGATTTGGATATAGAAACACACACACCAGGGCACCTAGGTGGCTCAGTGGGTTAAATATTCTGCCTTCGGCTCAGGTTGTGATCTCAGGGCCCCTGGGATCGAGGCCCCACAACTGAGCAGAGAGCCTGCTTCCTCCTCTCTCTCTGCCTGCCTCTCTGCCTACTTGTGATCTCTCTCTCTCTATCAAATAAATAAATAAAATCTTTAAAAAAAAAAGAAAGAAAGAAACACACACACCACCCAGTTCCCATAGTCACTCACTTCTAGCTCCCCTAAGAACACATAGCCTTTCAGCCAGTTCTCTGATCCTCTCAGATCCTTTGGGACTCCATATATTTTATCACCCCCAAGAGGTGAAGCTTCATTGTACACCCACTATGTGACCTGGGGTCTGGCCACCTCCTGCAGGTTCTTTACTCTCAGCTTTTCACATTCCTGCTCTTCAAGTCTGACGGCCACTCCTGGGAGGACCTCTTGCCTTTCTCTGGGTCACCATCCCCATGCAATATACCATGACATGTGGCAACCTTATGTCATTTCTCCTGCTCATTTTATCTTTTTTGGCATTTACACCCATAGGACTGGAAAAAAAGTCCTCAGCTCTGTCATTCAGAATGAGCACATGACAGAATGCACAGTGTCAGACTTCAATTTCCACCTATTTGATAACTTTTTTATTAAGCTAATGTTGCTGAGTTCCTATAAAATTCAGGGAAGTGGAAAAAATCTAGACAAGTCTCAGCATCTCACTCTGGGGCCATCCCAAACATCCAGCAGCCACATCTTTTGTCTTCTTCTTTAGAGAGAGTTTTTTATTTTTAATCAACATATTTTTATTCTCATAATCTTGCCCTGTACATCTATCTCACAAGGTATAATGGGGATAGTTTTTCAAAACAGAGAGAGCTTGAAAAAGTCAATAAAGAAGGGGTAATTCTGAGCATCTTAATCACTATAATTGCTGGGCTGTCTCTTCTTTGAAGTATTTTTCTGCCCAGTATCCAGGGTGGTAATTCCTCTTAGATCATCCCCTCAATAGAATATCTTCCTTGAATTCTCAGTATTTGTCCTTAACAGCACTAAGGCTCTTTGTCAAAGACTTTTTACCTTGGTAGACAAAGTTGAAAGCACATGAGACTGTTGAGACAGCAATTTTTCAACTTAATAACAGCATGTCTTTGGCAAACGTAAATACAGATGTTGTAGTTTAATGGGTGTTTCAGCATTGTCAGATAAGGGGCCATTCATTAAACACAAGTGAACAAACAACTTCCCAGCCAAAATATACTCTGGGCTCTTGAGTGTTTATAAAATCTGGTTAGTAGCTTCTCTTGTTTTCTCCTGTTTGTAGTGGATGGATTTAAAAGATGAACTAGCATTCCTTCCTGACCTGAGTGATCAGGATATGTGACGGATGTGTGGGAAGATTTTCTCAGGAGATAGAAGTAAAGAAATTGTCCTTATAGTTCATCACCATCTTTTCCTCAGTCAAGCTACTTAATTTCTCTGAGACTCAATTTTCTCACTTATAGTATAAACAGCACTTTAACTTACCTCTTACCTTAATTTTATTTGGAGAATTTTCCGTACCCCACACTAATGAAATTTACATGAGGCTGTCCCCACACACCCTTCTTCCAAGGTCAGGTGTATGACACAGGCCTGGCCAATCAGTATTCAATGCCTCTGGCCACTATGACTGGTTCAGGTAGAAGCACATGATACAGAACAATCCAGAAAATCTCAACCTCAGGACTTTTGCTGGAACCATCAGTTGGTTGGATACAGGATATCCAGTTTAAGAGAATGAAAGCTAGAACCATGAGATGCTACCTCATGGAGAGGGTCTGCCAAAGGGCAAAACTGACATAGAAGAAAGAAAATCATCAAACAAATGATGACAGTGAATCCAGGAATGTAAGTTTGTTAAATCCTCAAGTAACCAACAGCGCCAAGTCAGGATCACAATAGATGCTCAGTAACAATTTGTTAGAGGAGTAGATAAGGACATTTTGGATATTGTGTTATTCAACTTGCAAAGTCGAGCCAGCAGGACTAAAGGCCAAATCTCCACACTCATCCATTTAGCTTCAAGGAATCTCAGCAACATTTGGAATCCGCTTTCTGCCATGTGCTGTATTGTGGAGACAGGCTGCATACCTAATCTTCACCTTGGCTTCATCATCTGTGAAAACTGGGTAATGGTGATTCTCTAAACATTGTTTTTTTAGGATACTTGTGATGATCTAATGGCACCATGAGGAGAGGGATCATTCTCCCTTCTTCTGTTTAGGTTAGGCACTGAGAGTGTGTCCTTTGAGCACTATCCACTCCCTGGCTAAAGTAGCACTGGCAATTCACTCTTTGGAGCCATTTGTGGAAAGAGTTTTTCTACAAATAAAATTGGAAAAGTCTGAATATAGCATATTAGACCTGCTGTGGCCATTGTTATGTATCACTCTAAACACCATTCTGCTTATTCTTATCATCTGGGAGCATGTGATTTTTGAAAATTGGCTTCCTCTATGGATTTACCATCCAGCAGTCCTTATGCAGGCAAAACTGTTAACATTAATAAAAGTTTTAGACATGAAATGTTGCTAGGAGATGACTGATATTTTATTCATACTGCTACTGATAGTTTTGAATGTTTTAATTGTTCCACTGATGCCCCAAGGCCAATTAAGGAAAAAACGTAATTTTATTCATCAAAATAAAAAAATAAAATATTATACAAATATAAAATGATGCTGATAAATATTAAACAATAAGTTCTCCTAGAACTTCTTTCTCTAAAAATTTGGAGACCCTACATATCCCTAATCATATATTTCAGAGCAAGCCAATTAATACCAGAATGGTAAAAGTGATGAGAGTGAAGGAGAGATTATTGGAATGAACTTGGTTTTATCACACTTCCTGTAATTTTTAAAAGTTTCTCATAAAAGCAAAATAATAATTATTATCCCAACCCCAAACCACTGTCTTTGAATTGTAGTTGATTTTGTAATGACTTACCCTGTAGATTTTTCTATGTTGATTATTGCTGTTTTTTAGCTGAGCAGATTTGGAGCAGTTGCATTTATGGCTCAAATATCCAATCTAAATTTGATTCTCTGATAGCAATGGACGGATGATTCTCCTCTTATAGGAATGATGGAACTTGGATCATTGTGTCAATCACAGATAGTGGATTGGATGTCTGGCCCCAAATAATAAAACTGCACTAAGAGATAGTATCATCTCCTTCCCTTAAATAACAATCCTCGTTTCTAGCTGGTATAAGAATTTCATCTTCAATAATTGATCACTGTGACAGAAAATCGGTTGTTGGCAAACCATGTTTAAAATTATATTATTCAATCGTTCTCATCTCAGAGACACTTTCCATCTGCTCCTCAAATCCAATTCACATTATAAGACACAGGTTCATTCATGCAATAACTGATTGCCATTATTTTTAAAATTTACTTTATTTTTAAAAAGCAAAGGCGAACTTTACTCCCGAGTCCTCATGGCCTATATTTTATACTTTGATATTAAATTAAATACAGAGTCAATATAGCATTCTGCTTTGGTAATACTGCAAAATGGTATCAAACTCATTTTAACAAGAACAATGTCCTGGCAAAGATACACTGTCTGTAAATTTATTTATTTTACACAGTGGAAATGAACAAAGAAGGACTCGTAGTACAAGAAAGTCAATCAGTGACCATATGAGAAAGTCTTGGGATGCTCTGCTATACACCTTTTCTGTCACCTAGAGATTTATCAAAGAGGGTATGATAGAGTTGGATCATGTGGGCCAAGTTGAATTTTCCTCTGAAGAAAATGCTGATGACTAAGTGTTAATGTAAGTAAAATGGTGTTCTGTCTTCAGTAATGCATATGGGGGTCATGCATGACTGGAGAGAACATCCCATTGGCATCAGTGCAGAGGTGATAGGTGTATCACAAGCCAACTGGCTTGTGAAAGAGAAAATGCCAGTTCATTCTGCCATGGTGCAGGCAAGATGTAATCATTCTGAAACCATATGCATGGTTGAGTTCCATTTTTAGTGGTATTTGCTAATTGGTGTCTACATGGGCTGGAGATTCCAAAGGGAAATCAAAGGCTCTAATTAGAGGCAGTATACACCACGGAAATGAGCAGTGAACTGAGAGCCAATTCAAGTTCTGGGTCCTGCGCTGTTGCTAACAAGATCTGACCTTCAACAACTCATTTGACCTATGTATCCTAACCCACAAAAGATTGGCCAAATGGCCCCCGAAGTCCTTTTTCATTCTAACATTTTCTGGAGCAATAATCAAAATCTGATGGATCTCTAAATCTTAAAGAAACAGCAATTACCTAACACAGTAGCCTCATTTGAGTATTTAAATGTAAATATGCATTAACTAAAATTGAATGAAAACAAAAATCCAGTTCCTCAGTCATACTAGCTACACTTCAAGAGCCATATGTGACAATGGCTACTGTTTTGAATAGTACAGATTATAAAACATTTCCATCACCACAGAAAGCACTGATTTATGAAGACTGTTTTCCATCCCCCAGAACCTGGTGGTATTCTATAAATATTCTACAAATATTTGTGGAATGAATAAATGAGGCAATGAGAGCTGAATAAAGCCAAAACAAATACCAGCCTAACAAAGAGCTGTCACTGAAAACCGATCCAAAAATGCTGATGTACCCTGAAAAAGAAAAGAAGCCCGACTTCTGTTCTTATATTCTTGGTGAAGTTATACCCGGACTGTCATGCATTTGTAATTTGAAAGGTAAGCTGGAAATGGAAAACAAACAGAGACAGGCATCAATGATGGTTGGTTTTATGCTACAGTTTGGCTAGCATGTATGATCCAGTTATTTGATAAAACACTAATCTACATGTTACTGTGAGGATATTTTGTAAATGCTTTAGCATCTACAAGTAAAGGAGATTACAGTCAGTAATATGGATAGTCCTTATACAATCAGTTGAAAGACCTTTAGAGTAAAATCTGAGGTTTTCCAGAGAAATTTTGCCATATAAGCAAACAATGAATCATGGGACACTAGATCAAAATCTAATGATGTACTGTATGATGACTAACATAACATAATTTAAAAAATGAAAAAAATAAAAATAAAGTAAAACTGCAACATAGGGGGCCCTGAGTGTTTCAGTCCATTGTGCATCAACTCTCAATTTCAGTTCAGGTCATGATCTCACGGTTGGGCTTCATACTCAGTAGGAGTACACTTGAAGATTCACTTCCTCTGCCCATCCCACTCCCTCTCCCTCTCTTTCTCTAAAATAAATAAATCTTAAAAAAAAAAAACAAAAAACTATGATATAGAACTCTTTCTTCAGTTTCCTTCCCTATAGATTTCATATTTGCCAGTTGCCAGAATTGTATGAACTTATTCCTTAAAATAAAACATGTATAAATATATATTCACATATATGATTACTTAATATCTAACCCACTTCCTGGTACCAAAATCTATATCAGAGACTGATGATATTTAGACCTCAGGAATCTGGTTTGTAATTATTTTGGTAAGATTTATAGAAAGCCTGTCCATTCTGTATAAACTGGTGGCTCTCACAAGGTCCCATTCATCTTTTAACCATAAAGCTGTTTTCAAGATACCCCAAATGATGACTTGTGGTCACCAGGTACTCTTTTCTTTTTGGTTCACCTTTCCTAGTCTTAAAGTGGGAGGCTCTTATTTTTCTGTCTCCTGTGATATCAACACACTCATTTTGCTTTGAAATATATATTTCTTATTAAGTAAAGCGGTATTGAAATGGAAGCTAGGGTTTGGAGGAGGACACTGTGATACTTGCCATGTTACTTAGCCACTCAACACTTCATTTTAAGAGAAAGGAATGTGACATTTTAGCTGAGACTTGAACAGTAAAAAAGAACCAGTCATTCAGTGATCTCAATGGGGTGAGAGAGGAGTCTGCAACTACTGATCTAGACAAAAGAATCAGGAGGTGCAAAATCCTCCTGAGAGTACAAAGACTTGAAGAAGAAAATTAAAATGGTTTGGCTGGAGGCATCCCATACCTAAAAGTTTATGAGGAAAGATACATATCTTATACTTTATATTAAGCTGCTCCTACTTCTAGCAGTGGTGACTCAGTTTGCTGATAAATTGATTCTGTCTACTATTAAACTTTATCCCCAAGTATAACCTATTTTGATATTCCTGACTGTATGTAATAATTTTCCACTAAACTCTGTATACCTAAGTAATTTCATCCCCCATTTGGTGTCTCTGGTTTCTAGCAGTATAATGGAAGACTATTATGACAATGATATGAAGACTATTTGACAGTCTGTCAAAAGCATTACACATTTTTACCTTTTACCCCCAAAGCCAATTATCCATCCCATTCCTTGCTCTGCTTAGAACTTCCTTCAAGACATCTCTCTCTCTTTTGCTGTGGAGCTAACAAAATGGAACAGCCCTTTTTGTAAGAACAGTATTACCAGAGATCATAGGGACAATCTCCCCAATATGCTGTGACTTGGTGTTGTTTTTATGTGTGTGTGCCCCATCCCAGTCTGTTTATTTTCTGTTAGTGAATCCCATTACAGACATAAATATCCTTTTCTGCCCATTACTCCCATGCCATACTTTCAGTCAGCTTTCTAGTATTTTTCTTGCTTACTTACTCTCTGTTTCAGACATCGTCTCCCTAGGTGGTGTTGCCCTTTTTTGAATTGCATCTCAACTTCAATTCTGCCTATACTTTCTGCTATTTTATGTCTGGAGGCATTTCTCAATTATTTCTGTATTCAGCAGAATCTTAAGGAATCCAGCCAACTGTGAACACTTAATCCTAAATGAATAGAATCAGATGCTCCCAAGGCAAAACTCCACAGAAAACCTGAGTCGAGGCAGCAGCCAAAGGCAGAGCATTTGAGAACAGGGCCCCAAATGCCTTGCTCATGAGCCTGGAGGCCTAGGTTTGAGCTGGTCCCACTCTACATTCTATGGGGCCTTTTCTAGCCATTTCCCCTCTCTGGTGCTGCTTCGTCTTTTATAAGACAAAGACTAGAACTATTAGTGGTTTCTAAACATTCTTTTAACACTGGAAAAATTTTTTTAAGCATATTTATATATAACTCCGGTTGCCCTCAGGAAACAAAAAGGGCAGTTCTGGAATCTGGAGTTGAACCTTCTCAGTCCATCTACCTGTTCACGCCCTTGACAGTCCTCCATGGATCCCTGGGAACCCTCAAAATACAATTGACAGACCCTTAGACTAGATTACTCTGTAGGTACCTTTCCACTCTCTGGGTCTATAAGTAATAAGTTGTACCCAGGAGAAAGAAATGTGCAGAAAGAATACAAGGAGGAACTAAGAAATAGATGATAGAAGAGCAAACTAGCATCAGTTGAGGATCTATTATGTCCAGATGTTGATAAGATCAAGAGGGGGTCACAAAGCTTTCACTAAGAGATGATTTGGGTAGACTCCCAGCAGAAGCTTATACTGTGACACACATTTATGCCAAAAGATAACTCAAATATTTCTGATATGAAACCAAAATTGTATCTCAAATATAATTGAAAGCCACATCTTTTCTTCTTTGAATACAATATGCCATCCACCCTTCCCCACAAGAGCACTGCTGAGCATTCAGTGTCCACATAGTATATTCAGTAGCAATTTACCCCTGACATAGGTTTGGGGCAAGGGCGAAGCCATGTTCTTTCCCAAGAATATGATTCCATATGAAGAAAAAGGTTAAAGTAGGACAGAAATGTGCATACTCTATTGGAGCTTTTGAGCATTTTTAACATTTTTTTATCATTGCACCAGGACCAGGACAAAAAGAGGTGGGTCTGCTGACTTGTCCTGGTTGGCCATAATGCATATTCATGACTTTATGAGTGATAAAACCATTGAAATACATGGAGAAAACTTCATCCCTCAAAGCATGTATTCATGGAAAAATGAAACCATCTTCAGCTTAAATTCTACTTTCTCAGAGAAGTCTTCATTTTAACCAGATGCTCTGATTTTAAATGAGGTCTCCCTGTATTTCACTCTCTTGAACCCTGCTACTTAGCTTCAGAGAATTTATGTAAAATTTTCATCATGTGCTTAATTATTTAACACTGTCTCCTATTCCAGACTGCAAGTTCCATGAAAAAAAGAATGGGGTCTGCTTTATTTGCCTGCTTTACTTCTCTGCCTCTCCCCTAGGACATGAGTTCCTTAAAGACAGGGGCCATGCTAATTTTTTTTAGTATCCCCAGCTCCTGGTGGCACTAGGAAAGCAAAGAAGCCAGGTGACCCAGGACCCCATGGCTTTGTGTGTGGGCTATAAGTGGGGAGAGGTCTGAGCTTCAAGGACAAGCAGAATATAAGGTTAAAATACTGCTAAGAAAAAGTTGCCTGTGCTCATGTGACAATGTGCCATTCCCCCTTGGCTGCTTTTCTGTCTTTAATCCCCAGTCTCACTGCTCCCTGAAAGTAATGCCCTTTCTCTTACAGTAATGGTATAATGATTATCAGAGTTTATTTTTTTATTTTTTTAAGATTTTATTTATTTAATTGACAGAAATGCAGCTAGAAGGGAGCACAAGCACAGGGAGTGAGAGAGGTAAAGCAGGCCTCCCACTGAGCAGGGAGCCCGATGCGGGGCTTGATCCCGAGATTCTGGGATCATGACCTGAGCTGAAGGCAGATGCTTAATGACTGAGTCACTCAGGCACCCCAATGATCAGAGTTTAAACTGATATTTAGTTATGGCCTGCTAGTTAGTATTTATTTATATCTATTTTTCAAATACTAGATGTCAAATACTATTCTAAGAAATTTATACTATTAATTTAATAACTCATGCCTGTGCTCTCAGGAGGTTAGAAGTATGTCAGAGTGTGGTTTGCAGAAAGCTGAAAGAAGAAATTTCCTTGACCTGAAGGTTAGATGAATCAGAAGTCAGGGGCAGGCCATTGGCATTAGAAGAATCCAGTTACCCCAGGCCTATACAGAACCAGTTGTCTTCCACTTAACAACTAAGCCAGAAGTATAGAATGTGGGAGAGCAAGTAGGCAACACTCCTCAGGGCAGCTCTAATCATTTGGAAGCAACAACTTGGACATTTTGTAAGAATTATTCATCTAGGCTCAACAAGAAGAAGTGCCTCTATTGATGTAGCAATATCTGACACAGGGAGAAGGCAGTTGTCTCCAATGTATTCACCAAATCCCCAGCACTTTTGAGGGGAAAGCAAGTTCCTCCTAGCCATACCTCCACAAAAGGCAAAATTCAAACCCCATCAGTAGAGAAGAGAGTGTACAATATGAACACTGCGCATTCTCCTTTCCAGAATCCTTGACCACAACTCACAACTCCAACCATAAGAACTAGTTTAAGAAAATGAAATGGTGAAAATGCAAAAATATGCAAAGGAAGAGTTGAGAGCTGTTCCTGTCTCTAGAACAGCTCAGCATTTTAGCTCAGCATGCCCTTAGGAGAAATTTCGCTGAACAATCTTCTCCCAACTAAACCTGACCTCCTGTTCTATGATACATGTTTTTATACATCTTATACATTTCCTTTGTAATACTCCACACGTCGTGTAATTACTTAAATTTATGATCAGTTGAAAATATTACATGCCTCCCACTGGACAATGAACTCGAGCTCCATGAAGACTAAAACTCTGTTTTGCATCATTCAAGTCCAGGATCCACCTGACTTCCCAGCAAGCAGCAAGCCCTCAATAAATATTGAATATGTGACTAAAGGAATAAATGAAGCAATAGAATTTTGGAAAACCTTATTGACAGGTTTTGATTGTCTTACTCTCCCATGGGACATCATTTGTACAATGTTGTTGTTGTTGTTAAATGCATTTTGCAATTAACTCAGTTTGGGAGATGAGGAAAGCAAAAACAAATGCCAAGTTTGTTTATATCAAGCAAATACCATTCTAAGAAAAAATAAGCACATTTTCCTTTTTTTGTCGTTTCTTTTCTTTCTTTCTTTCTTTTTAAGTAGGCTCAATGCCCAGAATGTAGCTCAGTGTGGAGCTTGAGCTCATGACCCTGAGGTCAAGACATGAGCCAAAATCAAGATGCTAAACCAACTGAACCACACAGGTGCCCATTGGCGTGTTTTTCTAACAATAAATCCTGCCATCAAGAGGATTTTACTCCTTAATGTTACTTAAAGTGTTTTAATAGGACAAAACAGTTGAGCAAATGAAAGTAGTACCCCCACACTAACAATAACCAAACCTCAAAAGTGTATAAGCCAAAATAATAAAAGTTCCTGCATCTGATACAACAGCTTTGAGGAATGTGGGCCATCAGGGAGCAATGGGAGCGAAATAGCCTAGAAGAAAGCTATCTCAAGACCAGACTGATAAGAATGGGGACACATTCACCTTATTTGGTTGAAGATTCAAACCCCATCTCAATTCCTTTAATTTTGTTTTAAAATAAGCAGCTGAAGTTGGAGGTCTAGAAGTTGTGAAGCCATGATCTAAGAGGAGTCCTAGATATAGTCATCACCAGCTACTTTCATTCTAAGAGAAGGAAGATCGCTAGGCATGTCTTACCTCATGGCCAAGGGTGGGAGATTAAAGTAGAAAGAATTCAAGGAAGCAGAGTTCCATCCCTTGTTAAGAGCCTAGTATTAAAAGCTTAATTCTACTAACTCTCTATAAGGATATGTTAGGGAGGACAAGCCAGGCTAATAACCCAGTCCCTGAGACGTTTAGCTAACATAGGGGACATCTGACACATCCTCCAGCAAAATGCAAGCAATACTAGGAGCAGAGTAGAAGCCAGAATAAGCCAGGCAACCTGTGAAAGGCACCGGTTGTTCAACTAAGTTGTTTCTGATACCAGTCCCAGATGAGGAGACAGAGCACAGATCCCACCAATATCCATTGGAGGAGTGGGGCTTACCTCGCTGTCTCCCAAGGGAAACATGAGGCGCCTCCCTAACTTGTATCAGAGTCTCACCTGAAGCACACTCATCTGTGCTTCTCAGGCTCAGCTTCTTAACCCTTTCTCCATAGGCTCAGCTGTGTTCTCTGTCTAATCTATCTCTTTAAGTCTAGTCACAAAAGGGGAATTCAGGAAATACTTGTTGAACTAGTGACTATTCACATTGGCATTCTATTAATTTGAGCTAGCTACATATTTGCAAAATGAAAATATGGGGTCTTATTTAAAAATCAGGCAGGGGTGCCTGAGTGTCTCAGTCCATTGAGCATCCAATTCGGTTTGGGCTCAGGTCATGATCTCAGGGTTGTGGGATTGAGCCCCACATCAGGCTCTGGACTCAGTGCAGAGTGTGCTTGAGACTCTCTCCTTCTCCCTCTGCTCCTTCCCAATGCTCACACACTCTCTCTCAATCTCAATAAAGATAAATAAATAAAAAGTAAAAATAAATCTTCTTTAAAAATCAGGCAAAAAAGTGTTGTTAAAAGTACTCAACTACAGAACTTTCCCTTTTTTCTATATCTTCTCTCTCAACTTGTCATGTGTTTTTATTTGGTACTTCATTTGTTCTCAGCAAGAAAAATTAAAAATTTAATTATTAACATGAACTTTTCTGTCTGTATCATATGGTGAGTTTTAAATGCAAATATAAGGGCATTTCATTCATATGTAGAGTCCCTGAAATTGCACAATTTGTACTTCATAGCTCATACAAGCAATTGTATTTTATTCTTACCAGAACAGTGCAAATGCTGCACAAAACTAACTCAACTGTTTTCATCTTACTTCTTGTTATAATTCTACCAGTATTCTCTACTTTAGGCTCATAGATGATTAAGGATGAGTAAGGAAACTGAAAAGAAAAGGAACAGTCGGTTGTCCTATTTTTCCTTTTCCTTTTCCTTTCCTTTCAGCATAAGTGATTGGCTAATACAGGGAGATAAATAAGCAAGAAAAACTATAATAGGATTCCTTGGTCCTTTACGCTTATTTGAACACCATTACCTGTCCCTAAGAATCAGAGTAGACCCTCTGAGCTTTCAAAGGTTCTACAATGTACAGTGTGTTAGCGATTGGCTTAGCCCCCAAACTACCACCCACATCTAGGTCAACCGAATTGTTTTCACATAGCCCATAGAAATACCTTTATTTTATTACCTTATAATGTTTGTCTGTGTGGCTAGAGGTAAAGAGGAGAAAGACAATGAGGGAAATAACACAAAAAGGTATTTCTGTGGTCAGTTTTTATCCATCATGTTTCTAGTCCCAACGGTTCTAAACTGATTAAACACAAATAAACCTCCTAACCACTGTGGCTTTGTGGGGTTCTCCAGGGTTCATTTCCCTTACCACTAAGATAATTCAATTCAACAAATATTTATTGAATTTTACCATATGTTTGCTGTGTCAATGCCAAGACCAACGAAGGAGGCAGGGCGGAAGCTGAAAGCCAGCTGTAAATCAAGATTTTATCCCTGGGAACCACAAGGATATTTAGCTAAATGAAGTAAAAGGCTTCTGAAATGTAAGGGAAAGATTCTGTACCATGTCCCTATTTTCAGTGTGTGCACAATTGCATAGTTCCTCACCCTGAAACTGGCTTTTATCAGTACTTTTTCAAGATAAATTATAGTAAAAAAAAGCGGGGGGGGGGGGGACTAGGGACATGGTAAGGAGCTTTGGCTTTCTCTCTTTTGGACCAATACCTCAGGAATTGCTAACTATAAATTCTGGATAGACTTCCATGGTTTTCCTTGAGGGCAGGTGGTCAGGCTTTTGCTTGCTGAGGTGAAGGGATTCTGTCAACCTAACAGAAAAAAAAAATATATGTTTTCACATTAGTTGTGAACCAAATCTGTTTGTGTTCTTAGAGTGAAGAAAGGATTCAAAAGACATACTTCATTCATCCTAGAAATATTTTTTCACAGCTACTCTGTATGTCAAGCATTGACCTGGGTGTTGCAACAAAACTCTAAATAAGAACTTCGTTGTTCCCAGACGCTACTGTCAGCCTAGTGAGAGAAATTTTACATAAAAAGAAAATACAGAGGCACCTGGGTGGCTCAGTTGGTTACGCGACTGCCTTCGACTCAGGTCATGATCCCGGAGACGCAGGATTGAGTCCCACATCAGGCTCCCTGCTCGGCAGGAAGCCTGCTTCTCCCTCTCTCACTCCCCCTGCTTGTGTTCCCTCTCTGGCTGTGTTTCTCTCTGTCAAATAAATAAAATCTTAAAAAAAAGAAAATACAATGCAATGTGACAGGTATATAGAGCTGAGTATGGTTGTTATGAGACAGATTAGGTGCTGGCACAAAATCCATGTCCCAGCATTCAGTAGCTCCTAGCACAGAGTGGGTGCTTAATAAATATTTGGTGGATGCATGAGCGAGCAAGTGAAAACAAAGCTTCTCAGAACAGTTCATAGTTATAGTCTTTAAAAATGTATTAGGAGTTATCAAGATTATTCCATGCAGAAAGTACAAGTGCAAAATCCCAGATGCAAAAGATAACAAGGCATGTTCAGGGAAGTCCAGAGAGAGATCTGTGGCCAGACTATAGAGTACAAGAAGGGGAGAGGTGAGGATGTGCTTGCAGAAGTCAGCAAGAGTCAGGGAGGAAGGGAAATGTGAGCCCCTGAGAGGTTGGAAGCAGGGAAGGAATGTGATCAGATTTGTATTCTAGGAAACACTCTGGTGGCAGCATGGAGTATGGACTTTTAAAGCAGGAGCCCACCGTTGGAGCATACTGGGCAAAATTACAAGTGGTACAGCCCTCCAATCTCCTTCCCCTAACCCTCTTCCCAAAACCTACCTAGAGTGCTGTTTTCTAGAGGAAGCCCTAGTAGGAGCACTTATCTTTTTTCAGTAGGATTAAGCCTTCTGACTCCTGACTCACAGTTGTGAGTTCCCAGGAAGATATAAAAGAGTTTTATAAGGGTAATCCAGGGACCTCTGAGGTAGCCAGACTATCAGGAACCAAGTATAAGACATGTCCTTCCAACAAAAAAAAATGGAGTGTCTGATTATAGTTAATCTTTTTTTTTTTTTTTTACATCAAACATGAGGAACTTTCTCAAAAGAGTTATGACTTGACTCAGTTCATGTACAAGGAAGAGAAAACCATTCCAGACTGGTCAGGAATGTATCCCCGGTCAACCCTTATCCAAAATCCTCAGACTCTCTTGGTATTACTTGTTCTTTATGCTTGCCCAACAAATATTTTAATCTTCTTTCTTACGTATCCACAAGAACTTTTAAATCGTCTTTGACACCTTTGTACAGTTATTCTACAGAAGTCCCTTCTAACTAAGGGCACACTCTTGGTTAGACCACTCAAGTTCAATTCCTGAATCCAACACTTATTCACTAGATGACTTTGGGACAAGATAATTCAACCTCTGACTCTCTGTTCTCTCACCTATAAAATGGGGATAATAACAGTTCTTGTCTGCTAGGATTATCCTGAGAATTAAATTAGTTCATAAGAACCCTTTAGAACAGTGCCAGCTACATAAGGAGGACTCAGTAAGTGAAAGTTATTATGCTATTGATGGTATTTGTCCAGATAGGACTCTCAGATTTTTGTCTGTACCCCTTGTTGTACATATTCCTCCGTCTTGTGACATTTCAAAGATAGTTTTAAAATAAGTTGCTCCAGGTTTGAGTAACTCTAATTGTACTTCTCACATTCAGAAACAACTTGCAATTCCATTTAATGTAGACACTAGTAATGAAATCTCTAGAGGATGAGTGATTTCTGTGAATTTTTATTCATTACAGAAAGTGAGTAGGTATAATGGTGAGAAGAATTAGTTAGTGGATCAGAAAGACATGGTTTTAAATCCTCTCTCTCTGCTGAGTACTATGAATAATAGAGTGATCTTAAGAACTTAACTAACCTCGGGTACTTCCCATCTGTAAAAACAGAATTGTTTGACTGCTTAATAATGGAGTGCATGTAAACTTCCTGGCACATAGAAACTTCTCAATAAGTTATAATTCTTTTTTAAACTTACTAAAAAGCCAAAGGAAAAATGAAGATTTTGCAGCCTAACTGCCATTTCTTCTTTTTGGTCATGTACATATTTGTTCCTGAAACAGGGTAAATTCTCAAAACCCCATAAAAGGAAATATTTGAATATAAAAAAATAATAATAAATTTATTTGGGGTTTATATCAGTTGTTTCACAGAGCTCAGAACCATTTTGCCAATAGGAGCCTTACCAGTGTTATCAGGAAGGAGTCAGACATCCTTAATCCAGTAATTTCTTGGATATTATTTCAAAAGGAGAGGGATCAAAGTTAGATTCACATGAAGACTCCCTTCTTCATGACTTCATGTAGCAAGATGTGCTTGATTTCAAATGACTCATAAAGAAGCCAGTTATGTATCTGGTGGAGAGACTATGAGAATCAGAGAATCTCATGAACTTGAAATTCCCAATATGCTCACTTTGGAGCAATCATTCACACCTAGGAAAAACCTAAAATGCAGAGATTTACAAAATGTGAGAAGGACCAAAGAGCCAAAACTTCCACTGGAAAAGGTAGTGCTTCTTAAGTGGAGAAAAATGGAATTTCTAGAGAATGCATCTTGGCTTGACCAAGACTACACAAGGGAGACTGTGTGTGAGAGTACGCTTACTGCGGCAAAGAAGAGAGGGTGCATCCCCTTGGACTACCCTAATGAAACTGTAAGTCCTTTCACATTTCTCTTTTATGTGAACCAAGGGTCAAATTAGATATATAAAGTTATAATGTTCCACCTGTACTACTCAGGAATTCAAGAATTCATCCCTACTGCAAAACTTTGGGAGGAGTTACATGGCCTCACTTGGGGAGGAGTTACATGGTCTCCTGCCACATCCAGGCAAATGAGCCACCAGAGTTCTCCCTGTCAATTACTTGGGAAGAAATTCTGACTGCCAGACTCCATAAGCATGAGACATTAGGAAGCTAATAGTTTTATTCTTCCCTCTTCTCCACTTGTCCCCCTACTCCCAATAGATTTAAGAGAACCCCACACTCTAGAACAGGAAAAGAGAGTTCAGCTATACTTCATTGACCTGAAATGGTCTCATCTATTAAATAGAAGTCACTATGCTACTCTCAGAGAAATTTACAGCCAAAAGTATTTTAAGTCTCAGGGCAGAGTTACATATATATAAAGGCTCTATTACTTAACCTTTGTGTCTTGTTCTGGGACTGGCAAAGCCCAGTGGGGCTATCTCGAAAGTGTCCTGAAGAAAGGGACTTGGATAAAGCTAGTAGGAGCCCATCAGGAACACTGAGGACGTGGATGACACTGTGAACATTAATATATGCAAAGATAGGCTGTAATGGCAGATCAACCCCAAATATCAATGGCTTAATACAGCGAAGGTTTATTTTTCACTCATGCCACATATCTGTTGCAGACTTTGCCATTTTCTAGCTATACAATCTGGTACAGTTGCCTCTCTAAATGGCAGAGGAGAGTGTCTTGGGTTGGGCTACCTGGAAAACAGATCAAGACGATTTTGGTGCAGAAAGCTTATCAGGGTATAAACTTGGAATTGACATCTACAAGAGGGACAGAAGTTGGTTGGGCAGAGAACTTTAGAACTCTGATGGAGTAACAACAAAGATGATGGCCAACCCCATGGGAGTTCTGGAGCTGGAATGGTTGTTTAGAGTCATCTCATCTTATAACAAGGGGTCTAGGTCTTTGTTACCGAACACCAATCTTCACCATGAATTCAGATTTCTAGACTCTACATTATTCTAGTATGTCCTATAGTGGGCATTCAGTTCTCTTTAAATTACATATTCTCAGTATTTCGCATCATCATAATAAACATCTGTGCCTGTACACCTATCGGTTGCCTCTTGTTGGGTCTTTCAGATTGGTCCCCTAACCACCTACCTGTTTGAATTTCTGGCATCTGAAAGCCTGAAACCTTGGGACTCATCCAAGACCACTAAACTGGGACAAAAAGAAACAGATACCTTCTCAGCCTTAAAATTCTATGAAAGTATATTTTCTGTGATCAGCTATTTTTTTCTTTTATTCACTTGATTTTTTTTCTCACTATCCTTGTATATACACATTACTTTTCATCATTATGGAGTTATTACATACTTCATCTAGACAGTGCCCTGTGCTTTAAGGGCCTAGACCAATTATAATTAAAGCAGGATATGGATCACTGCATATATGGCATTAGTCCTTGGACACTATGTAGCTATTAACCTACTTTAATAATTGACTGCGACCATTGATTCTTTAAATATAGCTATATGTTTTATCGTAGTGGAACCAATTATAGTTTATAAGCCTGTTGAAGAACAGCTGACTTCTCAAAACTCCACTCTCTATCTCAGGGAGTTGAGAAATAATGAATGACAACTATCTGACCTATAACCCCATGGACTGAGGCTGGACAACTGCTTGAGTCCAACTCAAACACTCCATGAGTATTTCCACTGAAATAGTACCTAGAGATGGAAAGAGAGCTTGTGAAAAGCAGGAAAATCTAAAGGAACAAGCCATCCCTGACCATTTCACTCATTACTTCCCTGGGTCCAGGAGGAATTTGAGACTGTCACCCATGATATAATCACTCAAGCCAACAATAAAATGCAGATGGCTCTGCAGTTAAAAAAACAAAACAAAACAGTGACTTTGAGGAAAGATATTAAAGTAGATATAATGAAGTTGGGTTAAATATAACTAAAAACTAGAAACTAAAAACGGTTTCTGCAAAGGCAAATATTTCTCACACAAAACAGAGTAAAGCAAAATTTTAACAGAGTTTGTAAAATTCTATCAGATGTAAATTTAAAGAGAATATGGCAGGTAAGATCATTTTGAAGCAAAAAGAGAAAGGAATGCTGACTTTGCGTCTTGTGTGTGCCACCTTCTGCTTATGTTCCCTTGACTTCCATTTCGTTAGCTTTAAAATAAAGATAATGATGCAGGGATGCATATTATGTACACAAAGTGCCTAGAACAGGATCTGTAACAAATAAGAGCAGAGTAATTGGAGCTATTCATTCTGTCAGGATGCTTTCAGCTATAAATAACAGAAATTTAAACTCAAGGTAGTCTAAATAATAAGGGATTGAATTGGCTGAATAACTGGAAATCCAAAATTGAGGTGGGTTGCCAAGTTGACTTAACCCAGTAACTCCAGCTATTTCTCTATTGATGCCTTAATTCTGCCCCTTGCCATGTACCAACTTCTTCCTCAGGCTGGTAGCTAAATGACTGCCCAGTTGTGGGCCCCACAATGTTCAAAAGAAAAGACATGTATTTTTCTAAGACCTTTTTCAGAACTCATAAACTTTTCTTCATGCTCCATTGGGTCCAATGGCTATGCCATTTCCTTACTGCTAGGGTAATGTCCTGATCTGGTTGGCTTAGCTCTAAACCCATCATTAGCAAGGAGAATGGTACCATGAGTAGCTTAAAATAACCAAATGTTACTACTAAAGTTCACATAAATTAGGTTCCACTGAGGAACAAGGGCTACGTGGGGGAGATGGCAGATAATCTGAACAAAATCAGGATTCTGTTATGAAGGAAGTGGATAATAGAAGTTGGGTAGGTGACCAACAATGACCAAGAACGAGAATTCATAAGTTGTGGAACTGAGGTCTTATTAGAACTTTCTAGACTCTAAAAACATAACATAATATAAAATCATAATATAATCAATTAATTTAATCTTCATGACAGCTCCATGCAGTAGGCTTTACAATGCCCACTTTGCACATGAGGAAGTGAGTTTCAGAGAATAAAGTGGCCTGGATTACAAATCGAGAAACTCGTTAAGCATCAGAGTTATACCTCTGTGACTTGTTCCTTTCCTGTATAATAAGACTAGAAATAGCACCTATCTCATAGGGTTTTGTGAGAATTAATATGAGATAATATATGTGACATGCTTGGAAGAGTGACACATAGCAAGCAAGCAGGAGGCTCTCACATTGTCATAAATTCATTTCATAGAATCTAAGAGTCCATCAGTGGTAAGAAGCTACATTATTTTCCATTATTACCACTAAGAGAGAAAGAAAGAAATACTCTGATTAAACTATAACCTAAGGCATTCTTTCACTTACAATTTTATATTATATTTATTGGAAGAATGCTGTTGGCTTAATTAAACATAGATTCTTTTATCATAAATCAACTCTATGCATACATAAAAAGGAAAATGTAAGTGAAATAAAGTGGTTAAGGTATTCCTACAACTACTTCAAAACTCAAAGTCCTACTCTTCATCACTTTTTAACTTAGAGTCATCAGTCAATACCCAAGTCATTCCACAAAAATATCTCTGTGCTGGGAAGAGTGTTGGTGGTGAAGCCTTTCCTAAAACAATCCATAAGATCATGAAAAGCATTTAGGAGCATCACACTAACATGACTTTGTAATTATGTAGTTAATTTTCTTTAACTCTGGCTCTAGAAATACTGCCAGTACTTAGAATTTTAACAGTTGGTTTCTAGTGGTTAACAATTCTCTTCCGTCTCCAGGATTTCATTCCATGCTGTTGGCACCCATTCAGCAAGTTTTAATCCTAACACTGTGAATGCATGTATAGCTAATTCCAGCCATGTCACAGCTGCTGTCTCTCTAAGAGAGATTATAAAATGTTGCCAACTGAAAGATGCATCTCAGTCAGACATCTTAAAATATGAGAGATGTGACTTGCAGTTGATGACGTAAAATACTCTTATCCTCATTATTAGTTTTCTTCTGACTTTTTTTTTATTATCGAAGTATAGTTGCCATACAATGTTATACTAATTTCAAGTGTACAACCTAAAGATTTGACAATTCCATATACTATCCAGTGATAATGACCATCAGTCACCATAAATTGTTACAATATTGCTGAACATATTCCCTATGCTCTGCTTTTCATTCCCATGACTTCTTTATTTTATAACTGCAAACTTATACATATTAATTCCTCTTTCACCCATCACCCTACCCCTCTCCTCTTTGGCAATGACAAGTTCTCTGTATTTATGAGTCTGTTTCTGTTTTTGTTGTTATTGTAGTTATTACTGTTTGTTTTGCTTTTAGGTTCCACATATAAGTGAAATAATATGTTATTTGTATTTCTCTGTCTGATTTATTTTATTTGGCATAATACCCTCTGGTTCCATCCATGCTGTCCTGAATGGCAGAATTTCATTCTTTTTCAAAGCTGAATAATATTCTTGTGAGTGTGTGTGTGTATGTGTGTGTGTGTGTGTGTGCATGTGTGTGTGTGTACCATATCTTCTTTATCCATTCATCTGTCTGTTCTATATCATGGCTATTGTAAATATTGTGCAATAAACATAAGGATGTATATATCTTTTTAAATTAGTGTTTCCATTTTCTTCAGATAAATATCCAGAAGTAGAATTACTGGATTGTATGGTATTTCTGTTTTTAATCTTTTCAAGAACCTCCATACTGTTTTCCAGAGTGGCTGCACCAATTTGCATTCCTACCAACAGTGCACCAGCATTCCTTTTTCTCTTCACCCACATCAGTACTTATTTCTTGTATTTTTTATCTTAGCCATTCTGATATGTGTAAGGTGATATCTCATTGTGGTTTTGATTTTCATTTCCCTGATGATTAATGACATTGAGCATCTTTTCATGTTTCTCTTGGCTTCAGGTTTTCTGCCTATTTTTAATTTTTATATTTTTTAAAGATTTTCTTTATTTATTTGACAGAGAGTGAGAGAGAGAGAGAGAGAGAGAGAGAGAGAGAGAGAGAGGAGCATGAGTGGGGAGGGACAGAGGGAGAGGGAAAAGCAGGCTCCTCACTGAGCACAGAGCCCAACCTGGGGCTCAATCCCAGGATTCCAGGATCATGACCTGAGCCAAAGGCAGATGCTTAACTGACTGAGCTACCCAAATGCCCCTCTGCCCATTTTTTAACTGGATTATTTGATTTGGGGTGTTGAGTTGTCTGAGTTCCTTGTGTATTTTGGGTATTAACTCCTTATGGAATATATCATTTGCAAATATCTTCTGCCATTCAATACATTGCCTTTTAACTTTATTAATGGTTTCCTTTGCTGTGCAAAAGCTTTTTAGTTTGTTGTAGTCTCAGTAGTTTATTTTTGCTTTTATTTTATCTGTCTCCAAAGACTATAGGCCTTAAAGTAAAACCAAAATCAGATGTCAGTAGCAACATAGTGTTAATCAAATAAACAAAAACTGAACACAAATTGAGTCAATCTTACTGAGAAGTTAAGTTAAAGGAAAAATATGCCAAAAGAAAGTTCAGTTGGAAAAATATCTTGTTTTATTGATTAGAAATAATAAGCACAGAAATTTAGTTTGGCAAACCATCATAAGACATTTTTTTCTTTTTCTTTTTAGAATAATGCAAAGAATCAAAAACTTTGAAGTGCAGAAATATTGAAATGTCCATCTAAGGCCATCCCTTTGTCATCATGAGCAAAAGCCTTGACATCTGTATTTTTAAGAAACTGTTTAGGAGATACTGAGGCTTACCCTGTGGACAGTGAATAGACCACCAGTAGCCAATACACAGCTAGGCCACTTAAGGGGACGCAGACAAGAGCCACTTTAAAGGACAATCTAGTAAGATGTGTGTCTGCCTTAATGCTTAGTTTTTAAAGAGCTGCTGGAGAAGGAAAGACATTGCTTCTCACATTCATCTTTTTAAAATTTACTCTGTTTTAAAAAAAAAAACTCCTTTCTGACTTACTGATTGTTATTTTAGTGAAAAGATTTAGGGCTGCTTCTTTGGTCAAAAAATTGGGGTTAGTTAAAGTATACAGTCTCTTAAATAGAAAGACTCCTTTAGGAATCATAGAAAAAACATACCTGTAGGTCAAGTCTCAAAGCTGCCAGTGTCTTTGAGATACAACCACCAACATTTCAGGATACATGAGGGATATCAGGTAGTCTCTTGAATGCTCCTTCTTCTAATAGCTTTGCAGACAAAAGCATCTCAGTAGTTCTTTTAAAGAAGTCTTACAATTAGCTATGTCAGCTAAGACGATTTAGAACAATAGAATATATCCTACCAAGAGTTGTTACAAGAATAGTACTTTTCTTTTAATGCCAAGATGCCCCTTCCAAAAATACTTCACAAACCTCAAGGTTGCCTTTATTAATTTCTGCTGCACATCATTAATTTAGTTCATCAATCAGTCAATCAGTCAACAGATCTCTTCACTTTCCTATTCTTTGCCAGGCACTATAATAAATGCTGCCAAAAAGAAAAATGACCAAAACTTGCCCCTCCTTTCTGAAGAGATCAGAATCTAGGGGAGACAGATAAATAATGATAGAGAGTATGATGTGTAGTTTGATAGAAAGAAGCAGAAGAGGCAAAGAAGTAACTGAACCCAAACTTAAGAACTAGAATAAGTCTGTCTTAGAGGTAAGAAGACTCACTGTGGTTAAATACAGTCTGGTTCTTCCTGGAAATGTCTTTTTCCTGAGGGGTCAGAGTACAAAACAGCTGGTATGATAAATATGGCAGACAGCTTTGTAATTTTCTTCACTCCTCTTGATGAATAACTGCATTACTCAGAATTCACTGTAGTTTAATTTTTTGAAGTAACAAGAAAAGGCAAAGGGAATCAGTTTCATATCTGATTACCTTTGTAGGGTTTTTTGCCTTCCCAAAGGAAAAAACAAAACCAAAACAGTTCCATTTCAGTAAATACAGAAAAACAGATTTACTCCTCCTCTTGAGGTACTTATTTAATCAGAAATGTTTGAAAATTGGTGTCACCTGGATGCTTTGATAGGAAATGGTTGGGACAAACTTCATTAGCGTACCTATCCTGGTATAACTGAATAGCATTTAGAAGCCACTCTGGCTGAAAAGGATACAGAGATTTTTTTTGTTATATTTTGTTCTGTAACTTTTTATTTTAAGTGGCCTGGGCCATTTACCTTAATTTTTTTTCAAATTGAAAGTTTAAAAAGATACAACAAAAGGAAACAAAGAAAAAAGAATGCAGCATGATTTCTCCAATATGGGAAGGGGAAGAAAAGGTAGTGAGAGAGGAAATTCAAGGCAAGAGTACAGAGACATTAACCCACATGGTGTATCAATATATGTAGTTTAAAAGGCTGGAATATAAGATATCCAAGGCATAAAGGATAGGAAAGAACATGAACAAATATGACACAAGAGGCAAGATCATAGAGGAACTTGTATACTGTGCTGAGGTTTTTGAATTTGCATTTTGCAGGATTCCAAGCCTCAATAAAGTGTTTGGAACCAGAAAGGGACTTGATTACATTTGCATTTTTAAAGATTTTATTTATTTGTTTGTTTGTTTATTTATTTATTGATGAGAGAAAGTGTGAGTGTGCATGAGGAGTGGGAGGGACAGAGAGAAAGAGAATCCCAAGCAGACTCCACATTGAGCACAGAACCCAACACAGGGTGACATCTCACAACTCTGATATCATGACCTGAGCTGAATTGAAGAGTCAGACTCTTACCAGCTGAGCCACGCAGGCACCCTACATTTGCATTTTTTAAAGATTGTGGGTGTTGTCAATATGGAGAATTAATTGAAGGAAGAGGAAGCTAAGGATGCAAAAACTAGTATGAAGTCTATTTAAATAGTCCAGTGAAAGATCATATGGAATTAGAAAATCATAAGACAACTTTTTTATTCAAATATGATTAAAATTTTTATTTGAATATGATTAAGATTGCAGTTGGAACCACAGAGCACATATCACTGTGGAATTTTATGAGAAATTTCAACAGGAAGGAAAGGTTTGGGCATAAGAACCCTTGAGACTACAGAGCGCTGAGCTAGTCATGATTTGTTATAAGAAATATAGAAGAAAGTGAGAAATATTTGTAAATCCATTACCACAAAAATATAATAAATAAAGAGAATTCGTCAGCTGCAGTGAACAAAATTAAACCTGTAGTACTCCATATATGGTTATAAGATTGAGATTATGGCCGGTTTGCTAAATGAAACAAGGGTTTCATTTAATATTTTGCTTTCCAATCACCAAGATTCATGGTTTTCTCCTTAATATAATCCTTAATTCTAAGTTACCGCAAGTTGGTTTTACACATTTGTGATTAGATGTATTTTACTCACTATATGTTTGTTCATAGGAATTTGAACATGCTACATTGTGTTGTAGGAGTTGAATTTTGTCATTGAACTTGTACACTGACTTCTTTCTGGAACTCTTCTCCTACGTAAGAGGCATGAATTTGAAAGTGTTGGATCTTTGTTGTTGGCTTTTACCTCTAACCATATTTTAGAAAAAAAAAAAACTTTAGTGCATAATTCCAAGAGATTCATTCTGAGCAAAGTCTGTTTCTTCCACAATGACAAGAAGGAGAACCTACGGTTCAGACCGTCATGGAGAAGAGCAGGTGGAGTGAAGTGATGTTGCAGAGGCAGATAAACAAGTCCTACCCTTTATAGATAATGAATGATGAAAGAATGAAGGATACTTCCCAGATTTGTCCTAAGTGATGAGGAATATAGCAGGGTCATTAACCAAAATGCAGGAAAAAGAGCAGCTTCAGAAGGTAAGTATCATTTCAGATATATCAAATTGAATGTGCCTTCAGTTACATGCAAAAACACATTTGGCAGATATTTGAAAATATGAATCTGAGCTTAGGAGAAACGCTGGGGTTGGCAGTAAAGATCTGAGAATTAACAGTGTATTAGTGACAGTAATAGCAATGACATTGACACCCACTGAAATAATACTCCTTTACATTTGTACAACATGTAGCAATTTTTAAAGGACATTTATCATGTACTATCTTATCTGGGTAGGTAGTTCAAAGGCAGTTATTCCCATTTTATAGGTGAATACACTAAGACCAGACAGGTTAACAGTTGCCCAAAATCACATGTCCACCCTAGAGTGCAGATCCTCTAACTCCAGTATCAGTGTTCTTTCTATTGTTCCATATTGACTCTATGAAACCATTGTGTGCAAATCTGTGGAAAGGACTGTGATGCTAAGTACTGTGCCTTCCTACTTGGGTAAACCTAATTATTCAGAAAATTTTCAAATTCTCCATTGCACTAAAATTGTAACAACTTAAGCACACACAAACTTAACACACTTAATTCTGAAAGTACTATAGGTAGCTAATTATAACCTTCCTCCCACAGTTGAGATCTGCCTCTTTCATGTACTTTCGGAAGGTTCCCACCTCTCGTCATGGGGGTGGGGGCAGGAAAGGAGACTCTGAATTAATTGTGTGT
This sequence comes from Spilogale gracilis, assembly GCA_004023965.1. NCBI lineage: Eukaryota > Metazoa > Chordata > Mammalia > Carnivora > Mephitidae > Spilogale > Spilogale gracilis. Next base: position 65,113 of record PITA01000309.1, read on the forward strand.
TATGTTACCCTCTACTTGCTCCTCTTCTGTGATAAGAATTCCATTGTCCTATGCCATTTACCTTAATTTATAAATACATAGAGAGGACAGAATGAGCAAACTGTTGGATCCAACATGTTATTCTTATGGACTCTTCACAGAGCGTTAATAAGGAACTTAAGTGGGCACAAAATCACAGAAGAACAATGTCATCCCCTGTGTCATTGAATTTGATGATCCAACTTACTCAGACCAGAATGTTCTCTAACCTAAAATATATCTCTTATTGAAAACTGGTTAAAACCCATAAGTTGGAGGTTATTTATTTTTCAGAAAGAAAGAGTTTTGAATAATATTGAGGTGAAATATTCAATGGGATAAATAAGGTTTCAGAAGCAATGTTTTATTTTTTTTTATTTTTTTTTAAAGATTTTATTTATTTGACAGAGAGAAACACGGCCAGAGAGGGAACACAAGCAGGGGGAGTGAGAGAGGGAGAAGCAGGCTTCCCGCCGAGCAGGAAGCCCGATGTGGGGCTCGATCCCGGGTCTCCGGGATCATGACCTGAGCCGAAGGCAGTGGCTTAACCTACTGAGCCACCCAGGCGCCGCCAGAAGCAATGTTTTAAAGAATGTAACCTACTTAAAGGCAAAGAGCAAGAACTATTTGTGGAGTAGAGAGAAATGGTGAAGGACTCTGAGAAGGAAACAAAAGCAATGCTACTAACAAAAAGCACTAGTCTTGGAAGTAGTGTGCACTCATCCATGCAGAATTGCATCTATTTTAAAAAGTACAAAATGAACATTTTTCAAGTAGAGCCACAGTAGTGGCTATTGACATGCAGCAAAATGATCCAGAAATCAAAAGATATAAAGCAATCTCAGCAACTGAAATAAAACTCCAGACACGACACAACTCTCAATGGCACATAAATGTCAGACACCATATATTTTATACCCAAAGATAGCATTAAATTTAATGGGAATTTTACATGCACAAAGACTCTAGAGTTTGGATACATGAGATGAATATTTGAATTGCTAATTTCAAGAATGGATCAGAAGACCCCTATAAGCCTTGGAAAAGTAGGATTTGGGATTTGAGTAATTTTTCTTTGGTGGGGTAAATTGCTATTGGCTTTTAGGATGTTCTCAGTTGGACTTCCCTTTTTATGTCCCTTTAATGTAAGGACAGACAAAGCACCCATATACATAGATCCATAAAACATCTGGGAATGAATGAGGAAAATAAAATCAAAGGTAAGGGATGACAAAAAAATGAAATAAAACTGCAGGGAAGAGTAGGGCATTGTGAACGAGAGTCAGAAAAAGGACTTGAGATAAATAAATAACATAAACAATTGGACAATCTTTTTGCGACAAACTGGTAAATCTATCCTTATTATATATCTTCTAGGTATTAAGGAAGAAATAGTCTTTCTTAAAAAACACACACAAATATAAGAATAAGCATATTCTAATAGTATCATTTGGGATAGACTTCT
>PITA01000309.1:66695-103579 GCA_004023965.1 Spilogale gracilis
GATGGTACCAAAGGGGGAAGAAATCAAACACACCGGATCACTTTCTTTGCCAACCCTCCAATATTATACTAGTGCCTTCCTTTGGCCAAACCTAATTCTCAGCCCTCTCACAAAGAAGCTCCCCAGACACCATCTATATGAGTTAGCCTCTCAGGGCACACAGTCAAGAATGGAAAATCAATGTAATTGGATGCTGGCAAGCAGAGAACAATTAGCATTATATTAAAATGGAAAATAGTTATATATAGTTAGCTTTTTATATTAAACTTCCAGTTAGCATTTTATCAATGACCATTTTTCCATTTACTTAAAGTTTTTCCTGTGGCATGATTTTTTTATGAACTCATAGCATTTTATCAACAGGATATATTACAGTTTTATTGGTAGCATATAAATTATTTCTTTTTTCCTCTCTTAAATATCCTCATATATCAGTATTTTTGCATTTATCTCATAGTGATCTTACAAACTCCTAGAGTTGGGATTAATGGATTATAGAGTCAAAAGTTCTTGGTATGTGTGCCAGATTCTCCTCCAGCAAGTACATGAGAGTGCCCATTCTAATACAAACTCCACTAATACTAGGCAATTTTATATTCTTAATTTTGCCATTTCAAACAGTGAAGAAAAATCTATTCTATTTTAATTTGCATTTTTATTAGTAGTAATATTAAATATGTTTTCAATTTTACTATTTCTTTTGTAGAGAACAAAGTTCCTGCCTTTTTCTGTTTCCTCTTTTATAAGGAATCATTTACAAGAAATTACTTGAAATAAGATGTTCTGGTATCAGCTTAATCTCTATTTATTTTAGGTATATTTGTTTTATTGTCACAAATTATTTTCTACTGTGTTGCAATTGTCAGGGCATAAATTTATAGGTGAAATTCCAATTTAAAAAATCTTAGAAGCTTAGAAATCTTTATTGTTTTGTAAGTATAAAATCGTAATTTGGCTGCATCATCCAACATTGACATCTAGAATGAATTAGCTTCAATTTAGGAAGACAGAATAGAATGAAGATGGGAAGGTGATTTGCTAAACCATTGAAATGATAATTTTAATAATCTACTCTTCAGGTAACTGAAGAAACAGCATAGCCACAGTATTTTCTAACCATTTCCAACTAAAGAGGTAGTGTATTTCCCCACCTATTACATCTACACTGGCCTTGTGTCTTACTTTGACTAATGCATTGAATGCATCAGAAGTGATGATACGAGAATTCTAGAGCCTGGGGTTTAGAAGACTTTGCAGCTTCTGCTCTTGCCCTCTGGACCACTGCCCTGACCTAGCCACAGAAGGAAGCTCGTCCAACCTAGCAGAGGATAAGAGGCCATGCAGAAGGAGAACTGGGTGCCCTCATCTGCAGCTAGCACCAATAGCCAGGCATGAGAGTGATGCCATGTTGGACCGTCGAACTCAGTCAGCCCTCCAGGTGAATGCAGCCATTTGAACAAACTCAGGCAAAACCAGCAGTAGAACCGCACAGCCAACCCACAGAATTGAGACAAAAAAAAAATCAGTCGCTGTTTAAGCCACTAGGGTTTGTAGCAGATTGTTTCTCAGCAATGGTTAATAGATGCAGATCTCCTAAGAGGATGTGTCTCTGAACCACTGACTGATTTCAGTTTTATCCTCTAATACAGATGCAGGGAACAATAGAACATGAATGTTTTCTCCTAGAAGTAAAGAAGAAACAAAATGTGAAAGAATTATATACAAGTTGATAAAAATCAAGATATGTTAGTTTTTGAGAGAAAGAGATGATTAATAAAATTAAATTATATGTATAAACCACACCACAACTAAAGAGTAAATCCACTTCTAGGGCCTGTGTGAGCTTCTTTGGGCCCTTTTCTCCCCCTACACACACACCCACCCTGTGGACAGACCAGCCCCAGGCAACTGAGGTGCCTAAAGGTGCAGGACACAGCCACTGTAGGGAGACTAAGCTGGTAAAAGTCTGAAGAATTCAAGAATTCTAAATTCAAATCTGGACTTCTAAGTTAAAATAAAAGAATATTTACCAGGATGAGAAGAAAAAGTATTATGATGGCTAACTTGACTTAAAACTAAAATATTTAGACTTGTATTATCCTGGCCCCCACTCTACTCTTCTCCAGGGCTCCACAAATGTTTGAAGTAGCTCTAACCCTCTCATTTGATTCCACTGACATCTAAGGACCCATCAGTATATTCTTTGCCATCACATGTTCACTTTTGACGATAATATTTTCATCATTTAAATTTCATTTGAACAAATTTTGACTTAGGACTTGCTATGTACTGAATACTCTAAAACATAATGCATGATAATTACTGAAATAACTCTTTAGTTAAAAATAAATATTCCCGGGTGCCCCGGTGGCTCAGTGGGTGAAAGCCTTTGCCTTCTGCTCAGGGTCCTGGGATCAAGGCCCGAACTGGGCTCTCTGCCCAGCAGGGAACCTGCTTCCTCCTCTCTCTCTGCCTACTTGTGATCTCTCTGTCAAATAAATAAATAAAATCTTAAAATAAATAAATATTCCCAATATTTCAAATTTTGGAAAACTATGAGATGGTATTGCAAAAGTTGTTGTAATTTTAAGCAATTTTGTTTGCTTTTTATAGTCTCATTTCTAATTCCTTTTTAATAAGAATCTGAAATGTAGTCGAGCTTGTAGCTATTCATTAGTTTGCTTTTACTGTGTGAATTTTCTTGTGTGTGTGTATTTAATGGGTTTTCTTTGCTCTGTAATAAAATAAAAAAGCAAAAATACTCCACTCAAGCAGTATACAAAACTATGAAAGTATTCTATAGCTAATTCCCTGAGCCAAGGAAGTAGCAAAATGGTTGGATTCAAAATGGGAGGATTCAAGAGACACTTGAGAAGAAAGTTAGACAAGTCCTAGAGAAACAGTAGAAGAGGAGGGTTGAAGAGAAGAGAGAGGAGGAACCAGAAATGGCGATCAACTTCTGTATTAAGAGTTAATAAGGAGGTCGTCTTGCTCATTGAGGTGGGGAACACCATGAGTAAGGAAGCAATTGAGAAGATGAAGACAATAATTGAATGCCCAAATGCTGCATGTGGAGAACGCATAACTCATAAGGTGGCAGAAAATGCCATCACAGGATGACTCTTCTTCCAATTAATTAAAGCCATAATCACCCCTGTGTTAAAATAATCACTCTATTTGCTCACTTATAGCATGTCTATTTGGATCCAAAGCCCATTTCTTGCTTTTATTTTGCCTGGCATTCCATTTGACTAATGAAGCACTCATCCTACAACACTACAGACAGGCTCGGAGGACTTGACTTCTAGAACCCCTGATGGAAACACCACAGGGAGTAAAAACTGGGTTCAAGTCTGACTAGCTGCAGTGCTTCCTGTTAATGGGCAGAAATGTAATATTCATTAAAAAGAATTCAGACTTCAATCGTTCTAATAATCATGAACTTCTTTCATCAATGCATAATAGAACAAAAAGATTGATTTTCATTAGGAATGACTTTCAACATTTTTTTTACTTCTTATATAAAAAATAAACCTGTTCAAAGTCTTATGAGGTTCAAGATATTTCTGATCTGCTTGGAAACAGTAGGCAAGTTTTTATAGAGTTGTTCTACTCTTCCCCACTGTAGCCAATTTAGAATATTCCACTATCTGGTGAAATTTAGCAACCTGAAATTGCTTTCAATTAAGAATCCCTCACCTCTCTCCTTCTGCTCACTAAAATATTATTTTTCAAAAGGACATTTTGTATGACTAGGACATTGTGTGCCTTCTTTTTTGCCAATAATGAGCTAGGGGAGAAAAGAGAAATAGGAGATAGTCATCAATAAAATTACCACATCACCCACAATAGAGTCTCTAAAAGGTAGAGAATGACTACCTAACATTTTCTAAGTGCCAAAAAAGACTGAATAACTTCGTCAGAATAAGAACCTTGTCCATAGGCATCTATATTTTCAGGGTGTCAAAGAAATGTGAGTCCTCCACACTGCATGGCCACTTCAGGTTGTAAAAGGATTCTTATCAAACTTGAAAGCCAGTTTATTTACAAAAGGATAGAACTAAAAGGACCCAAAGAAATCCACAGCCTGACTTGGCCAATTAGAGTATTACATTCCTGGATATAGTGATTGATCCAAGGATTGGAGAATGACCCAATCAGTGTGACACATGGAGACTGAAGCTGGAAGAGAATCACACATCCTGCCTTCTTCTGTTTATAAATGTTCTGAGCATAGTGAATGAAAGATGTTTATTGGTGTGTACTAAAATTTTATATATTGAATGAATGGATTAAAAAAAAAAGTTGAGGTCTAGAGAAACTGCATAGTTTTTCCAAAGTCACAGAGATATGGTGAATGATAGTAAGGATTCTGTCAAGAATTTTTTTTTAAGTGGCTGAAGTATAAAAATCATCTATTGGTTTATATGAGTAAAATATAGTAGAGGAGGCTCTCAGACACAACTGGATAATGGATCTCATAAGATGTCATCAAGGTTTGGCTTCTTTTTATCTCTCAGCTCTGTCTTTCCAGGTCACTGGCTTCATCTTCAGGCTCCTTGCTTATTGCCAAGAAGTCTCAGAAGTGGAGAAAAAAAGTATGCAACTTTCCCAGGGGTCCTAGCTGAAGCCTAACACTGACTGCATCAGATGCCTAGTCTTCGGTCATTCACCCTGGCCAGGAGATTATGATATTCTGATTGGCCTAGTCTATGCTGCATGCTCACCCTAAGCCAGCAGGAGTCACTGCATCTGAAACATGGGAGAGAGTAGGGTCCAGTGTTTTCCGGGGAAGAATCATTCTGTTACCAGGAAATGCTGGATGGTAAAAACTGCAGGTGCCCACTGCAGCACTCAAGCAGTCTCTGGATCACCAATGATCACTACAAAAAAGAAATTAATTGCTCTACTCTTCCTTGCCTTAGAATTAAAAATCTCTGGGATGCCTGGGTGGTTCAGTTCGTTAAGCATCTGCCTCTTGATTTCAGCTCAGATCATGGTCTCAGGGTCTTGAGATGGAGCCCCACATGGGGCTCTCTGCATTGAGTGTGAAGCCTGCTTAAGATTCTCTGTTCCTTTCTCCCTCTGTCCCTCCCCTGCTCCTGCTTTCTCTATCCTTCCCTCTCTCAAAAAGAAAAAAATCTCTGAACAAGCTGTGAGAAAGAGAAGATAGCAAATCAAAAAGTAATGAAGAAAGTAAAGAGCCTCAGTGGACTACATACAAAGACCACTGAGCAATGGAATAGGGAAGGAAGGGTCTTCCTCCTCGTACTCACTGCCCAGCCTTCACTTGGCTAGGGCCTCCTCATCCACACCACCTCTCCACTCACCGTGAGGATGCGAGTTTGACATTCCATAGGTCTATGAGAGATAGAAAGAAGATGGCCCCCTTATCCCCAGTGTAAAACTTCCTTGTGTTCTGTGTTACATGTTCCACAAACATACAAATTAACAGCTGAAAGAAATGACTAAAAGTCTCTTGAGAGCAAATGGGGACCGAAATGAAGTATCAGAATGGGGCAGTGGGATCCATCAATGGAAAACTTCCCAGTTTTCTCAGGAAGAGCCAGATCAGATTCTGCCAGTCATATTCATGTTTATAATTGGAGACACTTTGTTTCACTGTATCTTCTGCAACTTATGCATCTGATCACATGTGCAGACATGTAATTATCTACTAACCTGCTTCTTTTTTAAAATATTTTATTTATTTATTTGACAGAGAGAAACACAGCCAGAGAGGGAACACAAGCAGAGGGAGTGAGAGAGGGAGAAGCAGGCTTCCCACCGAGCAGGGAGCCCGATGCGGGGCTCAATCCCAGGTCTCTGGGATCATGACCTGAGCCGAAGGCAGTTGCTTAATCAACTGAGCCACCCAGGCGCCCCTACTAACCTGCTTCTTAAGGCTTGTATTAACCCATACAGAAAAAATTGAGCTCCCTTTCTTCCTTCTTGGTTTCAACAACCCTGAAGGAATGGATTGCCCCAACTTGCATCATTTGCTCAACTGTAGCCAGAAAGTGAGGACATGGGGAACAAAGTGGTTACTCCCATGGTGATAGTATAACTCAAGGGGAAGTGGGTCTGAAAACAATTGGGATGAGAGAAGAGCAGACAGTATAACAAGTGTCCAGGTCAGAACAATGCCACTGCCTCCGACTGGGTACTTGTATTGCTGCTGCCCATGGAAAACTTTAACTCTTAGGCCAGGGCTATACCAAGGTATGCAAGGAAACAGGCAGGCTTATAATTTGGTTCCCATTCATTTATTTAATATGAAAAGGAAAGATATTTTGCAGCCAATATAAATCATATTCTTCATTTTTATGTTCCAAGTAAGGAATTTTTAAAAGATTTTATTTATTTATTTGATAGAGAGAGCAAGAGAGCCCAAGCAGGAGGAGCAGTAGAGGGAGAGGGAGAAACAGGCTCCTCAGTGAGCAGGGAATCTGATGTGGGGCTTCATCCAAGGACAGTGGGATGGTGACCTGAGCCAAAGGCAGACGCTTAACCATCCGAGCCACACAGGTGCCCCCAAATAAGGAATTTATTATATGGCTTTTAAAGTCATTTCACTAATTTTCCTAACAGTAAAAATCACAGATATTAAGACACATTCTTGCTCAACATGGCTGTGTATATGTCTACATATGTATACGTATAAGCATAAGACTTTTAAACTTCGTCTCCAGGTTTAACATCTTTCTCACTTTCCTACTTTTCTCTAGTTCATAGTCTCCAGTTTACTTTTACCATTTTTCTGACCCAGGTAACTTCTTAAGAGACATGTTAAAGTTCTTAAAATTACATATGAAAATAAACATAAAACATAATTAACGTACTGAGGTCAAAATTAAATATACATTCGTAATTGTAAAGACATTGAGTTTATTCCTGTCCTGGAGTTAATCTAATCTTCCTCACAAACCCTTAGCTTATTGGATAATAGAGAAAAAACTTAAAAATCAATTTTATCTGTTAAATTTGGCCTATCCCAATAAACTAAACTATCTCTTTTATTATGCCTTTTATGCCCATCATTTACTCATTCCATAACTGGAAGCCTGTATCTCCCACTCCTCTGCTCTTGTTTTACCTATCTCAACCCCCGACCTGGCAACCAAAACTTTGTTCTCTGTATCTATAGGTCTGATTTTTCTTTTTGTTTATTTATGCATTTGGGTTTTTTACCTTCCACATATGAATGAAATCATATGGCATTTGTCTTTCTCAGTCTCACTTATTTCTATTCCCTCTAGGCCCATCCTTGTTGTCACAGATGGCATGATCTCCTTTTTATGAAAGCATAATATTCCATTGTATACATTGTGTATATACATTGAATATATAGTGTATATACACAATATATACGTTCTGAATATACATATACATATATATATGGATGGACAAATGGATAAAGAAGATGTGGTACATATAGAAAGAGGCGGCTTTGGCTCTCAGCCGCTGACTGGTTTGGGGTCAGGCTGTGGGCCCGAGCATGCTCGAATAAACCCTTTGCATCTTGCAAAAAAAAAAAAAAAAGAAAGAAAGAGGCGGCTTCCATATCTTGACTACTATAAATAATGCAGCAATAAACATAGAGGTGCATGTATCTTTTTGAATTAGTGTTTTTATTTTATTTGGATAAATACCCAGTAATAGAATTATTGAATCATATGATATTTCTATTTTTAATTTTTGGAGGGAAACCCCATATTGTTTTCTGCAATGGTTGTACAAAGTCACATTCCCACCAACACTGTACAAGGGTTCATTTTTCTCTACATCCTTCCCAATAGTTATTTCTTGTCCTTTTTATTTTAGCCATTCTGACATGTATAATGTGATATCTCACTGTAGTTTTGATTTGCATTTCCCTGATGATTAATGGTGTTAAGTATCTTTTTGATGTTTTCGTATTTCCATTACCGTCTGTATGTTTTCTTTGTGGGGGGGACCGTCTCCTGGGTTCCCCATCCCACTTTTTAATTGGATTGTTTAGGTATTTGGGGTATTGAATTTCATAAGTTCTTTATATATTTTGGATATTAACCCTTTATCATATATATCATTTACAAGTATTTTCTCCCATTCAGTAGGTTGTCGTTTTGCTTTGTTAATGGCTTTCTTTGCTGTGCAGAAGATTTTATTTTAGCATAGTCCCAATAGTTTATTTTTTGCTTTTGTTTCCCTTGCCTTAGAAGGCATATCTAGGGGGGCATCTGGGTGGCTCAGTTGGTTAAGCGACTGCCTTCGGCTCAGGTCATGATCCCGGAGACCCGGGGTTAGAGTCCCACATCAGGCTCCCTGCTCTGCAGGAAGCCTGCTTCTCCCTCCCTCTCCCACTCTCCCTGCTTGTGTTCCCCCTCTGGTTGTGTTTCTCTCTGTTCAAATAAATAAAAATCTTAAAAAAAAAAAAAAAGAAGGCATATCTAGAAAAACAGTGTAATAGCCAATGTCAGAAAAATCACTGCCAGTGTTCTATACTAGGAGTTTAATAGTTTCAGGTCTCACACTTAGGTATTTAATCCATTTTGAGTTCATTTTTGTGTATGTTGTTATATAGTGATCCAATGTCATCCTTTTGCATGTAGCTGTCCAGTTTTCCCAACACCATTTATTGAAGAGACTGTCTTTTCCCTGTTGTATATTCTTGTCTCTTTTGTCATAGATTAATTGACTAAGCATGGCTTTATTTTCAGTCCTTCTTATTCCGTTCCATTGATCTACATGTTTATTTCTGTGCCAGTACCATACTATTTTGATTACTGTAGCTTTGTTGTATATCTTGAAATCTGGAATTATGATACCTCCAGTTTTTTCTTTCTCAAAATTGCTTTGGCTATTCAGGGTCTTATGTGATTCCATACAAATTTGGAGATTATTTGTTCTAGTTTTGTGAAAAATTATGTTGGCATTTTTATAGGGATTACATTGAATCTGTAGACTGTTTTGAGTGGTGTGGACATTTTAACAACATTAATTCTTCCAATTAGCATGGAATATTTTTCCATTTGTTTATGTCATCTTCAATTTCTTTTATCAGTTTTGTACAGTTTTCAGAGTATAGGTCTTTTACCTCCTTATTTAAGTTTATTCCTAGGTATTTTATTCTTTTTGGTGCAATTGTAAATGGAATTGTTTTCTTAATTTTTCATTCTACTACTTCATTATTAGTATACAGAAACACTGCCAATTCCTGGGTATTAATTTTGTTTCCTGCAACTTTAGTGAATTCACATATTGCTTCTAGTAGTTTTTTTAGTGGAGTCTTTAGGGTTTTCAATGTATAGTATTACATCATCTGCAACAGTAACAGTTTAACTTCTTTACCAATATGGATGCCTCTTATTTCTTCTTTTCTGATTGATGTGGCTAGGTCTTCCAGTACTATGTTGAATAAAAATGGTAAGAGTGGACATCCTTGTCTTGTTCCTGATCTTAGAGGGAAAGCTGTCAGGTTTTCACCATTTAGTATTATGGTAGCTATAAGTTTTTCATATGGCCTTTATTATGTTGAGATATGCTCTTTCTGAACCCACTTTGTTGAGAGTTTTTATCATGAATGATGTTAAATTTTGTCAAATTCTTTTTCTACATCTATTTGAGATAATCATATGATTTTTATCCTTTGTTTTGTTGATGTGGTATATCATGTTGATTGATCTGCAAATATTGAACCATCCTTACATCCTCAGAATGAACCCACTTGATCAGGGTGAATGATCCTTTCAATGTATTGTTGAATGGTTTGCTAATATTTTACTGAGAATTTTTCATCTATATGCATCAAAGGTACTAGTCTATAGATTTATTTATTTGTTTGTTTATTTATTTATGCATTATCTTTGTCTGGTTTTGATACTAGAGTGATGTGGACTTCATAAAATGTGTTTAGAAGCTCTCTTTTATATTTTTTGGAAAGGTTTGAAGATGAATGGTAGAATTCATCTGTGAATCCATCTGGTTCTGGATTTTAATTTGGAGGTAATTTTTTGATTACTGATTCAATTTTGTTACTAGTAATTGGTCTGTTCAGATAATTCTATTTCTTCCTGATTCAGTCTTGGGAGATAATATGTGTCTAGGATTTTTCCATTTCTTCTACATTGTCCAATTTGTCGGGCTATAATTTTTTGTAGTGTTCCCTTAATCCTTTGTATTTCTGACATGTAAGTTGTTACTTCTCTCTTATTTCTGATTTTATTTATTTGGGTCCTTTCTCCTTGTGTCTTGATGAGACTGGCTAAGGGTTTATCAATTTTGTTTATCTTTTCAAAGAAAATCTTTCAACTAGGTCTTGGTTTCGTTGATTTTTTTTCTTTTTTTTTCTCTTTTTAATATTTATATCATTTATTTCTGCTCTGATCTTTTTATTTCCTTTCTTCTATTCACCTTGGTCTTTGGTTGTTCTTTTTTTAGATATTTTAGTTATAGGGTTAGATTGTTTATGTAAATATTTTTTGGTTTCTTTGTTGAGGTAGGCCCTGTATCACTATATATTTCCCTCTTAGAACTTCTTTCACTGCATCCCAGAGATTTTGGACCACTGTGTTTTCATTTTCATTAGTCTCCATGTATTTTTTTTTCTTTTCCTCTGATTATTTCATTGGCCCAATGATTTAGTATCATGCTGTTTAGCTGAAATATGCTTGTGTTTTTCCTAGATTTTTTTTCTTGTAACTGATTTCTAGCTTCATAGAGTTGTGGTAAAATGATGCATGGTTGATTTCAATGTTCTTAAATGAACTGATGCTTGTTTTTTTGCCTATCAGGTGATCCATCCTGGAGAATATTTCACATGCCCTTGAAAAGAGCATTGTTTCTGGATGAAATGTTCTCTCTCTCTCTCTCTCTCTCTCTCTTTCTCTCTCTCTCTCTCTCTCTCTCTCTATATATATATATATATATATATTATATATAATATATATATAATGTCCATCTAGTCTAATATGTCCCACAAAGATATTGTTTTCTTTTTTTGTTTGTTTTTCTTTTTTTAATTTGATTGATTGATTGATTGATTTGCCAGAGAGAGAAAAGAGAGAGAGAGAGATTACAAGCAAAGGGAGCAGCAGACAGAGGGAGAAACAGGCTCCCCACTGAACAAGAAACCCGATGTGGGACTTGATCCCAGGACTCTGGGATTGTGACCTGAGACAAAGGCAGATGCTTAACTGACTGAGCCACCCAGGCGCCCCAACACTGTTTTCTTATTGATTTTCTGCCTAGATGATCTTCCACTGTCATAAGTAGGTTGTTAAAGTTCCTCACTGTGATTGTATTACCATCATTTTCTCTCTGTTAATAGCTGCTTTATGTATTTTGGTGCTCCAGTATTGGGTGCAAAGATTTTTACAATTTAGGATTGATCCCATTGTCATTATGTAATGCTCACTTTAGGCACTTATTACAGAATTTATTTTAAAGTCTGTTTTGTTTGATTTAAGTATTGCTACCCTGGGCTTTTTCTTTCTTTCTTTCTTTCTTTTGCTTGGTAAATATTTTCCATCCCTTCATTTCAGTCTATTTGTGTCTGGAAGTCTGAGGTGAGTTTCTTGTAGGCAGCATGTAGATGGGTCTTGTTTTTTTACCCATTTTGCCACCCTATTTCTTTGGATTAGAGCATTTAGGCCATTTACATTTAAGGTAATTTTTTATAGGTATGTATTTTCTGCCATTTTGTTGTTTGTTTTCTGGTCGTTTTTGTAGTTCTCTGTTCTTTCTTCTCTTGCTCTCTTTCATTGTGATTAATGAGTTTCTGTGATTAATGAGTTATGTTTGGCTCTTTCTCTTTATTTTTTTGTGATTTGTTATAGATTTTGCATTTGATTACCATGACGTTCATACATAAAATCCTAAATACATAGCTGTCTGTTTCAAGTTGATGGTCATTTAAGTTCAAATGTATTCTAAAAAAACAAAAAACAATTCTTATTTTTTACTTTCTTTTCCACATCTTAATAATGCTGTCATAATTTACATATTTTATTCATTATTTTCTTGTGTCTAATTAATGCCTTTTCTTTTCCACTTAAAAAAGCATCTTTTTTTAAATAAGATTTTATTTATTTGACAGAGAGAAACACAACCAGAGAGGGAACACAAGCAGGGGGAATGAGAGGGGGAGAAGCAGGCTTCCCACCCAGCAGGGAACCTGATGTGGGACTCGATCCCGATCCCGGGTCTCCAGGATCATGACCTGAGCTGAAGGCAGTCGCTCAACCAACTAAGCCACCCAGGCTTCCCTTAAAAAAGTATCTTTAACATTTCTTGTAAGGTTGGTTTACTGACATTCTGTTCTTCTGTTGACAGTCTACTAAAGTTGAACAAATTAGGATTTCTATACCCTCTTTCAAATCAGAATTTCTCTACATTATATCCTATTTCTTCCCAAGTTAAAGCTTTCTGTCCACTTTCTCTGAGACTTATCAGTCAGACTATTCCTAGCTACCAGGCAATGAGATGTATGAGAATGAGGAATAAAAAAACACATGATTTAATATTTTTAAGATATTATCTCATATATATTTGTGTGTTTGCATCAGAAAAGGGTCAGTGCTCTTCAGGATGCCTTTTTTGTTTTTCATTTGAAGTTTGCCTACTTTGGAAGGAATTGGCCTGATTTATATTTTGTCCGTTCTGTAGGAGGTCACATATGGACTCCTGGATAAAAGAGGCCATGCCACATTTCTGATTTATTTCTATGGTGTTTTCATGTCCCTTTATAAATGGACACCAAAGGAATGTCCTCTGGCTGACCCTCCCTTACTCCAGCTTTGCCTGGATCGTAACTTCTCTAATACAAGAGATTTGGCAAGTGCTAAAGAAAAAAATGAGACATTCTCCTTACTGTAGTACACTGAACTGAGAAAGGGACGCATTTTGGGAAAGGTGAGCAGCCATCCAAAGCATTCCTGCCAAGAAAAAAAATACTTACAGATTTGTCTATTGATGGGATGCTCTAGCCCCTGGTAATAATCTAGCTTGTGTTGGTTTCTAAACACTTCCCATGAATTCACATTGTTGGGTGTGAAGTGGTTAAGCCTTATGTCATGAGCAGCTGATACTTGAAGACCTCTAATGGTGCTACATAGAAAACTTCCCACACCTTGCAAATGGAGGGGCTGAGTGCTGCCCCACCACCACCCACAGCTTCCTCTCCCGGACCCCAGCCTCAGGGCCACGCCTGTGTGCCACTGTGCACACTGGCTTCTCCTCTCCCATATCATTCCTGCCCCATTCTGCAAACTCCCTGCCCTACATCAAACCAAGACCACACCTGTCCTAAGCCAGTTGCCTAGGTCCAGTGTTCAATCTCAACATTTACCTGCTTGATTTTGCTTGGGTCGCTTTGTGGAAGGCCCAACTCTTTCCCAAACTAAGCCTCCACTTAAATAACTCTTATTTCTGGTGCACATCTGATTTCTTTCAAGCACGCAGGGAAAAGTGTGAAGGCAGGCGGGAGCCAAAACCAATAATGAGCCTGGCTCTATTCTCAGTAACACAGCACACTGCCATAATATTCACACCACCTTGTGATAGTGTTCATGGTTGCTCTGGAATTCTGTACCACTCCAGTGTTTTCTACCAAGCACTCCAGTCTTGACTTGGCCGTATAGATAAGAAGTATAAATTTCAACTAACAATGCATCCATTCCATCACTGAAATACCTGCAGATTCAAAGTGTTTATGAATAAGTTAATCATGCTATTGGAGATATTCAAACTCCCGTAAAGGTAACTCCCATATAAAAGAATTGCATATCTTATTTTATTTTGCTGCAGCACATGAGACCGGGCCTTAGAGGCTCCACAGTAGGTGAGAGCTCCTGTTCTCATGGTTGGGTCAGTAAAGTTGGTTCAACGCGTAACAAACCATTCTGCACACTCCTCCACATTGTGCTGGGCCTGATCTTTTTTCTTTCTAGCCATGACACCTGTTCTTTCTGATTCACCCACAGGCTTTGTCCCTCATTTGGGTCTCCCCTTGCCTCCCTTAACTTGGCTATCTCGCATGATTCCAAGCTCAGTCGTGCCGGGATACAACTTCCAAGAACTACACAAATGAAATGCCATTTGCTGATACCGCCTTCCTGATCACCGACAAAACTGGTGGTGGAACAAACACCCAGGTCCTGCCAAGCATCTTCATGCCCCAGTGCAGCCCACAGCTTGGACAGCTCCAATCTTGGCTTACAACTTATGAAGAATTGTGCTGGTTACTATAACCTAGAGGAAGGTCATTATCCAAGGGTCTTTTAATATTTTGATATTATTCAAGGATGGAAATAATATGATTTCCATATTTAAAGTAGAAAATGCCTAGGATATATTTTATGAACTGCTCAGTGGCTTCTGAGATGATTTTTATTTTGAACATGTTTGATTTAAAGGACTTGTTTTCGGGATAAAGATAGAGATGCAAGAATTTGATCTCTGAATTTTCTATATGTACCACTTACCAGTTGTAGAAAAGCTGATCTGGGTAGGTCTGCGTACATCTCACCAGCAGTGGATGTGTGCATATAGGGTCATGTGTGCAAGGAAGAATGTGTGCACAAGCTGCCCTACTGAATACATGCTAATGGGTGACTGGTCATTAGATGGTTTCTAGCTTTGCTTCTTGGACTTTTACCACTGAAAATCCATCCTGGAGATATGGGAGAACTTCTGAAAAAGGACTTTAATCACGAAAAACATGATCTGATTTAATTACCTGGTAAGCTCATCAATTTCTGCTGTCCCATCTATTGATGAATAACAAAATGATACTAGCTAACTGTGAGCAAAGGAACAGACTTGCTGAGTAAAGCACAGTAAGTAGCATTACCAGAGAAATCTTCTGGTTCTTTACAGACCCCAAACACCTCAACTGTCACTCAAAAATAAGGAAGGAAAAAAAAATAGAAGGCAAAAAAAATAAATAAATAAAAGGCATGAGCATGAAGTTCATTTGGAATATTTTTGTTTATAAAATATATTTTGAACCAAGAGAACAAAAATAAAGTGGTGAGAGGCTGAGCCACCCGGGGAAAATAAAACTACCCAGTGGTTTGGTAAAGGAAAAGGAATATTTTCCTTTAGAAAATTTCCTTCCATAGTTTTTGGCAGCTGGAAAACATATGTGATAGAACAAAGACACAACTGAGCCAATAGGGATTTAAGTCTAATCAGATTTAGGAAAAGCCAAATTGTCTCTGGAGTGAAGACAGGGAAGAAAGAAGTTTTATAGAGCACTATGGGAGAACATTATTTACTTTTCTCTGGAACACTGATGAGCTACCAGGTAATGAAATTTTTATTGCAGTATTTACTACAAACTGGCTTTATTTCCTGCATCTATATTTTAGCTTTGTTGAGTACCTCTGTTGCCTTATCTTATTTGGCATTGTGGTCTTTATGGCCTCTCCCATGCCATTCTCTTCTCCTTTATTTCTTTCCCAACCAGCACTGATACCACTTGCCTATCTTTCCTTTTTTCATCAGGTTTCTTAAAATGAAACTCTGAAATATTTTCCTGGCTTTCTGGGTTGCTCCCACTCTCTTCCTTTCTGCTCTTCGTGTCTGAGCTCCATGTAGACCCCTTTTCCATATCAGAGTAGAATTGCCTCTCCTTTCCTACCTTCTACCAACTACTGTAGATAATGAGCTGTGGGCTCTGGAACAGCATCTCTCTCTACTATTCTGACTTCAATCTGCATGTCCTGCTGACACCTTCAGTTCAACATGTCCCAAACCAAACTCATTATCTCCCTCAAACCAGCTCCCTCTTCCTAATTTCCATGTTTCCATTAGGCAGGCATCTATAGCTCGAAGCATTTCTTCAACTACCACATTCAATCAGTTGCTTCTGCACTGATTCTCATGCCTATTCCTCCCTTCTCATCACCTCTGCCCCCACATTAGTTCTGAGCTTCATCATTCTTTGCCTGGCCTAGTGGGAAAACTCCATTGATCTCTCTGCCTCCACCCACTCCAATCCATCCTACACACAGCTACCTGTTTTAATCATCCTGAAATATAGCCCCAATCTCCTTGTCCACCCCCAGTTATAAAACTTTAAAACACCTCACTGTCTTTGGAATTAAACACAAGCACTTCATCCTGCTGCTCAAGTAACTTTACAGTGGAACTTCAACCCATCTATTTAGTTTTACCCATCACAGCTCTCTATTGTGCAACTAAACCAGTGTGATAAGGAAGAAATCAAGAAAGATTCAGAATGAGGCCTTTGCCTAGAAGTTCAGGCATGCTTATTATTGATGGGTAGTGGTGTGGGAAGGTCAGGAAGTGGCCCAAAGGCAAGAAGGACTGTCCAAGACAAGACCTGTCAATTGTGTAGTTCTTTCCACAGCTCATTACTCTGTAAATAGTAGATGCTCCATGAATTCTTGCTAAGCAACTTGCCTTTACTGCATTTTAAGCTAGGATTTTACATTTGGACAAATCTCAACCAAAGAGCAGATGTTTTCTTATGCTTTTCGAAATCAGTATGGCTTATTAGTCTCAGTTTTCTGTTAATATAAACTATGTTACAATTACATTCCCCAGGCTAGGACTCAGCTATATTTTTGATGCAGGGGAAGAAACAACTTTTACTGTTGCCAGATTAACAGCAGCAGTCCTTTTCTCCTTCCTCTCTCAGCTAACAATGTACCCATCTAGTCAATGAAAAATCTGCCAGGTCAGATTGTATGTTAGTAATGCTGTTGGATATCTAGAGTCCCATAAATGTAATTTTAATACAAAAACAAAAATAACAATTATTATTGTTGTTATTATTATTATTATTATTATTTCCCAGGTTGTAAGTGTTCTGCAACATGAAAAAAAAATTTTATAGACTTTTTTCCCCCCACAACTTTTTTTTTAATTAGGCAAAGAAGGTATAGTAGAGGGATTGGCAAACTTTTTCTATAAAGGGATAATTTAGTAAATATTTTAAGCTTGTGGGACCTATAAAATTTGTCTCAACTACGTATTTCTACCTTTAGAGCAGAAGAGCAGCCACAGACAGTCTGTAAAGGAATGGTGTGTCTGTGTTCCAATCAAATGTTAGTTATGGACACTGAAACTTGAATTTCATCTAGTTTTTATGTGTTGCAAAATATCATCCTTCTGACTTTTTTCCCCATTTAAGAATGTAAAAACATATACCTATCTTATGAGCCCTACAAAAAGAGGAGGTGGGCTTATTTGATCCATGGGCCACAGAACTCCTTGTGTAGTGCTATGCTCATTCCACAGGTGAGACTCTGTAGCTCAAAGTTGAAATATCTTGTGTCTGAAATCGCTCAGTATGGTAGCCGAATAATTAGTGGAACTTTAGGCCATGCCATCTGACCAGAATCTAGTTTCTCATTCTATGGCAATGGCTCCCTGCATTTAGAAACATCTGAGTGGCTACCCATTCTTCCAAGCAATGAACACACAGGGAAAATACTCCAAAATAAGACAAAGAACCGTAAAGTTTCACCTTCCCCGAAGGGTTCATGAGCGACCTCTGACACTTCCCCTCAAAGTAAAGAACTTGTGTAGGTTTGTATTGACAAGGACTCTTTCTTTGGCCAGGCTTTGGTCTGGTTGTTCTGAACCCTCTTTCTGACTAGGTCTCCTTCTTGTTCTGCAGTCCTTGCCTGCTATGCCCAGTTTAGGAGGGTGGGGGGAGGAAGATCCTGTTGGGAAACTTATGGGACTTATGCAGCCTCTTGGGATGAGGATAGTGCTCCCTATAGAAGGCAAACATACAGATCCATGCCCTACAAAAGGAATCACATGATAAAGGCACCACAGCACAGAGCCCCGCCTTTAGCCAAAAGTCACTCCCCTCAAAATTACCACTGTGTGGTGGAAAGTAAACAGTGATAGGGAAAGCAACAGGAGTGACTGGAAGAGGTCTCATCATGTTGGATGACAGTGATGGTGACCAGGGGAGCAGATTGGGAGAACTAAGATTCCAGAAAAACCCTGAACCTGAAAAGTTTTTCTACACAATATTGATTTTATTGCCCTTGTTCAGATGTTACACTAGAATGTGAAAGCACACTTTGGTAACATGAGGAAGGTGCTGATATCCTTCATTGGTGGGCTTAAGTCAACAGAAATCAGGCTCTCCAAGGGATGAACAGACTGCCAAGATTGTGGATTTCTCACATACAAAAAATTAATTTCTTGATACATGTCTCCCTTGATCCCCAGATTACTACCATTTATGGTCATGGAATTATTATAAAAGTCAGAATTAGTCCGGTCACCAGGAAGAGCATCTAGACTATCCACGTGTCCAGATCTCTCTTCCTTTGTTTCAGTCTTAAATTTTTATAGGCTTTATGGACTTTTTCCCCACAGCCAGTTTCTTGACTCAGTCTAAGATGGTGGATCTACTGCCACAAGAAACTCATTTTATTACTCATTTTACTCCTTCTACTTTGGGCACTCTTTAGAGAATGTGTCCCTAGAACCGTCCCTGTCTAGCATATATCTAAGAAGCATGTTATTTTCCTCCTTCTTAGCACTTAGTTGTTCCTACTTCACATTTCAGAGCTTTTGGTGAAGATCTTGTCTTCCAAGAAAGTATTCAAATATGAGAAATAATTTCCCCAAAACAGGTTTCCCTAGACTATGCCCTCAGCTTTTTTCTGTTTTAAGGATTCTATCTACCTATTAATGGCAGGTTTGTGCCAAGTAGCATGGATATCAATTTTTAAAGGTCAGGAAATGAGTTCCAAACAATAAAGGTCTTAGTGACATTCAGTGACCTATATCCAGGCAATGCACTATTAGTCCATAGAGAGACTGGCAATATGATCCTAATAAGGAAAAATGCTTGAGTGTTTCAAGAAAGAATAAGCAGATTTGGGTGACAGGATTATGTATGTACACATGAGTCTGGGAATGGAGAGGACTGGGGATGGTGTAACCCTTCTGTCATGCCCACAAGGTCCTCCAATTAACCTTGCACTTGCTTTCATCTGTGTCTGTCTAGACCTGACTGCTCTCAACTCATTGGGAAAACTGAGGCAGTTGTTAAAATCCCCTGACCTTTTAAATTTGACTTAGATCTGACAAGAGAGTCATTTTCCCCTATGTTGACCTTCAGTCTTTTCTCTTGGTCACAGTTTTATAGTTCACCTTCATCTGCCCCCACTCAGATTCGGATCCAAAGCCTGTTCTCCTCCAGACAGACCCACCTTTCGCCCTCAGTTGCAGAAGGGCCCCGTGAGACTCCTTCTCTCTGTTGCATTCCTTAGCTCCCTCCTCACCTAAGAATTTGCAACCTTCTCCTATTAGGTAGCTGACAGCTGACACTTTCTCATCCAACTTAGACTGCATTAGGCCCTAAGGACACACAACAGTCTTCTCAGCAGGTCATAGTACTGTAAATGTTCAATAAATAGAAATTTTAAAAATCTTGCATTTGCATTGTGTTTATATTCCCGAGTCTGATAAGTTGCCAGCGATACAGGGAAAAGGAAATGCTGACATTCTACGTGTCTGAAGGAAAATTTAGGCAGCAGCTAGGAAGTACTTTAGAATATATGTGGATTCAATCCAGGGTAGGTGACGTACATTTAAATAACTAACACATATATTCGCTTCCCAATACCTTAGTACTCCATACTCTGTGCCCTCACTAAGGATATCTATACATATGGTCTCTCTGCAAACATTCATTACACTGGGGGTCATCACGTTTTCCCATTATTTCATGACTTCATGTGAGAAATAAGCCACCAAGTTCCATCAAATCAGGACTCAAATGACAATCACATTAAGGTGAGAATATATGGGATATGGAAAGGAAATACTAATTGGAGAAACAGCAAACAAAGAATGTGACATTTGGTATTTAAATCAAAATGCTGGTGAGGGGCCCCTGCTGGTCCTGGGATTGCCTTTGCTGATATTAGAAGTCATGCTATGTAGCTCAGCAACTGCTGCTGTCTTTGGGGGAGACAATTTAGGATTTGCTTCAGTAGCTGTAATTTAAGAGTAAGAGCATTGGGATTTGAAGCTGAGCACTCCACAAGCATAAAACCAAGGAGATTTCTATCCACACTGCAGAACCCATGGGCTCCCGCCACAGCTTTTCTATTCTTTGTCATCTTTTTGCAATTAGAGAACAGACCAAATAGAAGGAAATGATCACCTCCCAGGCCCATCTGAAAATTATCAGCTCTAAACCCCTGTTTTAGCTCTCTGAGCTTTAGTCCCTGGAGAGGGACTTGTAACCAGGCATTTCCAGGCACTGATTGAAGCTCATGATCACCAAAGTGGTTCTGGAGTTCAATTTTATCCACCCCATTTCACAGATGGCTAAATTAAGGTCCAGTGAGGTTAAGCACCTGGTACAGTCTTGTAGCAACTAAATTTCAAAGTCCTTGAACTGGAGCTTAAGGTCTATGCTTTTTGTTTTTGTTTTTGTTTTTGTTTTAACCAGAAGACATTTTTTCTCTCTCATCAAAATATTTTGAGAGAATCAGAGGTACGTAAAAACTGGGGTGTGAGTCTTAGTGCTCTGAATAAAACGCTGTGCAGAATCCATGTGAGATTTGGTAGCTAATGCTTTTTATCAAACTACTGAAAACAGACTCAACTGACTCTGGCTATTTCTGGAATAAACCTCTATTTCCCTTCTCCTCTGCAATCCTTCACCATTTCCATGAAATACCTCCTATCTACATAATAATTTATATAGCCCTGACACTATTAAGTCTTTCTCTCATCATTCTAGACTCACTATGCTGAAGGAGAAAACATTTCTTACCAGTCATAACTAGAAAGTTGAGTACTGTTCTGTGCAGGAAGGCAAGGATTTCAGTGTCCTTTGTCTGCTTCCACATTGAAGATGACGAACTGAATACTATAAGAATTTCACAACAGGGGCCCCTGGGTGGCTCAGCTGGGTAAGCAACTGCCTTCGGCTCAGGTCGTGATCCCGGAGACCCAGGATTGAGCCTCGGCAGGAAGCCTGCTTCTCCCTCTCTCACTTCCCCTGCTTGTGTTCCCTCTCTGGCTGTGTTTCTCTCTGTCAAATAAATTAAAATCTTTAAAAATAAATAAATATCCATATCTTTAGTGTAATATGGAAGAAATTAAATTTAGAGCTAATGCAGAGATTTAGGTTCTAGTTGTGGGCCGACCATTGGGGGCTCATTTGTGTATCTCTCAAAGATCTCCTTCCTCTCTCTTACATGGGTACCAAAACTTGTTCAGTCTTCTCAAATTTATAGGAAGAATCAAATAGGCTCATAGTTTTCAAGTACATTTGAAAGCATTAAAAATCCACACATGCAAGTGTGAGTAATTATTCCAGTCACTCTCATCAGTAAGTCACTGCTGTTGACAACAATGAGTTCATTGCCTTAAAATGGAACTGCATGAGTCACGGGAGAAAGAATGTAGCAAATTTTCGTTTCAGATTTAGAATGGAGTTCAATCCCAGTTCTACCATTGATTTGTTTTGAGGCCTTGGAAAAGTCATTAATCTCTTGGATCCTCAATTTCCAGTTTGTTCAGTGGGGCTAATACAGCCTTTTGTAATAGAGGTTCCCATAGGAGCTGGCTTAGGGCTAAGGCTCAGGCATCCTGGAATATGGACCTAGGCAGCACTACCTCTGCCTTCTATCTGTGTCCTCTACTTGAATCAGACGGAGAGAAAACTTGAATTCAGTCCATAACTGGGGTTTCAATCAGTATGGATGGAAGCCAGATTATAGGAAATGAATATTGAAAGAAAGAAGGATCTTAGGAAGTGAGGAAGAATCACTACTAAGCTCAAGGAACCACTAACTAAAGGAGACTTAACACACCCTTCATTATCCTGAAAAGAAATTCAGAGATAATAGAACCAGCCTATACACATAACATTTTTAAATGTCAATAAAATGACTTACCTATATCACGGAGAAATAAAAGGGAAAATAATTTATAATAAAATCATTTGAACTTCAGAGCGTAAAAGCTGGGAGGTGATAACATTGGGAGATTCAGTGAAATAAGCAGAAGCTTATGGCTTTGTACATCCCAGCGCTACAACCCTGCTGACTCTTAAGTCCATAATATCGGCAACTTACCCGAGTGGTGTTGTCATTGGTGATGTGGTTTCCTGAAACAAGCAAACCCTGATGATGTTCTGAACAAGATGAAATGTAATGTTTTCTCAATTTATACAGTAGTTGTGTTCTTAGAAAATTCAGTGTATATTAAAACTGTGCCCCCAAAAAGTATCATGCTGACAAAAAACATATTTTGTTCCTAGACTTAGGTAATGAGAGTCTTTCTTAAAACTTTTTTTTAATGATTTGTTTATTTTAAAGAGAGCGAGAGCGTGAGCAGAGGGAGTGGAAAAGAGAAAGAGATAGGGAAGCAGACTCCCCACTGAGCACAGAGGTCAAAGTGGGTGCGGGAAGGCCTCAAACCTGCAACTCTGAGACCATGACCTGAGCTAAAATCAAGAGTCAGGTACTCAACTGACTGAGCCACCCAGGTGCCCCTACATAGTCTTTCTTTATCTAATAGTTGTCTAGGTGGACATTCAGAACTTAGTGGGTCCAGAACAATTTGTTTGGGGCAGAACTGTCCTGCATACCACAGGATTGCTGGTATCCCTGCCCTGGTTCACAAAGAGCTTCCCTGACCATTGTAATGACCGCACCAGTCCCATAAAACTTCAGAATCACTCCTTGAGGGCTGGCACCATACCCACCAAGAACTACTGACCCAATCAGTCAGTACAATCTTAACAAAATCATAAATTATAGTAATCAGATAACTTCACAATCTGTCCCTTTCTCCTGGCTTCTGCTTCATCCTAGAAATCCTAAACCACTTTTCCTCTTTCTGTCTCTAGTTTTAAATCAGTCTGTTTTTAGTTTATACTCTGACCACACTGAGATGGCAAGAATGCTACACCTGTTTGCTATACCTTTTACCCACAATTATCCATTAATACCCAGTCCATCTGTAATTTTAGTCCTGTTTGATACAGGAGAAGACTGAGTAAATGAATGCAGGTAACTCAGCCAAGGTCATGCCACCGTCTGTCTACAGAAATTGATTAGAATCTATCTTTTGGGTCTGACCACTGAGCTCTTTCTCCCTCTTCCCTCACAGGCCTCTAACTTCATCACCCTTTTAGAGAAGGAGTGGGTGGGACAGCAGGTAAAACCTCAATTGTTGTTTCGCTCCGTGTTCACCCCTGGAGGAAGAAATCAGCAGTGGAGGAGGAGACTCCCCAAAAGGGTTTCCGTTCATCCAAGCTCTGGCCCTCCCTCTTTCATTTGCATGATTCATTGCAGCGCAGATCTCAGGGCTGCTGCTCCATTGAGGGCAAGTCTGTCGATGAACCTGCTCCAGGGTTCCCGTGGCTGATGAACACACTCGGACTTGACAAAGCAGGGTCGGGCCACAGACTCATTCAGCCGGGGGACAAGCCATGCACCGTGCTTCCTGTCTCCCTCCTCTGCGGAGATGTGGCAGGGAGTGTAATAAAAAGTAATGATGTGGAAGAGAGCATGCTGTTGCCTTCTGAGGGTCAAGTCAGTACAATTTGTGCAAGATCCTGGCATTTTCACTCTTTTTAGTACAGGAATACTGGGCTAAAAAAAAATACAGTGTCCAAAAAAAAAAGAGAGAGAGAAGAACAGAAGAAGTAAAGGCACAAACAAACTGGGGTCACTGGAAACACTTTAAAATAGATCCTATATGAACCATCCCAATAGATCATGAAAAGTGCTTTTCAGAGCGAGAGGCAGTTTATGGGGATTGCCACACTGTGCCACTTCTGTGAGTGACAAGGAACCTGCTCTCCTTGATCACTGTGGGCAATTTTCATGAGCAGGTATATATCAGCGTTCACTTTTGGAAAGCCGCTTTCTAATGGGGCAGGTGGGTTCTTGCTTACTCTGATAAAGAGACCTATCAGTTCATGGAGTGATTCCAAGGATTTATTCAGTGTTTTCAGAAGGAGCAGGGCACACTGCCCACTTGGGAACACACATCAGGCAGTAGGTAAAGATGATGGCATTTTATAGAAACATTTTCCAAGCTTCCAAATGACTGATGGATTCCTGAGGGCTCTGCAAATGATAAGTGGAACTTAGCAGTCTCCAAATTGTCATGATGGTGGCTGGAACCTCCTTAGATAGGAAATGAGTCTTTTAAAGGCTTGACTGCAGGACTTATAGATACCGTCACGTAGATGCAGCCCAGCGTCTGAATGCCAATAGAACATGCTACTTGCAACATTAAGAAAGTTAAATCATCTCTCCACTTGTTTCCATAACTATATACATACCTGCTTTATAAGGTTATCGGGAAGATTTTATCAGTTACAAATGGCTGACATATAGACAACACTATGCAGTAACTATGAGGGAAGCTAAGACACCAGTAGAGGCTGATGTGGGCCAGACAGGATAGAAATATGGCTCTAGACATTTTCATGTGAGAGTTATAAAGAAGCCTTACCTACCCCCACATTTCCCTAGTTGGGGTTGTCATTATTATTGATACTGTGAAGAGCTTCACTTGCTTAGTGACTTCTAGTTTACAAAGCCCTCATTTTAATCTTATTTAACTCACCCAAAATTCTATGAACTTATCTACTATGATAGTGATAGGTCAAAATCTCCACTCTTTAAATTAATGCATATATTTCTAAACCCCCCCCCTTTATATTTTCGGTAAGACCAGCACTGGTGGAAATTTAACACTGGCTGTGAAGGATCAAGATTTATCTCTCTGTTTACTATGCTCATGGTCACCCTATAAAAGAAATGGAACTAAGATTGTTTTTTAATCTGATAGGGAATGTTGCAAGGGCAATGATCTTAGAATAACACAGTCTTATTTTTAGCAGTGAACATTATGTTTTTAGGCTAAAGATTGATTGCATTCATTCATTCAACAAATACTTGTTGAGGACCCATGCTAGGCACTTTGCCAGGCAGTAGGGACACAATGGCCAACATTTTTGTTCAAACACCCACAGTATATTGAACCATTCTACTTAAAGCAGACAGAAAAAGGAAGTAAAGAAAAATAAGGTCAGGCTGTTTTAAAGATACTGAAAATAATCCTAATCAACAGGATCTAGTGATCAATGAGGCAGTTCAGCAGAGGATGAGAGGCATAAAGTGTTACCATAATAAGTACATAAAGATGCTTTCTTGAACAACTGTGATAATTAAAGCATTTGAAATAAAATAGCAGGGATAGAGGAGGGGAATGTTAGAAAAGAACATGTCTCAATACCATTCTAGTCCTCTCTCCTCCCTGTCTAACCATTGACCCAGCCAGCCAATCCTTGTTCTGATGAACATCCCTTTACTGGCCTCTTGACCTCAAATCTGATGAACACTTGAACCAGTTCTTTCCAGCCTATTTAATCACTCTGAACATATGCAATATGGCTGTCCTTGGGAAAGAGTGATCTGCCAAGGTCAGACAAGGCATGAAGATCTGTGACTAGCAAATCCACTGTCAGAGCCTGATCTCTTTGACTTCTTGGCTGTAAAGATTATTAAGGACCATATACAGTACTTTTCAGGGTCATCCTACATGTTAGACTTGGGAGTTTATGTCAGTCACCCTGAGACTATGCCAAATCATAATTTTCGGAAGGGCTCTCAGCTTCTGAACCTCCTGGACCACGTTGAACTGAAAAGCATGTTTACAAATATTATTGGCATCCCATTGCCTCTGGTTTAAAGGGGAATTAGAGATAAGAGATGGAACTTTGGATCCAATCCAGGACCTGGTCGCTCAATAACCTTGTGGTCTCAAGCAGATTATTTCAACTAACCGGGCCTCAGTTCTCTCATCTGTAAAGCAGAGAATTCCCTGCTACCCTCATAAGATCACTGTGAAGATTAAATAGGGTGACGCTTGGAAGAGTGCTTTTACCAGAACTTGGCATTCAGGAGTTTGCCAGACATGCATACCCCACCATGTGACAGCACCTCCAGAGAGAAACTGGCGCTCTACGCCCCTACTAACAACTGTGTGGGTGATCTGAGACCCCACCTTCCGCTCACCCACAGGGACACAGTCACCTGCTGACCTGAAAACAGACAATGCAAAGGCTGGTCAACAACCATGCTCAAAACGAACAACTTAGCAAGTTGGGCTTATGAAATTCTTTTCTTTGGAACTTAGATTTAGAAAAAGGGAGGACTGAAATAGTTAACAATGAGGAAGGCAAAAGACAAAAGGAAACTAAATGTATTGGTAGAACGGCAAGCCAAAATTATGGGTGGGCATAACATCCAAGCAAGCAGAAAATCCATGGAGTGGAGACTAACAGTTGGGGAAAGAGGAGAACAAAGCAGACGTGCAAAAAGAAGAGAAAGAGTTTGAAGAAAGGACACAACATTCTCTCGGTTCTCAAGCTTTCTGATCTGATTCTATTTCTGTTCTATGGGAATCCTTTAGAGTAGCCCCCTTTTTATTGAGATAACTTGGGTGGACAAAACAGGTCTGATTAGGCACTTGATACATGTTAGTTCCCTTGTCTTACTTACTTACCTTTTTAGTTATTTGTCCTGTCATTCATTCATGCATCCATTCATTAATTTATTAAGTTAAATAATGCTTGACCACCTACTCTGTTCCAGGTACATCCTATCCCCATATTTGCACTAACAGCTTAACTTGTATCTTGCTGGAATGATAGACTGTGTCTATCTATCATCAGAGAGGGAGATGAGAAACACAGAGGAGTGATGAGTGACCTAATGGTAAGGATGATATTTGGTGAATTCGTGGAAGGCTCACCGAACTGCTTATGGAAAGGGGCTGCCCTCTAATTCTGAGAAGCTCAGCTCAGCTAGCTCCAGCCAGCAGTCCCAAAGCCCAGAGTAAACAACCAGGCTAAAATCTGAAATTGTTCCTTTTAAGCCTCTCCCAACTTTCCCAATGTCAGAGGGTTCAGGGAGGGACCTTCACAATATCTCCCCCTGATCCTGCCCTGTGTGGCTTGCGAAATGTGTTTCTTTTTCCCCTGCTCATTCCTAAGACTTTCTCATCTCCCATCAACTGTCACAGGGATGTTGACAGCTCAGAGTAAACCAGCTTCAATTTTATGGATTATTTTCCTCTGTCAGCTTAAGGAGAAAAAAAAAAAAAAAAGAAAGAAAGAAAGAAAGAAGGAAAAAGAAGTCTGCTCTCCTTGAAGGAGGGTAAAGAACCAGAGACATAAGGAGACAGTGTCAGAGATCTTGGGGCAATCAGCTTGTCTGAAGAATTCTGTAAGTTTGGGTTCACATTAGTGTCCAAATGTTAAGCAAACAAACAGATGGCTTGTCTCTTGGATGTTTGTTAGTTTCACGGCTCTGCACTGGCTGTTTTTATAAGGCCTGCTGCTGAGAACGGAGTATACATTGTGCTTCTACCCTGCACTTGCCTGGAGTCAGCCCAGCCAGGTCAGGGACTCCAATCTGGTTCTTCAAAATTGGGCACAGGAGTGGGTAGCCTGTTTGCAGTATTTCCAAAGCCCAGCAGACGGTGCCCGTTTAGCCACAAAAGACTGAGGGTGCGGCCAGGGCATCCCGCTTCTTCGCGTTGGGGTGGGATGGTATCAACTCAGGCTGGTTATATTTATCATTTGCCAGCGACCAGTAACCTGACTTGGCAATCAGGGGCCTCTTTGATTCGTGCCAGATAGGCAATGAATTAATTGTTTGATTAAACACAGATCCTATGTTGGATAGGTAAGAATCTTTCAGATAACACGATGGAGACCATGAAAAGTGAGATTGGTGGGGAGACAGAGGAAACATTCCACCAAAACTTTCTTGGTAGAGCATTTCAGCTTTCCCGCATTCAGGCTGTGAAAAATACCCTCAAGGGGTTCCTGCAGTGGAACAGGTCCAACCTTCCTGCAGGGGACTAGGGAGGTTAATGGTCCAATCTTCCACCTTCCAGCATGCTCTGAAAGGTTTAATCACGGCTCTGTCGAGGCTGGGCTGGGTCCCAGTGAGACTGCTGGAAGGATGAAGCTTCTTCAGGAAGAAAGAGGATGAAGAAGGGAATGTTGTCTGTGGGCAAATGTATTCCTGGCTGACCACTGAGTGTTAAATCCCCTGTTGGATTCTCTGTTCTGCATTTGCTTCCTGCTTCTTGCTGGTGGAGCCTTCCACTGCAGCAGGAGACAATTTCTAGCCGGCCCCGAGGTGGAGGGAGCCTTCCAGACGGTAGATGGCAGTACAAGCCTGTGTTTCAAGCAGAGGCTGAGCTTTAGAGCAGCCGCATTCAGCCCACCCCAGAGGTTTTTATTCCCCAAGAATTTTAACCAATTGTGTTACATCTTTTGTCTCCAAAAGGACAGAAATAGGTTTCCTCTTGTTCTGCAATGGATTTTAAGTTTCCTTTTGTTCTAGCTCTGCTAAAAAAGAGGAAAGAGCCCTATTTCAAGGGTTGACCTCCTTGAAACTTCTGTTAAGTGGGCCAAATAATTATACCCCGAAGAAGAACCTGTTCCCTGAAAACTACTCAGATATAATTCTGGGGCTAGTTAACCCCAACTTGCCTTCGGGAGCAGTGGTCTGCCCTAGGGATGTTTTGGCCTTCAATTCCAAACCAAATTATTCACTTATTGAATAAGAATCCTCTGCTGTTACCATGCCCTCAGGACTGCTTGGCATATTTTAAAAGAGGATAAATTTGCCCTTGGGCTTCAAGGCCCCATGACTCCATTCTGAACTGCCAGTTTTTCAAGTAATAACATGTCACCTACTGAAATACTCAAATGTGTATTCAGTTATTTGGTGGATAAACAGTATTACCATTTTTATGCTCCTCTTTCCATGACTTCCTGTTGCTTGGGACAGCCTCCCCTAACAATGACCAGTGCTTAGGCACGGCTTTCTTCTAGCTCCTGGAGAGAATGTGTGCACATGGTGGCTACACTCTTCCCTGCCTTTTCATTTAGCTCCTGTCACTATGCTCTCCAGTTCTCAATCTGTCCCTTTCTTTGGTAGGTCTGTCAGTTGTCAAGGCCAAGTCCAGATAAGGTATCTCCCTTAACGCCCTGAACTTGTATCATTACTGTCTTCTTAACTTGTAATAGCTACCTGTTGGTGAATCAGTATCTCCCCGGACACCCCTACCCCAAAGAATATAAGCTTCTCAAGAGCGATTTCTCCAACTGGCTTACTCTACCCTAGAGCCCAGGGCATGAAAGTGCTTCATCAATATTTATTGAATTAAATCATTGTAGTACTAATAACATTGTGTGACTTATAAGCTTACCTTGTCTTTTTTTATATATTTCAAGAAATGTTTTATTTTGGTTCCAGATTTGCAGCCCTTACATTTATTCTCTTACCTCCTAATTTTTTATTCTTTTATGCAAATTTAATTATATATGTAATGTAATGCAAAGTCTGGCTTGCCTATAGTTACAAGCTTTAGGAGAATCCTCTGTGCCCTTTATCCTTCAGAGGTGACTAAGACCAATTGTGCTGTGCGGCTGGTTTTAAAGAGATGCAGCCTCCTTTCTCCCTGGACATCTGGCTGCTATCCTCTGATTTTGCCAGTTTCAAATGATAGTCAGATCCATCCAAACATTTAAAAAGCAATAAACTTTAGGGGCGCCTGGGTGGCTCAGTTGGTTAAGCGACTGCCTTCGGCTCAGGTCATGATCCCGGAAACCCAGGATCGAGTCCCACATCGGGCTCCCTGCTCGGCAGGAAGCCTGCTTCTCCCTCTCTCACTCACCCTGCTTTTGTTCCCTCTCTGGCTGTGTTTCTCTCTGTCAAATAAATAAAATCTTTAAAAAAAGAAAAAAAAGAAAAAGCAATAAACTTTAAAATCAATAATAGTAAAGTGGCCAACATCTAATTTTGAGTCTCAGAAAGTCCTAGTGTATGTATTTTTTTACCCTGCTTTGCCATAGGGACGGATCAATTGTCACCTTCCTAAAATAATTGCTGTTAAAAAGAAACAGAAGGCATAATACCTCTGAGACAGAGCTCCCAGCCTTGGGCTCTGGGTCCTACAAGTCGGGCAGGGTAGTTTACTTGGGCCTGGATCCCGAGGATTTGGACTTTACGATGGGAATGCTCCCCGAGAGCTCTGGTCTCTCTGTCCCATACACTGGAGGTAAGAAGGTAAATGGGCCATGAGGATGGAGCGATCAAGCATAAATCTGGTCCTGACTGCGGATCTGGTGACTTGGTTTAGCAGATGCGGTGTGAACTGGGACTTGGGGGTCGGATCTGGAAGGTGTTTGTGGCTTAGGCCCCTTAGTGCCGGCAGGCTTCATGATTCCGCCACCTGCCGAGGGACTCTTACAAACAAAAGGCGAAAAGCGGGTTCTGTTCATTGTTTTGTTTTGTTTTGAAGATTTTGTTTATTTGACAGAGAGAAACACAGCCAGAGAGGGAACACAAGCAGGGGGAGTGAGAGAGGGAGAAGCAGGCTTCCCGCCCAGCAGGGAGCCCGATGTGGGGCTCGATGTGGGGCTCGATGTGGGGCTCGATCCCGGGTCTCCAGGATCATGACCTGAGCCGAAGGCAGTCTCTTAACCAACTGAGCCACCCAGGGGCCCCAATTGACTGGTGTTTTCCTGTTTGAGCTTGGTTCTAAACTGCGTGCTGGCCTGAGAGACGGACTGCTCTCCTGTATGAAAGAACACACTGGGGTGCCTCCGTTGCGTTTGAATCGTGCTCACAATGTCAAGAGCGGTGAGGTCATTGGGAGCCATGGGAATAAAAGGCCAGGCTCCTGCCCTGGGAGGTCCCTTGAGTGCGTTTGGAGAAAGGGAGAAAAAGGAAAATTTTGCTGGCCCTGGTGTGTTCCGAGGCATCATATTTTCAATTTAAAAATTACATAGTGAACTCTGAGTTATTCGAGAATCAATGGGGTATCGCGGAAGTGTTTAAGCAGTGGAGGCAGGAGCCGGGGGTTTGACTTTCTCCGCCACCTTTGTGAGCCCTCGGCAAAGCATTTATCCTTTCAATTTCCTCGTTTTGCAAAACAGATAAATCTGCCTCGCTTCCAAGATTATATTAGGATTTAAAAAATAATAAAAATCCATGCTATAACATGGGTGAATCTTGAAAGCATGTCTTGAAGTCGGTCAACAAAAGGTCACATTTTATATAATTTCTGTTAAATTATGTACCAGAATAGGCAAATCATGGAGACACAAGGTATTGCCTCGCGGCTGCCAGAGGCCGAGCAGATGGGACAAGTAGAAAGTGCTAAGAGGATGGGTTTCTTTTTGACGGAATGAAAAAGTTCTAAAATCAGATAGTGATGCAAGTGGCACAATTCTGTGGATGTACAAAGTGCATTGTACACTTTTTAAAAATGAGCTATGTTGTATGTAAATTATATATCTGACTTTTTCTAAAAGCTCTTTGCAACATTAAGAGAAACTGTATATCGAGTAATTGTGGAATATGACAGGTGCTCCTAAATGTTCTTAATTCCTCTTTATTAACTGGGTTTTTTAATGTTTTCTATTCATTTTTATTGAGGTATAATTGACCCATATCATATTGGTTTCAGGTGTGTAATATCATGATTCGAAATTTGTATATATTGTAAAGTGATCACCACAATGAGTCTAGTCAGATCAGTCACCGTATGTGGTTACAATTTTGTATCCTGAAACTTGACTGACTTTGTTTATTAGTTCTGACCGTTTTAGGGTGGGCTCGTTAGGGTTTTCTATACCTAATTACATGTCATCTGCAAATAATGGCATTTTTACTCTATCATCTCAAATTTGGATGCCTTTCATTCTTTCTTTTCTTTTCTTTTCTTTTTTTTAACTTATTTCCTGCCTAATTTCTTTGGCTCCAATTTTCACAACTAGGTTGAGTGAAAGTGGCAGGAGTGGGTATCCTTGTCCTGTTCCTCTTTTTAAAGGAAAAGTTTCCAGCTTTTCCCCCATTGAGTATGAAGTTAGCGGTGGATTTGTCATTTTTAGTCCTCATTATGCCGAGGTGTGTTCTGTCTGTACCCACCTTGTGGAGAGTTTTTACTATAATTGGATGTTGAAGAATTTACTTTTTCATATAACTATGGACCTAGTCTATTATTTTTTAGGCCCTCTCATTCACTTGAATTTCAATGTATTGTTTTGTTTTCATTGGAGGGGATTATAATTGGAAAATATGGGGAGGGACACCTGGGTGGCTCAGTTGGTTAAGCCATTGCCTTCAGCTCAGGTCATGATCCTGGAGTCTGAGGATCGAGTCCAGGGACTGAGTCCCGCATCAGGCTCCCAGCTCCGGAGGGAGTCTGCTTCTCCCTCTCACCTTCTCCTCTCTCATGCTCACTTTCTCTCTCTCAAATAAATAAATAAAATCTTTTTAAAAAAAAAAGAAACTATGGAGAATTGTGTAAATCATGAAGTCACTGGAACATGTCGTGGTTATTATCTGTATTATGGTTTTCTGTGGGGGAAAAATTGTCTGAGTAACATAGCTTATAGGATCAAGTTTAAATACCCTTCTTGGCCATTGAGTTATTCTAGAATTTGGGCTTATTTTACTTCCCACCTTTCTTGCCCAGTTGGTACTCTCGCTTCCCTATCAGGTATTCTACTCACTTTTCTAGAGTTATTCCAGTCTCCTCTAGTTTCTGTGTCTTATTCTGACCCCGGTATGACGTCTCCGGTGTCTCTGCCCATGCAGCTCCCACTCAGCCTCACAAAAGCGCTCAAGTTCTCTCTCTGTTAAGAAGTTTCTCCCCACCATTAAGGGTGCCTGGGTGGCTCAGTGGGTTAAGCCTCTGCCTTCGGCTCAGGTCATGATCTCAGTGTCCTTGGATCGAGGCTCGCATCAGGATCTCTGCTCAGCAGGGAGCCTGCTTCCTCCTCTCTCTCTGCCTGCCTCTCTGCCTACTTGTGATCTCTCTGTCAAATAAATAAAATCTTAAAAAAAAAAAAAGATGTTTCTCCCCACCATTGAAACCCACACTGATTCCCCATCTCTGAAAGCCTACCCCTGAGGATCTGTATCAAAGGACCGTGACTTCTGAAATGAAAATCACAACAAGGTTAAAGTGGGCAATGCTAGGAAAACAGGCTTTATGCTAACTAAAAGTATAAACTGTACATTCTGGGTTTTTTTCTCTAATTATTTCTGCTTTATAAGCATAGTCTCTCCAACCAAAATGTAAGCTACTCAAAGAAAGGTTATGTCTTGTGTCTGTGATATCTTACAAAGTTCCTGATATGATTCTCGGCATATAGTAAAGACTTCGTAAGTTGGTTTGTATGGAGTAGACCACTCCATTAGCTGACTGATTCAGAATACAAAATTAACACGAAACAATCTATTATTTTCACCTTTTCCTAGGCTCAGCCTTATCACAAGGAGAGTGGGACCTAAGAGGTCCTGGGCCTCTCTCTTTTCCTGATACCAGGAGGACTTTCGGCTAGCATTTAACGGGGATTCGGTGTTTCCCCGAGGGCAACACTCAAAGCAGGGCTTTAAAAGCAAGGAACAAACTGCACAGGATTCTGGGGCTCCAGACCAGATGGCCCCTGAGGATACCTTTCCCTCTCCTTGCCCCATTTCATGTATAGATACACATGAGAGTCTGCAAACCCTGTCTGATTCAGGCGTTGGCCAAATAACCTTGCCTGTTAGTGGGATAGTCACTTAATTCTGCTCCATTTCCTGAGCATTCAACCAGAGGAAGATATAAGTGCTATGGCTGTCTCTCTAGATGGCTCACAAATTAAAAACCAGAAGGTTTCCTGCAGTTTCCAAAGCAAAACCAGAAAAACTGAAAGATGACTGATAGGATTAATACATTTATTGGCATTAGGACATTGTTATTTCATTGCTGGTATCAGAGTGACATCATTTTTCATAAAGACACCATGAGTGCCTTTGAATGTCATAAAAGGTGAAATTCATTCTCATGGAAATTGAACAGAACATTGCGAAGCTTTAGTCAAAAGGGGACTAAATGATACAGATGATAAAATGTGCTGGCTTCAAATTTCGGTCCATAAACCAGGAGCGAAACTACAGAGAATTAGGCTTGAGATGAGGACTGTACTAGCCTCAAATTAGCTTAGGCATTCCTCTAATTTCATTTTTTTCATGGTATAAAACGATTCATTGGGAAATCTGTTTTCCTTCATTGGCCAGTACTTCAACTGTCTACTGCCCCTGAGTGAAAATACTAAAAAGGGGAGGGCAAGAAGATGAGAATGGAAATAAGTCTTACTGGAGATGGCACAAGCCACTCACTTCTCACTAAGGCGCCTAAGACCAACGACAGAAAGCAACCACTGTGTAAAAAGTCCTTTGCTCAAAATATTTCGGTTCTCATCGGCTGAACTGTCAGAAATTCTTAAAGACAAATCCTAGAATCCATCACATACAAATTCCTTTTTCAACCCGCTGAAATGATAAATTCTGGACAAGAGTTTAGGAGTTCCTGCTATTATGTCACACATCAAAGTTGCTCCCCCACTCAACTTGAAACCCACTAGAAATTCCTTCTGCCAAAAGCCTTGGAAAACCTTTAAATTATTAATTTTTCCATGGATTCATTCTGTTTTGAAGGCCTTACGAGAAGCTGAGCGCAGAGTTTGAGGGCAATAAAATAGGACAAATGGCCAGCCTTTCAGTTTGGCACCATGGGATGGAGCGTGCATCTGCGCGACTGGAAACTTCTCAGATCTGGTCCTCTCTTTATGTTACTCAGGCTAATGGTCCTTTAGTTACTTTACCAGAGAAAGCCTTTAAGGAGAAAGGCAATGTTACATGCCAGTGATTCCCAGTTTTCATATGTGTATAGCTAGTACCCGGGAGTTTTGCTAAATGCATAGTGTGATTTAGTAGGCCTGTGTCTAGGAC
Organism: Spilogale gracilis; assembly: GCA_004023965.1. Taxonomy (NCBI): domain Eukaryota; kingdom Metazoa; phylum Chordata; class Mammalia; order Carnivora; family Mephitidae; genus Spilogale; species Spilogale gracilis. The sequence continues at coordinate 101,534 of PITA01000309.1, forward strand.
CTAAGATGCTGCTTTTCTAGTAAGCTCCCAGGGAATGTTGATGATGCTGGTTCGTGGACCATACTTTGAAATGGAAGGGATTAACTCGCCTTCTATACCAGCCTGGGCTTCCTACAATTTAGTCAGTGTTTGCATTTGACTTTATTAAAATAAAGTTGAGGTTAGTCCAGTTCACAGCATTGGAAAAAATAAAATCCAGTTCATTTCCATTTGGGATCAGTATTTACAAGGAAGTAAAATAGGTATTAATTAGCCCAGGGAATGAGGTGGGTGGGCAAGGAAGAGTCCTTTGATCTTTTTACTTAAGCGTTTTTCATTCTCACTTCCCAACTGTTTATTTTGTTTCCTTGTTTAAAGTAGCCAGTGCCAATTTTATCTTGAAGTGTTATTAAAAAGCACTTCTTAGCTAAGTAAAAATCAGTCCCAGAAATGTCACTGGAGCCCATGTGCATCAGGCACAAGGATTAGAGAGAGCAAAGCTTTGCGTGGCCTGTTTTATTTTGCTCATCCAGAAAGAATCTCATGTTCAGTTCCAACGCAGATGTCATTTGGGATGATATTTTATAGAAATGCCAGTAATTAAACTCACTAAACTATGACCAGCTGGTGTTAACCCTCCTGTTAGGTCACAAATTGCTTCCTCCTCTTGTAGGCGAAGATATGTAAGAGCTCCTCGGTTCTGAATTAGTTACAAGCTCTCAGGAAAATGACCTCAAAAGACACGAGCTCAGCATGCAGAGGGGCCAGAAATGGAAGTGTGTGTATCCGTGTGTGTACCATCCATGGCACAGGCACACACACAGGCTACATGAGATCAAAAAAACCAAAACAAAACAAAAAACAGTAAAGCCTAAATTTCACATGTTAGTGCAGAAATATTAACGTCATTACCTAAGGGAAGCATCTTCCCCAGGGGCAAATAAGAAAGTAGTTTCCTAAAGGTCCAGAGACGGTGAGAAAAAATTCAAAATCCATTTTAAAAAAATGGCATTGAAAACTCTGCCCTCTGCATCCCAGACAACACATAAATATTATACGTATTTACTAAGCACCGCCATATGCATACCATACATACATGTATAGAAGAGCCAAAAGCTTAGTAAAATAAATGTATTCATTCAGCTGATATTACCGATGCCTTCCACCAGGAATACACCCATTACCAGCAAGGTCCCTCATGGGTAGGAAACAGTGTTTAAAGCCTCAACAATGTCTCTTGTGTCCTTGATGATTAAAGCTTGGGGGAACATGAATTGTAGACAGTTGAATTACATGCCTGTGTAAGATGGGGCAGATCTTAATGTGACTCCAGGTGTCCAAAGAGATTCGTGAGTAAAGTCGAACTTGCACTTCCTAGAGTGTGTAGAACAAAGAAATAGCAGAGCTCATAAGAAGTATTTGCCTATTGGGATGTTTTCATCCACTAAACATAAATAAAATAATAGACAAAAATAAAAATGCATATATATGAGATATATATACACACAGATGCACACATACATATATATCTAGCTATATCTCATGTATTCATTTTTTACTTTTATCTTCACTTATGCTTTGAGATCCAAGTCAGAAGTGAGATTTTCCTTGAGTGTTTCCAGATCACTCCCCCAAATCTCTCCTTTCTTTGAACTTCTAGCATGTCCATCTGCTATTTAGCCATCACGGCCTTCCCTTTATCAGTTGATGTTTCATAATCGACAATCTCACATAAAGGTTCTGAAGCCCAGGAATGATTTTTAATGCTTCTTCGGAGACCTCTACAAACAGCAGGGGAGAAGTGCTTGTAGGGACCACATAACCTGCTGTCCTTTAGATTACTGTCATCTTGTTAGTTATACAGGGAAATTGTCTCAAGGCATACAGAAAATGCAAAGAGAAAATAATCCAGATCACTTGAGACAAAGTAGCTAAGGTTGGGAAGGGTGCTGGGCATGAGGCATTCTCCAAAAAGAATGATAATGTAACTTCCCCTTGTGTAATGCAGTCCTATTAATAAACTCATTGCAAGTTTTTTTTTACTCATATTTCTTTATTCTTTCGTTC
>PITA01000309.1:103679-305798 GCA_004023965.1 Spilogale gracilis
TTTCATCTCCCTCCCTGATTTACCCCAACTCACACTTCCTTTCCTTCTCCTACTGTCCTCTACATTACTCCTTATGCTCCACAAGTAAGTGAAACCATATGATAATTGATTTTCTCAGCTTGGCTTATTTCACTCTGCATAATCTCCTCCAATCCCGTGCATGTTGCTACAAAAGTTGGATATTCATCCTTTCTGATGGAGGCATAATATTCCATTGTCTATATGGACCATATCTACTTTATCCATTCGTCTGTTGAAGGGCACCTTGGCTCTTTCCACAGTTTGACTATTGTGGCCATTGCTGCAATGAACATTGGGGTACATATGGCCCTTCTTTACACTACATCTGTATCTTTGGAGTAAATACCCAGTAGTGCAATTGCCGGGTAAGAGGGTATCTCTACTTTTAATTTTTTGACAAATCTTCACACCGTTTTCCAAAGCGACTGAACTAATTTGCATTCCTACCTACAGTGTAAGAGGGTCCCCCTTTCTCCGCAGCCTCTCCAACACTTGCTTCCTGTCTTGTTAATTTTGGCCATTCTGACTAGTGTAAGGTGGTATCTTAATGTAGTTTTGATTTGAATTTCCCTGATATCTAATGATGACGAACATTTTTTCATGTGTCTGTTAGCCATTCGTATGTCTTCTATGGAGAAGTGCCTCTTCATGTCTCCTGCCCATTTTTTTGGTGTGATTATATTTTTTTTGGTTGTTGAGTTTGAGGAGTTCTTTATAGATCTTGGATATCGGCCCTTTGTCTATAGTGTCATTTGCGAATATCTTCTCCCATTCTGTGAATTGCCTCTTTGTTTTATTGACTGTTTCCATTGCTGTGCAGAAGCTATTATTTTGACTAAGCCCCAAAAGTTCATTTTTGCTTTTGTTTCCTTTGCCTTTGGAGACGTGTCTTGAAAGAAGTTGCTGTGGCCAATGTCAAAGAGCTAATGCCTATGTTCTCCTCTAGGATTTTGATAGGTTCCTGTCTCATGTTGAAGTCTTTCATCCATTTCCTATATGGAGCTATCCAATTTTCCCAGCACCTTTTATTGAAGAGACTATCTTTTTTCCACTGGATATTTTTTCCTGCTTTGTCGAAGATTATTTGACCATAGAGTTGCGGGTCCATATCTGGACTCTCTACTCTGTTCCATTGGTCTGTATGTCTGTTTTTGTGCCAGTATCATGCTCTCTTGGTGATCAAAGCTTTATAATTAAGCTTGAAATCAGACAATGTGATGCCCCCAGCTTTGTTTTCCTTTTTCAACATTTCCTTAGCAATTCGAGTCTTTGCTGGTCCATATAAATTTTAGGATTGTTTGTTCCAACACTTTGAAAAATGTTGGTGGAATTTTGATCAGGATAGCATTGAAAATATAGATTGTTCTGGGCATTATAGACATTTTAACAATGTTTATTCTTCTAATCCATGAGCATGGAATGCTCTTCCATCTTTTTGTGTCTTCTTCAGTTTCTTTCATGAGTGTTCTGTAGTTCCTCGAGTACAGATCCTTTACTTCTTTGATTAGGTTTACTCCTAGGTATCTTGTGGTTTTTGGTGCTAAAATAAATGGAATCGATTCTCTGATTTCCCTTTCTATATTTTCATTGTTAGTGTATAAGAACGCAACTGATTTCTATGCATTGATTTTGTATCCTGCCACATTACTGAATGGTTGTATGAGTTCTATTAGTTTGGAGGTGGAGCCTTTTGGACTTTCCATATAAAGTATCATGTCACCTGAGAAGGGAGAGAGTTTGACTTCTTCTTTGCCAATTTGAATACCTTTTATTTCTTTTTGTGGTCTGATTGTTATTGGTAGGACTTACAGTATTATGTTGAATAATAGTGGGGAGAGTAGGCATCCTTGTCATGTTCCTAATCTCAATGGGAAGGCTGTCAGTTTTCCCCCATTGAGAATGATATTCGCTGTGGGTTTTTTGAGGATAGATTTTATGAGGTTGAGGAATGTTCCCTCTATCCCCATACTTTGAAGAGTTTTAATAAGGATAGGATGCTGTATTTTGTCAAATGATTTTTCTGCGTCAATTGAGAGGACCATGTGGTTTTTCTCTTTCCTCTTATTAATTTCTTCTATCACAGTGATTGATTTATGCATGTCAAACTACACTTGCATCCCAGGGAGAAATCCAACCTGGTCATGGTGAATAATCTTCTTAATGTATTGTTGGATCCTATTACTTAGGATCTTGTTGAGAATCTTGACATCCATATTCATCAGGGATATTGGTCTGAAATTCTCCTTTTTGATGGAGTCTGCCTGGTTTGGGATCAAGGAAATTCTGACTTCATAGAAAGAGTCATAGAAAGTTTTCCTTCTCCTTCTATTTTTTGAAACAGTTCAGGACAATAGGTATTATTTCTTCTTTGAATGTTTGGTCTAATTCCCCAGGAAATCTTCAGATCCTGGACTCTTTTTTGGGGGGAGGTTTTTGATCACTGTTTCAATCTCTTTACTAGTTATTGGTCTATTCAGGTTGTCAATTTCTTCCTGTTTCAGTCTTGGAAGCTTATAGGTTTCCAGGGATGCATCAACATCTTCTAGGTTGTTTAACTTATTGGCATATAACTGTTGATAATAATTTCTGATGATTGTTTCTATTTTGTTGGTGTTAGTTGGGATTGCTCATCTTTCATTCATAAGTTTATTAATTTGGGTCCTCTCCCTTTTCTTTTGGATTAGTTTGGCCAATGGTTCATTGATCTTATTAATTCTTTCAAAGAACTGGCTTCTAGTTTCATTGATGTGGTCTACTGTATCTCTAGTTTCTAACTCATTGATCTCTGCTCTAATCTTAATTATTTTCCTTCTTGTGTGTGGGGTTGGCTTAATTTGTTGTTTATTTTACAGTTCTTTAAGATGTAAAGAGAGTTGGTGTTATTTGGGATTTTTCAATTTTTTTGAGCAAGGCTTGAATGGCTATGTATATTTCCCCCTAAGGACCACCTTTGCTGTATCCCATAGGTTTTGGATCGATGTATCTTCATTCTCATTGGTTTCCTTGAAATTTTTAATTTCTTCTTGATTTCCTGGTTGATCCAAACATTCTTGAGCAGGAAAGGCTTTAGCTTTGAAGTGTTTGAATTCCTTCCAAACTTTTTCTTGTAGTCAAGTTCCAGTTTCAAGGCATTGTGGTCAGAGAATATGCAGGTAATAATCTCAATATTTTGGTATCAATTGAGCCCTGATTTGTGACCTAGTGTGTGGTCTATTCTGGAAGAAGTTCCATGTGCACTTGAGAAGAATGAGTATTCTGTTGTTTTAGGGTGGAATGTTCTGAATATATCTATGAGATCCATCTAGTCCAATGTGTCATCCAAAGCTCTTGTTTCTTTGTTGATTTTCTGTTTAGATGATTTGTCCATTGCTAAGAGTGGTGTGTTAAGATCTCCCACAATTAATGATATTTGTATCAATATGACTTTTTATTTTTCTTAACAGTTGGCTTATGTAGTTGGCTGCTCCCATGTTGGGGCATGAATACTTAAAATTGTTAGATCTTCTTAGTGTATAGACCCTTTAAGAATAATGTAGTGTCCTTCCATATCTCTGACTACAGTGTTTAGATTAAAATCTAATTTGTCTGATATGAGAATCCCTACCTCAGCTTTCTTTTGAGGTCCATTGGCATGAAAGATGGTTCTCCAATCCCTCACTTTCAGTCTGGGTGTATTTTTAGATTCTAAATGTGTCTCTTTTAGACAGCATATGGACGGGTCCTGTCATTTTATCCAGTCTGCAACCCTGTGCTGTTTTATGGGAGCATTTAGGCTGTCCTTGTTGAGAGTAATTATTGAAAGGTATATTTTTATTGACATTGTGTTGCCTATGAAGTCCTTGTTTCTGTAGATTGCCTCTGTAAATTTCTGTTCTGTGTCATTCTTGGGTTCTTTCCTCTTTTATAGAACCCCCCTCAATATTTCTTGTAGTGCTGGCTTGGTGGTCATATAATTTTTTAAACCTTGCTGGTCCTGGAAGCTCTTTATCTCTCCATCCATTTTGAAGGTCAGCCTTACTGGGTACAGTATCCTTGGTTGCATTTTTTTTTAATTTAATTTCCTGAATATGTCTTGCCAGTCCTTTCTGGCTTGCCAGGTTTTTGTGGACAGATCTGATGTCTGACGTTATTCTGAGGGTCCTCCTTCTGTGCATAAGGGATCTCTTCCCTCTAGCTGCCTTAAGACATATTTTTTGAATTTATGATTTGTGAATTTCATAATTATGTGGCTGGAGATTTTTCTAGCCTTGTTGATCTTGGGGGTCTCCTTTCTGCCTCTAGGACATAAACACTTGTTTCATTACCTGGATTAGGGAAATTTTCATCCAGGATTTGTTCAACTATATCTTCTAGTCTTCTCTTTCAACTCCCTCAAGGATCCCAATAATTCTGATATTAGAGCATTTCATGGCATCATTTATTTCCCTAATTCTATTTTCATGGGAATTTAGCTGTTTGTTCCAAGACTTCTCCTGCTCCTCCTTCTCAATCAATCTGTCTTCGAGATCACTAAGGTGATCTTCTGCTTCACTTACCCTAGCTGTCAGAGTATTTAGATTAGATTGGATCTCATTGATAGCATTTTTAACCTCTGCCAGCTCAACTTTCACTTCTGCCCTTAGCGATTCTATCTTGCCACTAATGGTATTTTCCAACTCAGCCATTGCTTGGATAATTGCTACCCTGAATTCCATTTCTCATACTGTTTATGACCATATCCAGTAGTTCTGTGACAGGGGTTGTAGTTTCTGCATTTTTCTTCTGTTAGATGTTCCTCCTCCGAGTCATTTTGGTGAGGGGCAGTTGAGGGGATGTGTAGCTGAATATATCAACACAATCCAGGCTAGTTGCCTGTTGGAAGGTTTCTGAGCAATCAGAAGTAACCACTGAAAAGGATGAAGAAAGAAAAAAGAGAGAAAAAGAGAAAAAAAGCAAGAAAAACCTGGCTAAAATGGACCCTAATGGTAGCATTTATATGGCACAAAAACAAAAAAGAATAAACAAAAAGACTGTCAAAAGTAAAAGAAAGAGAAAAAAGCCAAAAGCAAAACCCAGCCCAAAGGACCCTGAAGAATAAGATTTATATAGTACAAAAGCAAAAAGAAATACACAGAAACACGGACAGAAGAATAAGATGGGAAGATGAGTACAAACCCTCATTGTGGGCGAGGAAAGTATTTCCATTCCTCCTGGGTGTCTCTTGTTATTATTGTTAGAGGACTCAACTTTCTAGAGATATAGGGAAATTAAAACTTGTTTATATATATATATATATATATATATATATATATATAGTATTGAATAGGAAAGAAAGATTACCTTGAAACTTATAGCTGTATGTATATTTAAACAAACAAACAAAGGTATATGTATGAAAAAAGTTCAAGTAAAAAGTTACTATGGAATGGTATATTAAATATCAAGTTGTAATTGATATTTACACATACAAGTGGGTTAAAAAATAAAAGAACAAGAATCATGAGAATGAATTTGAAATTTTAAAAAACTTAAAAATAAAAATGAAAAGAAGTTAAAAAAAAATGAAAAGCTGTATCTATAAAATATACAGGTTTTGGGGTAGTACTGGGAGCTTAATATATTGTTTTTCCCCCCATGTTGGGATTTTACAGTTTTATGGAGACCCTTTGGTGGTTGTCCTTTTGTCCTTCTGGCTTGCCTTTTGGGGGAGGGGCCTGCCCTATTGTTTTCAGTCAATCTAGGCTGAGTGGCCCTGCACCCTATCAAGGGGGTGAGCTCTATGGAAACCGGTTTTTCAGGCTTTTGTTCTCTGGAGGTTTTTGTTCTTTTGCAGCTTTTTGCAGCTTTTGAGAGAGTCAGAGCAAAGTAAGCTATCTGCACCCAGACTTCTGTCTTAGAGAGAAGCCTCAGTCTGCTCCCCTCTGGCTGGTCCGGGACACACAGACTCCCCCTCTGCACTCTCCCCTGCACACCGCCACCTCCCACAGGTAGCGCACACCCCCAGACACAATGGTGCCCGAGGCCCTTGCTTGTCCCTTCACCGCCATGCCACAGAAACCACGAGTGATGTTGGTTTGTGCAAGCCTGCCATTGCCTGGACTGCTGTCTGGAGCTAACACCCACACTGGGTGCTCTCAGACATGTCGGTCCTGCATGTGGCGGGCAAGGCTGCAGGACAAGTGGCCTCCAAGCAGGCGACAGCGTGCCCAGCCCAAGCGGTGGTGCAAGCAGCTAAAAATGGCGGTTTCGGGGACTCCCCACCAGATTCACTCAGGCGCTGTCTACCGCTGTCCAGGCTGCAGTTGAATGTCCCTGTCAGTGGTGGTCAGATTCCCCCAGTAGCCTCTTAAAACCCTTTGTTTTTGAGTGTTTTTAAGCAGACTGCAAATTGATACTGGTCCCAAGCACAGGGCACTTTCGTACTGGGATATTACTTTCCAATGTGTCACTTCTGGTGGCTTCCTCCCTCTTCTGTTTAACCTCAGAAATCAGTCCGAGCAGAGTGCTCTCTCCACTGATGTTCTTCTGTCCCCATAGAGATCCAGAACTTACATCTTACATCTTACATCTCAGGCTGATTTCATGGGTGTTCACAGTGTTCTGGTAGATATTTAGCTTACTTCAGGAGACCGTTTGAAACAGGGTCTCCTACTTCTCTGCCATCTTGTCCCCCTCTTATCGCAAGTTTCAATTCATATATCTTTTAACACTTACGCATCTGGGAACTTTTTCTACAGCTATGCCCATGTATGCAATGATCTATGAACAAGGATATTCACTGCAGAATTTTTTTTTGCTAGCAAAATACTGAAAATGTGCATTAGTATAGGAATGATTAAATGAGGTCTGGCATGTTCATCCAATAAAGGATAATGCAATTAAGAAAAAGAAGGAAATGAGCTCCAAGACACACTGTTAAGCTGAAAAGAAATCAAGGACATAACTAATACATTTCAAAAGGAATGTATACACATATAACTCATTATAAGTGCACAGAATCTCTTTTAAAAGATATACAGTAGGAGCTTCTGAGTGGCTCAGTGGGTTAAGTGTCTGACTCTTGATTTCAACTCAGGTCATGACCTCAGGGTCCTGGTATTAAGCCCCTGTGGGGCTCTGAGTTCAGCGGAGAGTCTCTCACCCTCTCCCTTTGCCTCTCTTCCCCAAAAAATAAATAAGTAAAAGCTTTTTAAAATTAAGAAATAAAAGATGTACAAGGTACAAGCTAGAAGCAATAATTGTCTCTCATAAGGGAAATTTAGGAATTAGAAGAGAGCCTTAAATGATCATGTAGACCAATCTGAATAATTTTCATGGTTTTTGCCCTGTGTCTACATTGGTTTTTAAGATGAGTTTTATAGAATTATTGCTCAGGAGAATAGAGCATCCTTTGAGTACACATATTCATGCGACACGCTGGGCATCATTTCCTCGTTCAGCCTCAAGATGGCAGTCTAGTTCTTCCATACTTTTATCACTCCAGAGAAACTTTAATTTGGATTTGCTCTGAATGTTCTCTGACTTCATCTGGAACGTCTGAGTCCACAGTGAATTTAATTATTAAGGAGCTTCTTCCCCCAAAAGGAAGACTTTGATTTTATTTTATTTAATCCACCTGATCTTTTTCTTTTCTTTCTCTTTTAAACTCTTGTCGGCACACTTCTGCATCCCCCACCACAGAAAGCGCAACGGCAAGTGGGATTTTCCCCTTTCTGGCTGGGTGGATGGTCAGTTCCCACATCTAGGAATACCATTTAGACATCTACCTGAGATGTATATGCCTTGTTTTCTCATTATTCTAAGTGGTGTTTTTATTTGTATTTTCTTTTTAACCTCATTCCATTAGTTCTACATATTCCGTCTATACCTGTTAGGGTATTTTTTCCCCTAATAGAATATTTTCCTCCAACAAGATTTTGTGTGACTACCCATAGATTCAACAACAAGAGCTTTTCTGGGCTGGGGGTTGTGGGGGAGATGCTGACCCACCTGCATGCTGTTTCTCCCCACAGCACTCCTGCCCCTTACTCTGCACTTTCCCCAGCCCACCCTGTGGACAATTTCGAAGTGTCACCAATGGGTGCCTACATTTCCACAGTAAAGTTTGAAAGCCCCTATCTAGAGCAAGGAAACCCAGCAGTAAGGAAAACTCAAGCTTAAGGCAAGAGAGAGAGAGAGAGAGAGAAGCAAAATATTATGATGAGCTAGGAGAAAGGTCGCTCCAAGATTCAAGTCTTCTAGTCTGAGCTACAGAGAACACCTAAAAACATCCTGTGCACAAGCCTTCGAGGAAAACCGCAGCCCATTAGTTGAAGGTCAGCTAAACAGGTTTCTGCCTGCCAAAAAAACCTGCTGTTTTTTAAAAGTGAGAATAAAATGAATTTTAACTTTTTTATGATTTCAAGAAAATATGTTATCAAAGAATTATTTTCTTGACATCATTTTTTTTTCTTTCAAATGATGTGCTATAAATCTCTATAACTCTTGAGAGGCTTTCCTTCTCCAGTCCCAGGCAGGGTGAAGACAGCCGTGGGGTTCTAGGTTTTCAATGGACAGCCCCCTTTCTGAGGTAGAAATATTAAGCAGAAAGCACAAGAGCCTTGGAGGCCTGCTAAGCTCAAATCTCAGGTTGGCCATGAACTTGGACATGCTCCTATAGCCACATTGAGCCTCAGTTCCTTCCTTATAAAATAAGGCTAATGTTTGGAGATAGCTTGGTGTAGTAGTCAGGAGATAGAGTCTGCAGGCCAAATCACAGATCCATCACTTTCCAGGCCTGTTATGCCGGGTAAGTCTTAACCACCCCATGCCTCAGTTTCCCCATATGCAAAGTAGGGCAAATACCAGTACCTACCTCAAAGGGTGGTTCAAAAATACAATGGGTCTATTTTTGTAAAGGACTTAATAAGGTAATGATAAATATCTTAAGTTTTTGTTAAATATCAATGCATGGTAGCATTATATAGTGGTATTTAAACTATACCAAAAGTAATTAGAAGAGTAAATGGATCCTGTGCATCAGGTCTGGATGTGAGGAGTATTACAAATGTATGGTTCTCATCATAAGGCCTTCTATCTTCTATAATGTCATATTTTTATTATTATTCAGGTATATGCATTACTTTGATTTTTTTAAATAGTTTTAAAGATTAAATTCACAGTACTGGATATGAGATATTGGTTAAGTTAATCCTCCTAAATGTGTTCCTTCCTCCATAAAATTAGAACAATGTCCTCATTCGTTGCTTGGTCCCTTCTTACTTCTTTCTTTCTGGATGGAAGCACTGTTTCCAAAACAGAGAGGACAACTAGGGATGTGCCCTTGGAAAGTAATGTAATCTTTCTCACCCTGTTTTCATCAGGATGGCACTAGGTCTCTAAAGTTCTTTTCAGCAACAAACCAAAGCCTGATATGTTGTTACCTTTTTTAGCTAAGAAAAATATAATGTATTATCTTACAGATCTGTAGGCTTGATGTCAACACAGGTCTCTCCCAGCTAACTCCAAGCCGGTGGCAGAGCTATGCTCATTTCTAAAAGCCCTGGGGGAGAATTCCTTTCTTGCCTTTTTCTTCTTCCAGAGGCTGCCCTCATTTCTTGCTTCTGACCTTCCCGCATCTTCAAAGCCTGTAAAAGCCCATCCAGTCCTTTCACCTCATTTCATTCTGATCTCCTCTTCTACTTGTTTTTTCTTGGCCTACCCACACACACTTTATTTATTTTAATGGAGGCAAAATTCACATAGTATGAAATTCACATAGTATGAAATTAACTGTTTTAAGGCTAACAGGGAGGTGGCACTTGTACCTTCATAATGTTATGCCATCACCACTACTTTCAGGTTGAAAGGAAATCCCACGCTAAATAAACGGTCGCTCTCCATACATGACTCTCCCTACCCTGTGTCAACCATGAGTCGGGTTTCTGTCTCTGTAGATTTACCTACTCTGGATATTTCATATAAATGGAACCATATAGTATGTGACTTTTTGTGTCTGGCCTCTTTCGTTTTGGTGGTGTTGAGATTCACCCATCTTTTAGCGTGTAGTTACTCTTAACTCCTTTTTGTGGTTGAGTAATATCCCAGTACGTGGTAGAGCACACTTTGTTTACCCCATTCATCCCTCAGGAGGTATTTGGGCCATTCCCACCTTCAGCTTCTGTGACTAGTGAGGCTATGGATGTGTCCCTGCACGTATTTGAATGCCTGTCTGTATTTATTTATTTGTTTGTTTGTTTGTTTGTTTTAGATAAATACAGAGCAGTAGAGTTTTTCAGTTGCATGGTAATTCTTTTACTGTTTCTTAAAGAATCACCAAACCATTTTCCACAGCAGCTGAATCAAATTATTGATCATTTTAGAACATCTTCTGAGAGCTACAGTCCCTGCCTTTCATGTAGCCTCTTCCTGCTAATATCTCCAGGATCTCAGGGGCTCCTCAGACACATCCTAACACAGAAGCCCAAGGAAAGAACATCCTACATGTGCAAAACTGCCAGAAACTCCTAGGAGATTGACAGCACTTTCTAAGGAGATGAAGACCTTTAGAAACTCTGATACAGAGCTCTGTAACAGAAACAGGCCCAAAATACATTAGGGGTTTTGGAAGTGTGAGAAAAAGTGTAAGGTCAAATGAGCCAGCTGGCTTCTAGAAGTTGAAAAGCAAAACAATGACAATTTCATAGTCTTCATAAATATTTCCATGCATCAAACCTCTTATTCATTTAGCAAAAACATGTTAACTGCCTGCAGTTTACATAGAATTGTGCACTGATTAAATAGCATTATCCCTGTTACAGAAAACTCATGATGTAGATAGGAAAACAGATGGTAAGCAGATAATTATGTGCGAATGTGGCAAGTGCTAAGAACATGGTATGGACAAAGTGTAATGGGGGTGCAGATGGAGGAGTTTATCATGCCTAAGAAGCTGAAAAAGTCTTCACAGGAAAAGAGATTTTCAGCTTGACCATAAACCAGGTATAGGAATGTGGTCTTCAGACATGGGCTGAGGTGTAGGTACTAAGATCAAAGGTTACACAGTTGCGAGATATAGTTAGGGATTCCTGAAATAATCAAGTGTATCTAGAAATAATAGGTGTGTGGAGGGGACAATGAGAGGGCAAAACAGAAAATAAATGTTTTTATTACCAGCCAGCACATTGCCCTTCCCTTGGAAAGCAGCCACTCCAGACAGGAGGAGTCCTCTGGGGATCCGTGGCGACCGGCGTAGCTTTGCACAGGTAGGAACGTATGACCCTTTCTGGGGCCACCAATGTGAAGGTTTCAAGGCCTCAGAATAGTATTTCTCAGAATTTCTAAATGCATTTGTCAGAATCCTAGAAAGCTCCATAGTAGAATAATAAATATTTAAGCTTTGAAATTAAACAGGCTGGGGTGACTGCTATTTTTAAATATCAGTTTTCTTACCTGTAAAATGGGCCTCATGAAAATATTTGCCTTGTAAAGTTTTGAGAGGATTAAATGACCAAAATGTGCATACAGTTCTTCATGTAGTACCAAGCACATGGTGAGCATTTATGAATGTGGCCTAATATCATTCTTAATAAGACATTTTAGGGAATCACACTGATCTGGAACCTGAGGAAAGCTATATAATTCAACTTTCTCCAGGTCAATTATGGCCTCAAAAGTTTCATCAATAAAATCCAGAAAAGATCTGGGGTTTTTCTTAGGAAGCTTAAGAAGAAAAATCCATGATTTGGATAGATGGCTTCTCGTGAGTGTTTTCTAAGAAGTATTTTCAACTGAGAAAGCACACATCGCTATGATGATATTTCCTATATTTCATGGGCATTTCCCTGAAAAAAAGGTCAAGAGTGACTAAGGAAGATAACTCAAGCTTTTTAATAATAGTAGTTTCCTATTGGCAAACAGATTTTCAAGTATATTACATTAGTGTTTGCTGTTCAAATCCTTGCAACTTTTTAGACTTATACATTGCAGACCATCTAAAAACTCAGCAAAAGCAAAACCTACCCTGATGGCACTCTAGCATCGGGTGAATTTAAATTTAAACAGTGGAGATCATTCTGACGCAGTTTAAAGGCTTTTCTTCAAAATCTGTCACACGTAACAACTGTGTCCAGGCAGAAGTTTATTCCTTCCACTATGACAAAGAAGGAGACAGACCAAAGAGACCCAGTTCACACACTGAGCATGCCTTGACTTCACTCAAAAAAGAACTAGTAAGAACCTTGAAAATATTACTAAGTTTACAAGAAGAGAAATACGGGGAGGCAGCGTAAACAGATCATGGCCATATATGGGATGTAGGAAACATGCCCAGACGATAATTAAGTATAAATTTAGGAGACCAGACAATACTGTGTATTTATGTGTATGTGTGTGTATATATATTCTTTATATATATAAATATATATATATATAATATATTCTTTATATATATTTTTTAACATGAAAAGTATCCTCTCCTAGTGAAAGATTTTTGTTTTTGGTTTTTGTTTTGTTTGTTTGTTTTAATGAAAGCAAGAAATGCCTACCACCAATTGGCAAAGTGTGGCTAATTTGCCTAAACTTATTAACCATTAGCAATTCATGGATGTATAACTCTCTTTCCTCTAATAAACCAATGAACAACTCAGATCACTTCTTCATTTGCTCTACCGCTGTTTCTAGACTATTCTTAAGACTATAATCTGTAGGAAATGTGCTCTGAAAATGTCTCAGATATGCCCCTAGTGAATGCTGCATTTTCATCACACTTACAAATGAGGCATAAGGTCTTTAGTTTAAAAATCAAACAAATCTTGCAACCTTTTGGAACTTCTGTACTTTAAATCTTGCCATTATATTCGAAAAATCATCCACTTCATCTTTTTTAATAGTGGATTTCTAACCAACTGCTCAAAGAGTGGATTTTTCTTCAATGTCATATACTCTGACATTGGCCTGGGTCATTTTGAATCTGTTCACAGTATTAGATGACTCCAAACAAACAAGAAAACTTTGTACAGAAAAAAAAAAAAAAACAACAAACTAGGTCTTAAAATTGGTTTTCTGTTCAATTTCAATAATTTACTTGTTCATAATTGTCTTTCTATGACACTGGCCATCTGTCTTTAGGTGAGAGATGTTGAGCCTCATTTGCCATCACAGCAAGCAAAAGGGATATAGAACTATTGATCCACTAGCAAAGCACCTAAAGAGTGTGGGGTTGTTATAATTATGGGTTGATGAATTAAAAAGCTTTCACTGTAGTTTCCAAAGCAATCAAAATTATCTAAACAAGGGCGCCTGGGTGGCTCAGTGGGTTAAAGCCTCTACCTTCAGCTCAGGTCATGATCTCAGGCTCCTGGGATTGAGGCCCACATTGCGCTCTCTGCTCTGCTCCTCTCTCTCTGCCTGCCTCTCTACCTACTTGTGATCTCTCTGTGTCACATAAATAAATAAAATCTTTTATAAAATTATCTAAACAAAATAGTTTCTGTGGTTATCTTTTTTTTTTTTAGATTTGCTCTGATATCCTAACCCTGAAGATTTATCCCTGAAACTAAATTTCTGATTATACTGTAATTCTCTTTTAAAAAAATAAATAAAAATAGTCTATGCACTAGAAGCTCTGAAATCCCACAAGAGCAAGATGACTAGGTTACCAGAATAGGATGTTGAATTTCCTTTGACAATTGCAAGGGCCTGCGTACCACCCTGTAACCAACAGAAAGGTTCACAATAATTAAGGTAATTAAGTCATTGGACTTAATTGTGAATGAATGGAGAAAACAGTGAGTGATTCTGGCAGATCCAAAGCACCTTACCGTAGGACATGGGTAAGTTTAGCCCTGTAGGCAATGGACACCGATACCATTTAGAAAATGATGAAAATAGCAATTTTGCCCTTACTTGGGCTTGCTGTGTGGTATCTCTTTCAATGAGTGTGTTTTCCCACCAACATTGATTTCTTTTGCCGGAGGTTATGGGGGCTAAGGACAGTATTTTCTCTCTAGGAAGTAATATGTCACTAGGGCAGATGAAAATTAGTCCTGATTATCTTTCTGATAATTTGAGACTATCTCAACGTGTACTTAACAATGTCCTACACTATTATTTTAGACAAAGTTATCAATGATTGGTTAATCTTTATCTATTATATTTTTCTTTATATTCTATGATATAATTTATATCATATAGAGTTAGTTTTCTTTATATGCTTATGACTAGATATACTTATATATACATGTTTATCATATTTATGCCATATGTAATCCTTCCACCTGCTGATTTAACCTAAAAGGAAACACCTCAGGCTCAGAGACTTTAGATTTTTCATAGGTTCAATTTTGCATGAATTGGTTTTTTTTTTTAATTTAACAAAAATGGCATCTCTTCTTATAGTAGTGTTCCTGATTTAGTATCAGTTACAAAAATAAGAAACTGAATATGTTTGGAAGATGCAAAGATCCATTAGTGTCTGAAAAATCCCAAGAAAGCATTAAAGCTGGCTCATTTTTTCCTGTTTTTAACCTTATTGAGGAATAATTGATAGACCAAAGAAAATACACACATTTCATGCATACATCCAGATGAGTTTGGAATTGTGCACATATGTGTGATTCTCAATTCCAAGCTTCCCAGCACTAGCCAGCAACCTATTGGGATCCAGAGATAGGGACAAAAGTGCCATGTTTATATTTCTCAAGGTTTTTCTGAACCAGAGCATAATATTTCTGTCATATTCATATTGCAGATTAGTGGTCTTGTAAGGACCTATTTAAATGTCCAAGCTGCCGTCTTATTATTTACTCAGAAAAACAGCTCCAGGAGACATGGGCAGCCAGCTCCTGGAAAACAAAGGTGAGCCAGATTGGGGGAGACACCCAATCAGTTAATACCCTTAACCTCCGGGATCCTGAGCAATGGGGATGCAAATTAAGAATGGGCAGCCAGTTCCTGATACTTAGGAGCAGATGGGAGTACCCAAATGCCCTTAACCTCCCAGCCGCAGGAGCAGTGGAAATGCAATATAACTCTAGGCAGACCACGTGACTCTAGTCAACTTGTGGCTTGGGGGTTGCCCTATAAAAGCTAGCCTGAGAAATTGGGGAGGGCAGTTGTCGTTCTCTCCTTAGAGACGACCCTGACCCAGGTCAGTATCATTCTCGATGCTTGGCGCGAAATAAAGCTTTGCTTGACCTTCGCGTTTGTATCAACCTCGTTCCTTTGACCACGGACCCTATCAGTCTCAGTGGTTCTTTATATAAAAGATTTGAAAATTTTTTGTATCACTATCTAAATTTTTCATCTCAAATTGTGGGGGGTTTTTTGGTGCCTACTAATAGCTTAGCAAATATCAGGAATTTTGATATGAGATCAGACAAAAATCCTTGCCCTCCCATAGATGACTGTCTCATCTAAAATCAACCTTCTTCCCCTTTCTTCACGTTTCTTTTCCTCCAGCACCAACATATCAAACAATAGCCAACTAACAGCATCCTTGCAGACTAAAATTTATGTCTAAGGAAGTTAAATTTCTTAGGAAAAGGAAAAAAAATCAATTTGCCAAACTGGTTTACATTCTTTGCAAATGTCTTTATTTAAGCATAGCTAATCTTATCAACTATTTTATACATAAAGAAACAGTCTCAGAGAGCTTGTGTGACGTGCTCAAGGTCACACTGTACAGGAAAGATGTAGGATTTTGACCTATTCTGTGTTAACTCCGAAGACCTTACTCTTTCCCATAACTTTTCCCCTTCTCCAAAGACAGTGGTAAGAAGCAGGGTGTGGGTGAACATTAGAATGGAGGGAATATCCTATTCAAAAATGAAGAAATGAGAATGTTCTTATATTGTTCCTAAAATGGAGGTGATTGGTAGGAATCACAGTGAGATGGAAGGATAGAGGTTAGCCGGTGAGGCAGAACCCTGCCCAGGCTTCAGGATTGTCCTCTAAAGCACAGTCCTTGATTTCTTTGCTCAACACTCATTTATCCAGCATTTAGTAAGAACCCAGCTCTGTGAGAGTGACCGATATAGAAGAGTGAAGGAGAGGGCTCTTCAGAAGAACCAAACCATTAACAAGTAACAAACAAAAACAGACACAGAAACTAACAAACCAAAATAGGAACAAAACAGTTGAGTGATCCGGGTTTCTCTGTGAAGTTGACATTTGGTTTGAGAGGAAAGAATTAGAGGAAAACAACCCTTGCAGGGCTCTAAGGTAGGCTTTCTTCCTTCTGTTAGCCAAGCACAAAGCTCTTTGTTTTGGACGATGTCCCCCATCAGGAAACACGCTGTACTTTCATTCAGCACTTCTGCAGAGCGGAACCCGCAGTTAACCACTAGGAGTGTACTCGGGGACAGTGCCTCCCATTTGCATGGGTGTTACAAGTGATGACACACTCTGGGGCATCTCCTCTCTCCCTCACCACCACCACAGTACTAGTGTAGCCTAGCGTCTAAGCCGCTGGGCCGAGGTGTGAGTTGTATCGGGACGCAAATCAAAGTTCTGCTGCTTCCCTCGTTGTGCGACCTCAGACAAGTCATCTCGTTTTTTTTAAATCCTGGTTTCCTGTCTCAGAAAAGGAACACCTTTCTCGCTGCATTCATTGTGTGAAAATTAAGCATGGTGACATGTCTAGATTGCCCAGCAGAGGGCCTGGCAAGGTGGTAGGCGCCAAGCGTGTGCACATATTATAAGTGCCCCTCTCCCCTCCCCCTGCAGATAGGGAACCTGCGAATCAGAGAAAGCAGCTTGTCTAAGATCACACATTTGGGCGAGGCCGAACTCCACTTTTGGATATTTCATTTAAGTGCTTTTTCCCCCTCTACGACAGTGAATCAGTGCAAAGTGAAGGGAGGTTAATAAACCTGTTTCCGCCTTATGGGGGAGGGAATCACATTAAGCTAGAGAAAGGTCAATTTCTGAGAACATGGGATTAGTTTGGGCATTGATCTAAAAACTCTTACACAAAAATTTCTTAAGGGCATACTTGCTTTCCATTAAGCATTTCTCTTTACTGTTTTTGCTGAGCCAAAGAAGGGGGAGAAATACATCCTGTCCATGCTTTCTTAAAAGGAAAAAACAAAAACAAAAACAAATGGAAGTTTGTTGAAATTGTGTGGGTGCTCTTGACTTATCTTTATCCATCACCCTAAAATGTGCCCATGTGGAAGATAAATAGTGTTATTATATTAGATGCTTAGTACTAAGTTCCAAAAATGCTGACAAGTCACTAATCCCAATAAAATATATGGAAGTTAATTATAACTGAACCACACAGAAGTCCGCTAGGAGATGCAATCAATAAGATTCACTGAATGAACACTTTGTTCTTCCTGTGAAGGAGACGCACTTCTCTCTCCTTGTGCCCTCTGTGCCTGCCTTTCGCCTTGCTTCCCTACCTCCTAAAGTGTAACTCCATCCTGGAACAAGTGTGCTGTAACTCTGAGAAGGGGAGGAAATGTTCTCAGTGGCTCCTGCCAGGGACTCTTGAAATTTAAATTCGCAGCCTGGTGTTATCTCTGTAAACTTCAGCTCCAGGCCATTCGCTGTCGTTTCTTCTCCCAAGAAGAGTATTCATCAGGCATTGCGCATAGTAGCATCTTTCCCTGAAATGTGATTAGTTTAGAAGGCCACCAGAAGCTTAGGCATGTACCAGTTACTATTAAAGCTTTATTAGTCACATTTTAAGAGCTGTGTTTCGCGTGAAAAGGCAGCTTGTTTTTCTGCCCTAGAGAGATTGGGTCAACAGCCCTGAATCAAAGAAAACTATGGACCAAGAGAATGTGAATGGAATGGAAGGTGTGTGGGCTTCGGCTGCCCATTCCCTTTGGCTGTCTGGACAGAGAATAGTGATGTCAGTGGCCCTAACTCACCAATCAATTCATTCACTCACTCGAAAGATATTTTATTATGATTAACTGCGACCAGGATATGATTTTCTTAACATGTATCCCAGAGAATATTAGTCATCCAAGAAATTCATTGAGAAATCTATTTTTGTGATTTTAGAAATAAATTTGGAAATGCTGACTATTCTCGTCTCTTCCAAAAGACTCGCAATGCATAAAAATTCTGAAAGTTTCTGCATTCAAATAAATATAAACCAGTTTTGTTTATTCCAGCATTTCTCACATTTACTGGCTGATGATCCCTCTCCCCCTTTGCAACTAAACCTATTAACAATTCATGGAACTAATGTTCCATGAAGCAAACTTTAGTAAAGGCTACACACAACTCTTTATCGGATCAGCCTAAATTATTATTTTTTGAAGCAGGCTCTGTGCCCAATGGGGGGCTTTAATGCATGACCCTAAGATCAAGAATCACATGCTTTATTGACTGAGACAGCCAGGTTCCCCCTAAATTATTTTCTAAACTTTCTAAATTTCATAGTAAATCAAATTGCTTTCTTGCCTAAGCTAAGAACCAAATAATGAATACCTAACTCCTTTGGGCTTTTGGTAGGAAAATGGTAATCCGTGTTCCCTCGACTGCGTTTAAGAGCAAAGAAGGGCAGGGGCTCACTGGGGGTGGAGTGTATTGGGTACCACAGGGACTGGGCAGTCTTGCTCCCTACCTCTGGGGGATGCCAGAACAAGCCATTCTGCAAAAGGAGTCCCACATGTGGCCTCTCGACCAAATGTGCAGTACTATCCAGCATATGCTTACTCCAGGTATTTGGGGTCATGAAATGGCAAGCACACCCATGGATCCTTCTCAGAGAGGTCACAGTCTGGTATGGGGACAATGAATGTGCAGTAAAGATTATGTCACATGATGGCAAATGTGATTGCTATAAGGAAGGTGCAGGTTAAGAACAATGAATGATCTGAAGAAGAAATTATACTTAACTTGGATAAGAAAGAGATCATAGAAAACTTGGTGTTAAAAAAAAAAATAGCATTAAAGACAAGACCGTGGTAGGTAAGCATTATTTCAGTGTCAGAAAGCTTTTGATTTATAGGAGATCAAAGAATTAGCTGAAAACTCCAAAAGAAAAATCAAATCTCTATCAGAACTTAAAATGTGTAAAATACTATTTCTCCAAATTTAAAAAGTAGGGGCACCTGGGTGGCTCAGTTGGTTAAGCAACTGCCTTCGGCTCAGGTCATGATCCCGGAGACCCCGGATCGAGTCCCACATCGGGCTCCCTGCTCAGCGGGAAGCGTGTTTCTCCCTCTCTCACTCCCCCTGCTTGTGTTCTCTCTCTGGCTGTGTTTCTCTCTGTCAAATAAAAAATCTTTAGAAAAAAATTTAAAAAGTAAAGACATTTTAAAAATGAAATTAAAAAACATCTTTGTCTTTGCAGACGGTGAAGGGAAATGGCCTGAGATATACAGGTCCTTCTCTTCAACATAACTAAGCAGTCTCATTGGATGAACAGTATCTATCCAAGAGCAGAGCAACTGATTATTTTTAAAACATGGATATAGGACATCTGACCATATGTAAGATTTTGCGCTGTGTTATTAGATAATCGCAGGTTTTGCTCATAATAGTACTTTTACCTAATGCCAAGTATAGATGGAAAATGAAAGACGAACATTTTCTAAATATGCCAACAGTTGAACCAGACTGAGAGTCCTAGTAAAAGGAAAAACCCAAAGCCACCTGGAAGCACTTTGTGAATTTTTCAAGTCAGCCAGAATGATAATGTTTCTGTGTTCTGTGCTAATAAAGGAAACCAGCTCCTTCTGCTTAACCATACAGCCCAACAGGGCTCTCTCAGTTTTTTAAGAGGGACATTCAAAGCTATTTGTTCCAACCTTTTTCTCCCTCTGTTCCGATGTTTGATTCTCCCATTTAACATTCCTTGTGCTAAAGCTGATGGGCCATTGCCTTTTTATCATCTTGTAGCCAGTCTGTGCCTCTTCTTATCTGCATGCCCCTGTGAGTACTTGAAATCTTAGCCTTCTGAATAAGACCAGAAATCAGTTGGAAGTCCTTTGAAGATGTGTACTAGACGCACCTCTGGGGCCTCACGTCCTTTATTCCCTGCCAGTCATTTCACAGGCATTAGCATTTTTTCCATCTATTCAACATAGAGCATTTTTATAGGAAGCAGTTGGATTTTAAAAGAATGTGTTGAGTTTCTACTACTTCCAGGCATTGTGCTGATTATTGGGGAAAGAAAATAGAGTAAAATGGATGCTGTTTTCTGGGGCCTCAAAGTCTTTATGGTAATTGTTGTAATTGTCTAAATTAAGGGTCTGAAAACTTTTTCTTAAGGGACTGGAAAGGAAGTATTTTCAAACAAAACTAGTTCTAATATGTAAGTGCTTATGTGACTGTTTAAAGCTTAACCATATTAAAATGTAAAAACAATGCTTACCTGGTAAGCCATTAAACAAACAAACAAACAAATAAACAAAAAACAAGTGGATTTTTGGATTTGGCCCAAGGGCCACAATTCATGCATCCAGATCTCGGGTCTAGATCTCCAGGACAATGGCCACTGGGGCTGCTAAGTACTTGTAAAGCAAGGAGTCCAAACTGAGATGTGCCCTGAGTGTCAAATATCCCCAGGATTTTGAAAACTTAGTATGAAAAATAAGAATATAAAATATCTCAATATTTTTTCATATAATTAATTATGTGTCACAAAATGGTTAAAATTATACAATTAAAACTAATTTCCCCTATTTCTTTTAATTTTTTAAAATATGGCTACCAGAAACCTTATAGTCATGTAACTGGCTCACATTATATTTTTATTGGGCAGCACTGGTCTAAACAACTTCTCTGTTGAGTGGGAAGCCATAGTCCAAAATGGATTCATTTAAAGTGACAAAACAGAATAAAATACCTTCTCTCTTCTGCATGCCTTCACCCAACCAAGAATCTTCTTAGCAAAGTCTTCCCTGGACCTGGGAAGCCGATCAGATTTAGACTTCTCTCTGCCACTCATATTGATTTATTTTCTTCACAAGTATTCCTGAAATTTTCATATTCGTCTATTTCCCTACTTCCTCTCAGCCTCCCTGAACTAGATGTCAGTTCTACCACAGAAGCAGCTTTTCATCCTCCTCACTGGAGTCTCAGATCAAGTTGACACTAACTGTTGCCTTTCTTCCCTTGGGGCTAAAACCATAGCAGGCAGAGAATAGGTGTTTCTTAAATATTTGTATTGAATGAAAGAACTATAAACGTGAAAAATAAGAAAGAAGATGCTTTGAGGAAACAGAAAAAATAAGTGGAGAGGTGAATAAACCTTTCATGCTAGTTTTTTTAATTCAAATATAATTAACATACAGTGTTATATTAGTTTTAGGTATACAATATAGTGATTCAACAATTCTTTATATTACCCAGTGCTTATCACGATAAGTGTACTGTTAAGCCCCTTCACCGATCATACCCATTCCTGTCCCCCATTTCCCCTCTGGTAACCACCAGTTTGTTCTCTGTAATTAAGAGTCTGATTTTTTTGTTCTTCTCCTTTTTTCTTTGTTTATTTGTTTTTTTCTTAAATTCCAAATATGAGTGAAATCATATGGTATTTGTCTTTCTCTTATCTCACTTTGCATTATGCTATCTAGATCTGTCCATGTTGTTGCAATAGCAAGATCTTATTCTTTTTTATGGCTGTATAATATGCCTCTGTGTGTGCCTGTGTGTGTGTGTGTACTACATCTTCTTTTTTTTTTTTTAATATTTTGTTTATTTATTTGACACACACAGAGAGAGATCACACGTAGGCAGAGAGGCAGGCAGAGAGAGAGGGAGGGAAGCAGACTCCTTGCCGAGCAGAGAGCCTGATGTGGGGCTCGATCCCAGGACCCTGAGATCATGACCTGAGCCAAAGGCAGAGGCTTCACCCTCTGAGCCACCCAGGCTCCCCTGTACCACATCTTCTTTATCCATTCATCTATTGATGGATACTTGGGTTCCTTCCATAATCTGGCTATTGTAAATAATGCTGCCATAAACAAATGGGAATGCATATATCTTTTTAAATTAGTGTTTCATTCTATTATTTAGCAGTTTTAGAAACTGAAGCAAAGAGATTACAAGCAGCTTGATATTAGAACATGAAACAAACCTAGTCCAAGGCACTGGCCCCTATGACTATGTTCTTTAACACTAATAAGAATATTAACATTAGTACTGTATTTCATTTACTTTATGCCAGGCACACTTCTAAGTGCTTTTTGGGGATTAACTAATTTAATCTATAAAAAACCCTATAAAAGAGACATTATTATTACCTTAATTTTACTGTAATGACTACAGCAAATAACTTAATACAAAGAAATGTTTGAGACATAGAAATAAATAAATAGCATCTTTCTGTTGGTTGCAAACTATCCACATAAATATATGTGAAACTTGTACTATCTGCAGATATTCCTATTAAAATGATGAATACATCCGTTTCCAGTAACAAAACAGGCAACTTGAAGTGGAAACTATATTGGCAGCTGTCGAGGCACATTTTAAAGGGAGAAATAAGAAATCTGAGCGTCATCCATTAGCAGTTACTTCCACCTTGACATTCAGCAGAGACCTACCTTGCTCCCTCCTCCTCCCTTCCCCCACTCCATTCAGGTAACCTGGTTTCTCTCCTTCTGTGGAGCTCAGCTCACCTACAGTCTGATATCCTGTCTGATCTTCAGAAGAAAGCAGGTGTAAAACACCCCCTCATTCAAAAAGCCTTTAGTTAAATGTCAACTTCCGTTTGCTGTCGGTATCTATTCATTCAATGAATATTCCCTGAGCATTTGAGGTGCATTAGACTAGATCGGTTTCCTAGACTCTTAGTCTCCAAACTATTTACTGGGCACCTATCCTTTTTTTCTTTTTTTTTCCCTTCAGTATCCCAGATTCGATTTCTTATTTCTTCTGCCTGGGCTGGACAGACAGCCTTATGTGTGGTTTCTCCAGGATTAGTTTATCTAATTTAAGATGGTCTCTACTCCCAGTAGTAGCTCCCTTTTCTTGCTAATGTCTGCTCCTGGGGCTTTTTATTCAAGTGCATTCATTCTGACTTCTCCTTCCTCTTCTCCCAAATAATTACGCAAATATCACTTGTACCTGAAGTTGACCTACTAAGCAAATACTGATTCAGTACACTGATTCAGTAAATGACCCCACAGCTGCCCCAACAGCTGTGTCAGTTTCTAGAAAACCAGTGAAATGGCACCTAATGCCAAGTAGGATCATTTGAAGAGAAGAATGAGGCTTAAAGTCATCTTTTGTATTTGATACTTCCTACTTAATACAAATCATTCCACTTTAGACATGTGTCCCAAAGTGCATCCTAAGAAACAATAACCTTAAGAGAGGTGCCACTGGGAAAGATGTTCCACGAGGAAAATCCCATGACCTATATTCCCTTCTTGTTCCACAAACTGGCTAACGTAGGACCCCTACTTTTTTATAGTACCCATTAATGTCCCACCGCACCCACTTTAGGAAAAGCAGGTTTCTCAAAAGGAGACAAAGATGAACCAGGTATATTTACCATCTTCAAAGGAACCTGACCACGGAAAAATGGAGCATAAAGATGTACAGCACAAAACAAGAGCAAACAAAGCACAGGTGTGTGTGTGTGTGTGTGTGTGTGTGTGTGTGTGTGTGTCCACATGTGCGCACCCACTGGTGCGCAAAGGGCAAGAAATACATGTGGGCTGATGGCTGAGTTTCATAGTGAAGTAATTGGCCTTTTGGTGGAATGATGATGTTAGAGCTGTATCCTGAATCCATACCCATTCTGGGACACATAAAGTCAGCTGGAAGGCAGTTTGTAAGACGTTTTATGGTTGATAGATCCTCTGAGTTCTCCTGTTTATGCTGCTGACAGCTCCTCATGAGCTCTTTTCACTAACTTCTGATCCCTTTAATTTCCCCTAACAAGAATTTCCCAAAGTGTTTCCCACCTAATTAGAGCTTTATCCAAAGTCTAGCTCCACCTCGGTATCTATACGGTGGTAATACTACGCATTTATTCTGTAACCCCTCCTCTTCTAGACACTTGTTTCACATTCAGTCTTAAAGACCATCTCATGCTCATACTTTATAGGCTCAGCATATTTTTGTGACTCGGTCATATTTAAACAGATCACGGCAGGCAAGGGAGTAGGTTCAAAGTACACCCAGCCCTAGAGCCGTGTTGGTTGCTAGGCTCCCATAACTTTCCTCTCTCAGAATTTTCAGCTGCAAAGAAAGTTCCCTCCACAAAGGAGAGTGCCTCACCCAGCATTATGCCCCCCTGATAAAAGGTACAAAGGTCCAATCACCTTGCCTTAATCTGGGAGCTTGCAAAGAACTGGCGGTGGTGCTTTCCGAGGCTTCGGCTGCAACTGCATCGTACTTAAACTTCACACCTGCCCAATCCTACTTCCTCCACTTTCCTGTAGGTGTGGCTCCCAAGCATACCCTCGAGAAAACTCAGATACACAAAACTCCGTCTCAGATTCTGTTTCTAGAGAGCCAACATAAAACAAGTTCAAAGCCTGAGCTATTGACCTTTATCATAAACTACCTCTTCAAATTAAGTATGTTGACTTTGTCTGCTTAACTCCACAGAAACACTGTGAAATGAATCATGAAGTTTTGAAAATGAGCAATTTCTAAACCGGACCAAAAAAAAAGTGTTCCCATGACTCCTCAGAAGGTAACATAATTTTATGTGAATTGTGGACCCCGTCATCAATTTTTCAAGGTAAATATTTTATGTTCTCTATTATAAAGCTGAGCAAAAGGCCTTCATCATATGGGTTTACTCTTTCCTGTCTTCCTGTTAAATTAAACTGTTTGATAAACAGCCTGCATTTAGCAGCTTCTCCTTTATGGAGTTTTACAACATCTAGTTTGCCTGCACATCAGAAACTATTTAGAGACAAATTGTTTTCCTGAAGAGTAACCATGAAGGCCTGCACTCTCAGGTCACTGGGGATTTGTTAATATTCACTGAGCCCTATTATGATAAATAGTCACAAAGTTACCAGTCCCTAGTCTTATAAAATCTGAGTTGCAACAGAAGTCACATAAGAAAGACTTTAAGAAACCGGGGCCTCTAGATGGCTCAGTCAGTTAAGTGTCTGACTCTGGATTTCAGCTCAGGTCATGAACTCAGGCCCATGGGATGGAGCCCAGTGTTGGGCTTTGTGTAACCAGCGGTATGCTTGGGATTCTTCCCCTCTGCCCCTCACCACCCCATACGCATGTTCCCTCTTGCTTTCTCTCTAAAATAAACAAAATCTTAAAAAAAAAAAAAAAAAGAAAAGAAAAGAAAAGGAAAAGAAAAGAAAAGAGATAAGAAATAAAGAGTACTGTGTCCATCTAGTCCTTGAAGGCTACTTCAAGTAAATCTACTTTTCCTAGAATTTTCAGAAGATAGTCATTTCTTTTTCCTTATCTCTCAGTAGTTTTCAGTAGGAAAGACTGGGCTCCATTTTATGATTTCCAGATTCCAGAAAGAGTCCCCTGATCTTCCAGACATCTCCTCTCATTGACTTGAGTATAGTTGCAATTCCATCATTAGAAATTCTTTCTCTAAGGTCAGTCAGAGATGGCCAAGGCTGTAGGAACCCTTTATACCTTTTTCATCCATTGCAGCTCAGTACAACTGTGACTGAGTTTACCAACAACTTTCTAAACAGGGAATTTTAATGATTCAGGGTAAAAGAAAGGAGTAGGGGCCAGCATTGTTTAGAGTAGTTATTTGTTGAAGATACTTTACAGACCTGATCTCATTTGATCCTCAGTGAACCGTATATTATCCCTATGTTATTCTTTCTTTATTGATGAAGGAATGAAGTTTTAGAGAATTTAGTAAATTGTCCAATATCATATAATTAGAAATTATCAGACATGGGCTCCAGATATGGGCCTGAAGAACTCAACTGCACCATCTTCTAAAAATGTAAAGCTCATAATGAGAGAAGAACATGTCATCAAGGTAGAAAAGTGAAGAGGCAATAGAAACTGAGACACAAACAAATACTTGGCCTCGTCAGCATCATTGTTCTAGGCTCTGGGGCATAGGCAACATGGCGCTACTACACAGGGCATGTCGTGCAGTTGAAGGGGTCCTGGGATAAACAACTCCCCTCAAACAAATAGACAGATGGTCCCCATGAAGTAGAAGTAGAAAGGCCACCTCCTCTGCAAACAAGGCCAGAAACATCTGCAAATTCATTGAAACCTTTCGTGCCAGAGATTTTCTACTCTCGATTATATGTTCTTGACCATTTGACACATCAGTCTTCCTAGTAGTTTCCACAGCCCACACCAGAGTTGGGCTGCTCTGATTAGGACTTTGGAGATAGGTGCAGAGGGAAGTCATCTGAATATATCTGACATAAGCTCTCCTTAGGTCCCATTATGGGCCTACAGCTTCATTCCCAAGTAAAATAGTATTTTCTTTGGGATTATTTGCTCTAAAGTTGTCCACAGTACCTCTTTCTACAACACCAACAACATTTAAGAGTTTGAAGTGGGAAATTTATTTTGAAGAACAACTTTGATTCTCCAAGTATAATGGGGCCCTTATTAGTATTGTTAGGTTTGGACAAAGTTGACCCAAGATCAAAAAAATTTTACAAGGATGTATATTCATTAATCACAGTTCAAATACTAACCTTCTCTCATGTTGGAATTCTAGTGTGGGGCTCACATAGTATCATGTAGATTAAGAACATGGGTTTGGGAATTAAATAGCACTTGATTCAAGTCTCAGTTCTACTATTTACTAGTGGGGTGCCTTAGACAAGTTAATTTCTCTGTGCCTTAGTTTTCATAAGGATAAAATGGAGATCAGTAGGTGGCCATCAAACTGCCATCTGGGTCAGGCATGTAAAGCTTGGTGTTGTCTTTAATTCTCACAAAAAAACCTTGAATTCAAAGGAAGGAATTGAAGGACATTTACCATGAGGCTTTGTTCATCTTCCAGGTAAGCACATGGCTATTTGGAAGGAGACTACATTAGCTTGACTAAAGGAATACTAAAATCACTAGGTTCACCTGTCTTCAAGCAAAAATTCAGGATGCTTAACTCAAGGGCATGTTTCCAACTCTGAAATCTCAGTTTACAACTTCTTAAAATAATCTAATTATAAAAGAAGATGAGAGGAAGATTATAAAGCCATTATATATATAGATATAATTTATCAAGAAACAAATACCTCCAAAACCTGTTTCATGACCCATAAACAAAAATAATCTTGTAATCTAGAAAGTTAAGGTTGTTTTTTTTTAATCCTCCATTTCTCTTTTTTACTTGTAGTAACATAGTAAGCGAGTTTATCTACCTATGGGTACATTTTTCCAAATATTGCCTCTGAGACCATGAGCTATAGTATAGACTTTAGAATTCAATTTACTTGACTCAGATCTCAGCTTTGCTCCTTACTAACTGCGTGATGTTACTTAGCATCTCTGAGCTTCAAGGTTCTCATTGTTAAACTGGGGGGATATCACTTCCCAACTACACCAGGCATGGTGAACTGCTGAGTCAGCAGCCATTCTTCCATGCTTTTTCTTTTTTTTTTTTTTAAGATTTTATTTATTTGACAGAGAGAAACACAGCCAGAGAGGGAACACAAGCAGGGGGAGTGAGAGAGGGAGAAGTAGGCTTCCCGCTGAGCAGGGAGCCCGATGTGGGACTCGATCCCGCGTCTGAGGGATCATGACCTGAGTCGAAGGCAGTCGCTTAACCAACTGCGCCACCCAGGCGCCCCTCCATGCTTTTTCTAAGGCAGAAAAGCCGTCCACAAAATAAAGAGGCCAAAATTGCCAGATGCTGGCTTCCCCAGCTTCTCTCATGATTAGGGATAGACACGACTCTTCTCTGTCTTCTGAAATGTAAGAGGAAGTCTGAAAAGGTCTACTGGAGAAAAGGTTTCCTCTTCACTAAAATGAAACACACACAAGAAGAAAGGATCGTCTTCCCTCCTTTCCTTCTCGGGGAATAGCAAGGGGAGGGCGTGGTGCTTGGCATTGCTGTGGCCATCTTGCGACCATGAGGGAGGGGTAAATAGACTCACACTGAAGTAGACGGCCCTAGGAATGTTGAACTGCTAAACTAACTGTAACTGCCTTCCCTAGGACTTTGAATAAGTTATATATATATTATATACATCTACTTTGCCTCCATATCAGAAACCCTTTAGATACAAATTTTTTTTGTATCTATCTATATATCTTACTAGCTTACCATATATGTAATATAAATCACACTGACTTAAGCCGCATTTGGTTCCATGTTCTGCTAACTGCAGCACAAACATCCTCACTTCTCTACTACTTCCTTACAATTCCTGGGAAAAATAAAGGAGGTAGCCTAAGTAGAAGCTTCGAGATTAGTAGTAACTCTTGGTAATGTTATCTTTGAACTTATAACTTTTCTTATAAAGTCAATTCCATTCTTCACAATAGTTTACCTAGTGATTCAACTACCCACTAGCTAATTATTTAACTTGCCTGAATCGAAATTTCAGTTAATAATACACATTTCATGGAGTGGGCTTCCAGAAATATGTAAATTGAATGCAGCCTCTGTCACTGCAAAATGAAGTGGTAAATCCTGATAAAAGCTCAAAACTTCATGAAGTTGGTGACGGTATATTGGAATAAGATTTTATTCATTTATTTGACAGAGAGAAACACAGCTAGAGAGGGAACACAAGCAGGGGGAGTAAGAGAGGGATAATCAGGCCTTCCACTGAGCAGGGAGCCCGATGCGGAGCTCGATCCCGGAACTCCAGGATCATGACCTGAGCTGAAAGCAGATGCTTAATGCCTGAGCCACCAAGGCTCCCTACTTCTCAGGTTCTTTGCAAAACTATCCATAAATGAAGCGATGCTTGAATTAGAAAAGTTAGCACTTGACAAAGGAAAAAAATGATTATGATATATGAGTGCTGCAAAAGAGAATGCCTCTAGGTAGAAATGTAAAATGGTGTGGCAGTTTTGGAAAAGAATCTAGCCATTCCTCAAAAGACTCAACATAGAATTACCATGTGACCCAGCAATTCCACATCTAAGTACATACTCAGAAAAACTGAAAACAAGTATTCATACAAATACTTGTACATGTATATTCATATCTGCGCTATTCACAATAGCCAGAAGGTGGAAACAACCTAAATTTTCATGAACTAATGAATGGATAAACAACAGGTGGCATATCCACACAATAGAGTATCGTACAATGGCATCAAGCACTACTATGTATCTCAGCATGGATGAGCCTTGAAAATACTATGCTAAGTGAAAGAATTCAGTCACAAAAGACCATATTGTATGATTCTATTTTTTTAAGCCTTTATTTATTTATTTGACAGAGGGGTGAGGGGAGAGCACTAGTAGGAGGAGCAGCAGAGGGAGAGGGAGAAGCAGACTCTCCACTGAGCAGGGAGCCAGATGCGGGGCTCAATCCTAGGACCCTGGGATCATGACTTGAGCCAAAGGCAGACACTTTTTTTTTAAAAGCAGCCGTTAACCAACTGAGACTTCCAGGCACTTCTGTATGATTCTATTTATATGAAATGTCTGGAATAGACAAATCTATAGAGACAATATAGGTTAGTGGTTGTCTTGGGTCAAAGAGTAAAGGGGCAGAATGGGACATGACAACAAATGAGTACGGAGTTTACTTCTGGATGACAAAAATGTTCCAAAATTGATTACAGTAATGGTTGCACAACTCTGTGAATATGCTAAAAGCCCTTGAATTGTACACTTTAAACAGGTAAACTGTATGGTAGGGGAGTTGCATGTCAATGAAACAGTTACATTTAGGAAGGGGAGGGGGACTCCCATATCAGAGGATTGGGAGGCCCTCAGAAAAACAGATCAATCAACATTTGAATTTTTTTTTAACGATTTTATTTATTTGACAGAGAGAAACACGGCCAGAGAGGGAACACAAGCAGGGGGAGTGAGAGAGGGAGAAGCAGGCTTCCCACCAAGCAGGGAACCCGATGTGGGGCTCGATCCCGGGTCTCCGGGATCATGACCTGAGCTGAAGGCAGTCGCTTAACCAACTGAGCCACCCAGGCACCCTGAATATTTTTGCAAAAAGACCCCTGTTTATAACCAAGTCACTAAATGCAAATGTACAGTGGAGGATGATTTTTCGGTGCTATTATATGACTTACGGAGAAAAATTACAGCAAAAAGAAAACGAAAAACACTTGGTATGTGCTTCATTTTAATTAGGGCAGATTTATATCCTTCACTGTATTAAATATAAGATAAAGCACCTTTATTCACATTCCAACCAAACCTTTTGATGATTGAATGATTGATAAACTATTCTCTGTGAAATGTTTGTACCTTGTGAAGAGGATTTGCTTTCAAAGCTCCTTTTCTGGGACCAATTATCCTTGGATAAGAAGGAGTTCTGTCCACTGAGATGGGGAATCGCTTGTGGGTGTCATCAAAAAGCTCCTTTACATTTGATGACTCATGTCTGAGAACTCAAAGATCCCGAGAGGAATTACTTTCTAACAAATGTTATATACCCTCAGCTTAGTATATATTTCTCAGGACTTTTTCTCAAAGACCTAATATTAGAGCTATTTTGAAGAGGACTGAAAAGACCCATTGAAAATGCATCTTTCAGCCCCTTGTCTAGACAGGTTTATTCTACAGTACTGTGTGACGTTTTAGATCTATTCCTTAGCTGTGATAGGAATTTCAGTATGAAATCTCTTGAAGAACAAAATTGAGAACATGTACAGATTGTGAAGGCCACTTAGAGGGTCACTGTAACCATGATTAGCCCTTAAACTGGATATGGGTGTTTATATGGGTGTTTATACCCAGGATAGGAGGAATGTAATCAGGGAATGGACAATGAAACACTGCTGAGTTTGGCTGGAGCTTAAATCCCACAAGTCATTTTTCATTTTCAATATTGCTTACCATGTCTCAGACTTAAATGAGATATATGGATGTCCCTTCAAATACTCAATAAAGCCACATTGAATAAAGTGGATCCTTTAATGTGCAACATCCAAAATTTTGACTTTAATGGAGGCATTCTGCTAAGGACCAAAAATTAAGAGAGGAAAGAAAAGACTCATAGAAGTTCGTAGGAAAAGACAGAGATACCACAACTTTTTCCATTTGGCCTACTAGTGACAGACATCACTAATTGATTGTAGTGCTCTGCCAAGAATTAACATAAGTAAATTAATAGGGAAACCTATTTGTCATCACTTCTACCAAGATTCTAAAGAGCCTGGAGGAAAAGTAAAATACTGGTTATTTTCACTCATCAAAATCCTAATCACCTTTAATACACAGATCAAACGTCATCCTTCTATGAAGCCCTGAATTTTCTCTATAATACATAAAAAAAAAAAATCAGCAGAACATAAAGGATGGCTCAATAGACCTTACATCAGCATTTGAGTCCTGGCTCTGCCCCTCATACCTAAATGACCTAATTTTGCCCCTCAAATGAGACAATGACAACCAAGGATAACACATATTGAAACCTTAGAATACACAGGTGTGCCTGGGTGACTCAGTCAGTTAAACCTTAGATTCAACTTAATTTCAGTTCAGATCATGATCTCAGGGTTATGAGATCGAGCCCCATGTCAGGCTCTGCACTAGACCTCGAACCTGTTTAAGATTCTCTCTCTCCCTCTGCCCCTCCCCTGCTCACATGCTCTCTCTCCCAAAAATTAATTTAAATTAGATTAAATTTAATTTAAAACCTTGAAACCTTAGAATACACAAAAGCTTCTGTGCAATACAGATTCTCTAACCCTCACAACAACCTCCCAGCTCGTTATGATTTTTCTCCATTTTAAAGCTGAAGAAAGTGAATAGTTAGATAATTCACAGTAGCACATTTAATGAGCTAGTCTTCAAGTTCCAACAGATATGCATATTCCAATTCATTATCCTACCTTTTTCACTTCACCTGCCACTTAAGAGGCATTCAATAAATAGCAGTTTTTCTTACATACATAATGACAATATCAATTTGTTTACTGATTAAGCAGATGAGCCCTGATGAGAAATCTTAAAGACTGCATTAACTGCTGTGCTCTCAGAGGGCCTGGGATTGGCGGTCTGGACCTTGAATTTTATACTCAGCAGCAAAAGAGCTGTAGCAGCAGTATCAAAGGCTAAAAAGTCAGTAAGATTAGACACTTGTCATTTCTGTTTTTTCCTTGATGAAAATAAGGCCACTCTTCATAGACAGAAAACACTTTGATGATCATTCACTACATGAGATCAAAGTCGATTAATATGAGCATGATAAAACATTTCAAAATGTTGCAATTTCACAATTAATGGATGCTTAAAAATGTCGTATATCAATAGCAAAATTTACTGAAACATCATTATAAATCATGTATTTTTATTCTAGAAAATTTTTTATTTTAAGACAAATTGAAAGAATTTCATTTTTATAGGCATTTCAAGGTTGGGCAAGAATTCCAGCACTTTATTTGGAATAACCACTTATGTCTGGATTACAAATTTTCAGCTCTCTTTTAAAGTCCTTGGAGTAAGGTTTGGATGTCAACTCAAAGCATGTAATTTGTAAAAGAAAGAATTCCTTTGAGGGCTACAAACTACTTGAACTTAGCAATGTGGAGTTTATATATCTTATCTTGCTCCTGGCAATGGTCTAAAAAGTCTAGCTTCTAAGAAAAATGGTCAATGTGATCAAATTAGGAATTGATTCAGATGAAGCTAAACTTTCTCAATTGACAGCTACTTGCCTTAGATAACAACCCAGTAAATTAGATTGGTAGACAGACTTTAATAATGGGATGGAACCTTGGCTGCATGAAAGCAGTGTAGCATACTGACAGGAGTAACGACTTTAGAAGAAGGCAGACAGGAGTCTACACCCTGGGTTTGTATGTATTGGGGCAGTTAATTAACAGGCAACGATTATCTATTGAGAGCTCTGCTAGCGCGCTAGGTACTGTTTCGGGTAGAAATCCCTGAGAACTACTGTCTAAGCTTCTGTTTCCTCATATAAAATGATTAAAAGAAAATGTAAGCAAGCACCTAACAGAGTCCCTGGAACACAGCAAGTGGCAGATAGTAGCTGATAGACTATTATTGTTTCTAAGACAATGGAGCTGGTCTGAAGGAATGACCTTCACAGTTTAATTTTATTTCTTCCCCATCTCCCAATCAATGTAGCTAAAGCTCAATTTTAAGATTAAGAAATTTAAGAAATTGAAAAAAACAAAGGGAAAAATGGATCCTGGAGAAGGAATCAACAAATGTTCCTACATTAGCTTAAAAGACTTATTAAAAGCTTATTTATATGCCAGGTACAGTATGCTAAGCACTATGTTTTATCATATATAATCCTCACAAGGAACATATTATCATTCCCATTCTATATGAAACAAATGAAGCCCAAAGAGGATAAATAATTTACCAATTTCACACAGCCACTGTATGGTAGAGTCAACTGACTCCCAAGTCTATTATCCTCTTAAATCACTTGGAACAACTTCTGATACTGAGCACCTAACCAATATCAGCTTTTAATAATAAGCACTAGACTACTTTGCTTTCTAAAATACAGTGATTTTTATTCCATTTTTTTTCATTTTATACCTTAACAGATTATTGTAACCAAGGAATTTGGATTAACATACTACATTATAATAATTATTTTCATTTTTCAAGTCAATAAATGTCTGGATCTGGGCAGAAAGCTAAGAGCATTGGAGGAGATGATATATTTGCTCTTCATTTTAAGTTTAAATTTTATGCATTTCTATAACTCTTGAGAATTGGCTCAAACATACCTGGTCAGAATCCCTCTACTCCTGAACTGGACTGTCAAGGATCAGGACCCACAGTATGAGCAGACGGGCTAAAAATCTTTACACGGGATTCAAACATATGCCCAAGTCCTGGTCCAGACCAATGGTCACAGTAGTTTGTACTTCTTCCCCCATTGCTGTCCATTCCCACCTCACCAGCCCCACTCCTTACTCTAAAACTAGTGCTAATTTTAAAAAAATGGTAGTTGCTCTGTACAACACGAGTCAGAGCTCACCCTGCTTAGATCTGAGTCATGGTTCTTAAAATAGAGCCACAAGG
Organism: Spilogale gracilis; assembly: GCA_004023965.1. Taxonomy (NCBI): domain Eukaryota; kingdom Metazoa; phylum Chordata; class Mammalia; order Carnivora; family Mephitidae; genus Spilogale; species Spilogale gracilis. The sequence continues at coordinate 137,712 of PITA01000309.1, forward strand.
GGTGCCTGGTGGCTCAGTTGTTTGAGCTTTGGACTCTTGATTTTAGCTCAGGTCATGATCTCAGGACGGTGACATCCGGCCCCCCACATCAGGCTCCACACTTAGCAGGGAGTCTGCTTGAGGTTCTCTCTCCTGCCCTTCCCCTCTCCCTTTCTCTCTCTCAAATGAATCTTTTAAAAATAAAATAACATAGAGCAACAATTTGAAGCAGCTTGAAATGGAAGAAGATCTTTTGGGCCCTTTCCTGCTGTATTCTTCAGTAAGTATAAGCATGTCGCCCTAAGGACCAGATTTTCTACCAAGGATCTCCCAGAGAACAAAGTATGCAGGACCACCTTAACTCACAGAGCAGAAATCTTCCCAGGAGCTAGTTTTTCTTGGACAGAAACCTTTTGGGAAGATATTTCTGTTGTTGTTCTCTCTGCCACTAATAAAGCTCTATATAATTATTTTCATATCCATCTATTATTTTTTTCATTTCTGCTCACTGTGTTTCATAATTTATTTTCCTTTTTATGGATGTAAAACCTAAATTTATCTCTGAACACCCTAATCATAATCATTTTCAAGTCTTTATCAATATCAACATTCATAGAATTTATGGTATAAAATGTGGGAAACTTCACTTATTTATGAGATAAATTACGGAAATCTATAGACCCTGCTGTAGAATTAATGCATCTGAAGTGATCTGTGCAGCAATAGTTGGTTTTGTAGGCTGTTTTTCATAAAGCTGGTTTTCTTCATGTGTATCTGAATATATGTTTGCAGGTTTATTTTGAAAGCAAGTCTTTCCGTCTGGGTCTGGATTTGGGCACTAATTGGGACATCTGCATATGAATGCACTCTCCCTTACTTTCTGTGGAGACTCCCTTGCTCTTGGTTTCTGTACTCAATTGAGTCTCTCCAGGCCACCATATACCTTTCTCACCATGGTTTCTCAACATGACTCCAGTCTGGAACCAGGTCTTTCAAGGGTTTGGAGGTTTGGGACATATATTAGTTTCCTAGAACTTTTATAATAATTATCACACATGGTGCTTCAAACAACAGAAATGTATCCTCTCACAGTTCTGGAGGCCAAATGCCTGAAATCAAGGGGTCAGCAGGTCCATTCTTTGTCTGAATGCTCTAGGAAAGAATCCTTCCTTGCTTCTTCCTAGCTCCTGGTGGCTCCTAGCACTTTTTTGCTTTCAGCTAGTGCATCATTCCAATCTCTTTCTCTGTCCTCACATAGCGTTCTCATCTGTGTCTCTCTGTGTGTTCTCTTCTTATAAGGACATCTTGTTCATTGGGTTTAGAGACCGCCCTAAATCCAGGATGATTTCATCTCAAGATCCTTACATAATTACATCTGCAAGGACCTTATTGCCAAATAAGGTCACTTTCTGAGGTTCTGGATGACCATGCATTTGGGGGAAGGATCTTATGCAACCCACTACAGACCATGGGCCCTACGGTGATATTGAGGAGAATATACACCAAGCAAAGAAGCTGTTGGACAGTTTCATTCAGTTCCCAGTCACGAGGCTGTATCTCGATACGTTGACCCAGGCAGTAATAGGCAGCATTTTTTCCAGGTTTTTTTTTTTTTTTTTTTTTTAATGATGGAGAGAGATGTCTGTCTCATGTAGCAGACCCTCAGAGAGAACCCTGTTCCTCGAAGAAGCCAAGCTCCCGGCTGTCACTGCCGGTTGAGGACTAGCACACGTTCACTCACCTCCCACCACCTGTGCATACCTCTGTTCCATTTTCAGTTCTTGAAGACTCTTTCCTTGTTTTTGAACCTGGCTATGTCTGCTGAGCTCTACTTTTTTTTTTTTTTTAAGATTTTTTATTTATTTGACAGAGAGAAACACAGCCAGAGAGGGAACACAAGCAGGGGGAGTGAGAGAGGGAGAAGCAGGCTTCCGGCTGAGCAGGAAGCCCGATATGGGACTGGATCCTGGGACTCCAGGATCATGACCTGAGCCGAAGGCAGTTGCTTAACCAACTGAGCCACCCAGGAGCCCCATGAGCTCAACTTATTTACATTTTCTCACTCACTGCTGTATGTTTGGGTTCATCAAAGCATCAGGTTACTATGTCATCTTATTGGGTTCCCCCCCCCGCTTTTTTTATGCAAGCTGTTTGAAACCAAACAAAATAAGCATCTGTCACTTTGCAACCACTGCTTAGTTCAGGTGTTCCCAACGTGGGAGAGTCTTCTCAGATGGCGCAGACACAGCTGTCCTCTCTACTTTCTATCAGCACCTTTGTGGCAACGACTTCCTGATAGCATCATTTTCATGTGCTTATCTCATGTTTGGAGTCTGAACCACTTGAGAGCCGAGACCCTACTTTTTCACCATTATATCCCTAATATCTAGCACAATATGTGGTAGTAGCCTCTTACATGCTCATTGACCGAGTGACTGAGCAGAGAGCAACATCAATAATTTCATGAGTCTTGGGTCTCATTTCCTCACACTTCTGCCTTTTTCCTCATTCCAAAGAATTTCTTCCAATAAATCTGCCTCATTTTCAAACTACCGTCTGGGGTGTTTTGCAATGTACCCTCACTAAAATAAAATTTCAAAGTCCTGTTTTTAGATCAATTTTACTTGGCAATTAGGTCCTGGTAAATAAATTTCATTCCCCTGTTCTGGTTTTAATTCAATGTAAAAACATCTCAGAAACAATTTACCTTTCTTAAACTGCTTTAATTTTCTAATGGCTAAATAGTTATAACTGTTCGTCATGCCCCCTGTAAATAATCTAGCATCTGTGGACACCATATACATCCAACAAAGAAATATTTTTAATAGAGGACAGGGAAACTGTTGTAAATAATGAGAGTTGTTGTAAAAATTAATGCTTTTGCATTTTATGGTTCATCTTCAATGAATTATATAGACTTCATTTTAAAGCACTCTCTGGACTCCTATATCATAAAAACTATCTGAACAATAGGCAAAGTGTTCAGTGCCTTATTTTGCAACCCACTGCTCTCTGGATGGTCACGCTTCTGGAGGTGGATAGTAAGAGTGGGAAGCGGCGTTATGAAGCCACTTTCACCCCTGTAGACTTCTGATGTTGGCAGTTCAATGTGCAAACAGGCTTTCAGAAATTGTGCTCAAGTATCTTCTGGTCATGAGCTCCTTTTGAGGCATGAACACGGCACATATTTTCTTTGCTAAACTGGATTTGAAGGGCAAACTGATGCTTAAGGACACCTCCACCTTAAAGGACTCCAGGCTTTCATGTTAAATCATTTTTTATTCAGGAAACAGCACAAATAATGGAGTTTTGGTGTTGGGCCATGTGTCCATTTGCTTTTGCATTTTTCTTCTGATGACAGTGTTCTGAACACCTTTCCAAATGCCTACATACCACTGAGCGGGAGCCATGGTGCCTGCAAAACGACAAACTCTTAAGGCTTCATGGCTCCCAGACAAATGTACAGCTGTCCCAGGTCTCACCAGCCTGCATCTCACAAAACGGCACACACGGGGTTTGCATGTGTACTAGTGTGTGTGTGTGTGTGTGTGTGTGTGTGTGTGTGTGTGTGTGTGTGTGTTGCGCAAGCCCGGCTGAGACTGCTCAGCATGAGGGTGTGGTCGCCCTCTCCGACTAGGGAAGGAGAAGAAAGAGAGAGAAAGGGATATGGAGACAGAGGGACTTGGGAGTACAGAGGACCATGGCAAGGTGTCCAGAACGGAGAGTCTGAGGCACTAAATTTTGACCCTGCTCACTCTCTGAGCCTTCATTTCCTCCATGAAATGTGAACTCTAGACAGGACAGTTTCAAAGATCCTTTTCAGAACTAAAATTTCAGGAATCTAAAAAATACTTACAATCCATTTTACTTATTAGAAGCTCGGCTTTTTTGAGGCTCTGAAGCCTTGGACGAAGTGGCAGTCCCCAAGCCTTGGGAGTACTCCCTGCCCAATGTATCAGCCTCCTCCGGGTCCCCACCCCACCCCAGGCTCTGGTCACCGTGTGTGTCTTAGCTAGAGTGGCACATTACAGCCACCAGAGGAGCTTTCTAAAGAGATACATCCTATGGCCTGCAATTCCAGATTCAAATTCCATACCCAGGGAAGAATTTGCTTGGATATTATCGTAACTGTGAATTTGCTGTATACTGCCAGTGGAAAATCACTTCTAGTGCGACACGAAGTCCTTGCACCTCTAAGATGTCATTGTGAATTGACTAAACAGAGGTAGAAATTTGGCATCAGTGGCCTATTGCGGTGCTTACCTAGCTCAAGGGCCCTTCTGATCTAAAGTCCATGGGTTTTTCTGCTGACTTCTTGACATTTCAGGAGCTCACCGTACCCGAGCATCTCCCAACACTTTATAAACATGTCTTAAACCTCACTCTGAGGCAGAAAAATTTATCACAGCCATCACGGGGTAGGGAAAAATCAGTTTGGGGGCCAAGTTCTCTCTCCCAGGCATCTCTGTGTCTGGGGCACTCCTGGATGCTTTGTCACTAACATTCAGAAAGGCATTATTAGCCTGACCTTCCAATCACTTAACTATATTAAAGATGGGAACACATCCATTGATGGGGGGAAGGGGGAAGGAGAGAAAGAGAAAACAAACAGTAGTTTAACATTAGTTTCACTACAATTTTTGCGATTTTGCTTCATAATCAAGTTGATAATTCATTTAAGAGATCCCTCCTTATACAAGCTAAGAGAGGTACCTGATATTTTTCCATGACCTCAAATAGGCGTTAGGCAGGTTAAATTTTTAGGACCGACTTCGCTTTTGAGAGGAGAGAAGGGAACTTATTATTGCAGTATGACAGAAAAACAGAATGATTTATAAATCATAAGTTTACCATTCAGTTAATTCTTATGAAGTGATCCATCTGTATAACTACTTCTTGGATCAAGGAATAGACTATTTCCAGGAGTCTGGAGGCCTCTCTCTTCATGCTTCCTGGAATCTCCCTTTCACATAGCATTAGTTTTTTGGAATTTTTTTTTTTGCCTGTGTGTTAACATGAACAAATAGAATCCTGTAGAATTTCAGGATGTCCTCTGCCTGCTTTCTTTTAGCTGACAATATTTCTATGAGGTTCATTGTTGTTGAAATGTGTAGCTATAATTTCTTTTTCATTGCTGTGTAGTTTTCCATTGTGTGACTAGCTCACAGTGCATCCATTTGACTCTGCCTAAACATCTGGGTTGTTTCTATAATGGGTAATGATGCTATGAACATTTTTCTTCATTCCTTTGGATGCACATATGTACTCATATTCGTTGGGCCTGTATCTAAATGTACTGTAAAATGGTCTAGGCACCTACATATATTCAAACTTGGTAGATAGTGTCCACAGTAGTGCCAACAGTTTCCCAAAGTGGTTGCACCAAATCACATTCCCATGCAATTTATGAAAGGGCCACCTGATCCATAGTCTCTCTATTTTTTATTCTCTCGAATCATTTCTGCGAAGTTAGTTGTATTTTTTCTTTAACAGTTCGGAAAACTCACCAGTGAAACTCTCTGGGCCTGAAGTTTTTTTGTTTGCTTGTTTTTTTGCTTGTTGAATACTTGTAATTATAGATTCAATTTCTTTAGTAGAGGTAGGAATGTTAAGATTTTCTATTTTGTCTATCAGTTTTCAAAAGTTTTGTCTTTCAAGAAACTTTTTCATTAAATGTAAAAATTTCAAACTTACTGCTGTTATGTTTTTATACTGTCTTATTATCATATTTTCTGTAGGCCTTCTACTACTGCCCCTTATTCCTGCCACTCTACTTTTTCATTATTTTTAATATGTATTCTTATTGAGATATAATTGGCACATAACATTATATTAGTTTGAGGTATATGGCAGTTATTTTATATTTGTATATTATTGCAAAATGCCCATCACAATAAGTCTAGTTAACATCTGACATTATACATGGTTATAATCTTTTTTCATGTGGTAAGAACTTTCAAGATCTAACCTCATAGCAACTTTCAAAATCACAATACAGCATTGTTAACTATACTCACCATGCTATTCATTACATCCTAGGACTTATTTATTTGACAGCTGGATGTTTCCATCTTTGGACTATCTTTCCCCATTTTATCTAGCCCATACCCTTGCTCCCATCTAGTTTGTTGTGGAGGGTGGTTGAGAGTTTAGATTCTACATATAAGTGAGATCATGTTGTGCTTTTCTTTCTCTGTCTAATTTATTTCACTTAGCATGATGCCATCAACAATCCATGTTAACGCAAATAAAAAGATTTCACTCTTTTTATGGCTGTATAATATTTATACACAAAATATCTTTATCCATTCATCTATGGGTGGTTTCCATATGTTGGCTCTTGTCAATAATGCCACAGTGAACATGGGGGTGTATTTATCTTTTCAATTTAGCGTTTTTGTTTTCTTGGTATAAATATCTATGAGTGAGACTACTGGATCATAGAGTAGTTCCAGTTTTCATTGTTCGAGGAACCTCCATAAATTTTCCACACTGTGCACCAATTTACCTTCCTACAAACAGTGCACAACTTTTCTAAACATCCTCCCAACATCTGTAATTTTTGTGTTTTTGACAATAACCATTCTGATAGGTTTTAATTTGCACTCCTTTGATGATTAGGCTAATGAATTTTTTATTGGTCACAGTTATTAATTTAATAAGATTTTCTGGTAACTAAATTTTGACTTTAGTGCTTCCTCAGTTGTGTGCCTGTTTTCTATGTCATTTATTTCTGCTCTTATTTATTATATCCCATACTTATTTGCATCTAATTTGTTCTTGGTTTTCTAACTTCTAGAGTTGGATAATAGATCACTAGTTTTAATCTTTCTTCTTTTCCAGTAAATGCATTGAAAGCTATTAATTTCTCTTCACCACTGCATTAGCTGCCTTCTAGTAGTTTTGGTGTATGGAGTTTGCATCATTTTTCACTTCAAACTATTTTATAATTTCCATTCTGTTGATCCATAAATGGTCTAAATGTGTGTTTCTTAATTTCTAAACATTTGGATATTTTATTCTTTTTAGTTTTGAAATATAACTTCATTCTAAACCTGACAGGGAATATATGCTCCTGATTTAAATTATTTGAAATATGAAGAGATTTATTCTATGTCCTGAGTGTGATGTTTTCCTAAATTATCCAACTGCACTTGAAAACAAAGTATATACTGCAGTTATAGCTTTAGCATTATAATATTTTATGTATTTTGATTTAAGGAAGTCTACTAATTATATTGTCCATATCTGCTATATATTTTTCATGTACATATGCTATCAGTGAGAGAGAGATGTGTTAAAAATCTTCAACTACAATGATAAAGTTGCCTCTATTTTGTTTGGGTGACTTTTTACTTTATATATTATAAAACTATGTTTTTAGGTGCACTTAACATTTTTACATTTTCCTGTTGAGTCAACCCTTTATCATTTGAAATACCTGGCATTATCTCCTGTATTGCTCCACCTTAAAGTCTACTTTGAACAATATAAATATAGACATACCAGATTTCTTCTGGTTAGTGCAGCATATGCTTTTCCATGCTTTTAAACTCAATGTATGTCTTGACTTTAAATGTGGTTCTTATAAACTAAATGTAGTTTTTTCTTTTTTACTCAACTATGATAATTTACATCTTTTAATTGGTGTGTTTTAGTCCACATACATTTAATATACTTACTAATATAGTTGAGTTTATTCCTGTTATTTTGATATTTTCCCTCTGTTCCATCTGTTCATGTCTTTAGTCCTCCTTTCTGCATTCTGTGAATTAATCAAATATTTTTAATATTCTTGTTGTGTCTCACCTACTAGCTATTTTGTTATACTACTTTCTAGTATCATTCTCATAGGGGTCCTTAATCTATTATAATATACTTTAAATTGTTACCTTTAGTACTGCCCAACCAACACAGGAAATATACAGAACTTATATCCATTTTTCTCTTATGTTCTGTGTCCCATTGTTGTCACATATTTTACTTTTATTGATGTTATGAATTGTAAAAGACTTTGTTTTATTATTTTAATCAGTCAAATATTCATTTTAATAATTATTCACATATTACCTGTTATGATATATTTCATTCCTTTCTGTGCTCTCATGCTTTCATCTGGGATCATTTTCCTTCCATAGGAAGAAGTTTCTTTCACTGTGGGTCTGCTGCTAACAAAATATTCCACCTTCAATTTGTCTGAAATTGTATGTATTTTGCTTCCATTTTTTCTGAGATATTTTGCTAGGTATAGCAGTTGAGGTTGATATTTTTCCTAGCACTTATGGGTGATAATCTATTATTTTCTGGCTACCATTGTTTTCATTCCATTAAGAATTCAGTTATTAATTCTATTCTATTTTTTTCCTCTGGCTGCCTTTAAGACTTTTCTCTTTCCTGATATATCATTTGCAAATATCTTCATTCAGTAGGTTGCCTTTTTGTTTTATTCATGGTGTCCTTTACTGTGCAAAACCTTTTAATTTGGTGTAGTCCCAATAGTTTAATTTTGCTTTTGCTTTTCTTGCCAGAGAAGACATGTCTAGAAAAATGTTTCTACACCCAATGTCAAAGATATTATTGCCTATGTTTCCTTCTAGGAACATTATATTTTGAGGTCTTACATTTAGACCTTCAATTCATTTTGAATTCATTTTTGTCTATGGTGTAAGAAAGTAGTCTAGTTTTGTTGTTTTACAAATGATGTATCTGATAAGGAGTTGATATCCAAAATGTATGAAGAACTTCTACAACTCATCACCAAAAAAACTAAATAATCCCATTAAAAATGGGCAGAGAACATCAATAGACATTTTGCCAGTGAGGACATACAAATGACCAACAGACACATGAGAGAATGCTTGACATCTCTAATCATCAGGAAAATGCAAATCAAAACCACAGTGGAAATATCACCTCACACCTATCAGGATGGCTAAAATAAAAAACACAAAAAATAACAAGTGTTGGCACAAATATGGAGAAAAAGGAACCTTCATGCACCGTTGGTGGGAATATAAACTGGAGCAGTTAATACAAGTGCGTGCACATGCACGCGAATGCACACACACACGCACAATGGAATATTACTCAGCCATAAAAAGGAATGCGATCTTGCCATTTGCACCAACGTGGATGGATCTAGAGGATATAATACTCAGTGAAATAAGTCAGACAGTGAAAGATAAATACTATATAACCTCACTCATATGCAGGATTTAAGAACAAAACAAATGAACAAATAAAAAAAAATCCAAAAAATCAGACTCTTAAATATAGGGAACAAACTGCTGCCAGAGGGGAGGTTGGTGGGCGCATGGGGGAAGTAGGTGAAGGAGGTTAAGAGTACACTTATTGTGATGAGCACTAAGAAATGTATAGAATTTTTGAATCATTATATTACACACCTGAAACTAATATAACACCTATATGTTAATAATACTTGCATTAAAAAAAGAGTTTTCTCTTTGTCTTTGAATTTTAGAAGTTTGACTATAATTTGTCAGGTGTGATTTTCTTTGTTTTTGTTTTGCTTGATGTTTATTCAGGTTCTTGAATTCATGAGGTCAAATCTTATTATCAGATTTAGGAATTCTTGATCGATATTTCATTAAGGATTGTTTCTGTTCCACGTTATCTCCCTCTCCTTTTGGAGATGTCAATAGTTATATTGTCTTTTGATTGTATTCTCTCATTTCATGTTCTATTTTCTTATTATTTCCTATATTGTCTTTCAAACTGAGTATTTGCTATTGACATGTCTTTGAGTTTATGAGTCTTATATCTGGTCTGCTTTTATTTTTTATTTTATTTTATTTTTTAATACTTTATTTTATTTTTTCATTATCCCAAGAGTCATTGTTTATGCCCCACACCCAGTGCTCCATGCAATACATGCCGTCAGTACCCACTACCAGGCTCTCCCGTTCCCTCACCCCCCTCCCTTCCAAAACCCTCAGTTTGTTTCTGAGTCCAAAGTCTCTCATGTTTCATCTCCCTCCCTGATTTACCCCAGTTCACATTTCCTTTCCTTCTCCTACTCTCCTCCATGTTACTCCTTGTGCTTCACAAGTAAATGAAACCATATGATACTTGACTTTCTTTGCTTGGCTTATTTCACTCAGCATAATCTCTTCCAATACAGTCCATGTTGCTACAAAAGTTGAGTATTCATCCTTTCTGATGGAGGCTTAATATTCCATTGTATAGTATTTTATTTTTTTTAAGATTTTATTTATTCATTTGTCAGAGAGAGAGGGAGAGCACAAGCAGGGGGAGCGGCAGGCAGAAGCAGGCTCCCCGCTCCCCACTGAGCAAGGAGCCCAATGTGGGACTCGATCCCAGGACCCTGAGATCATGACCTGAGCCGAAGGCAGCCACTAAATTAAGTCATCCAAGTGTCCCTCGGGTCTGCTTTTAAACTCATTCAATCCATTCTGATTTCAGATGCTGTGCTTTGCAGTTCTAAAATATCCATTAGATTCTTTATTTATAGATTCTGAATATCTGTTAGTATTCTTCATATTTTGGAGAAAACATCTATGTTTTCACATAATAACTGTGGTCATTTTGACATGTTTAAATGATCTCTCCACCATCTGGATTGTCTCTGGGCCTGGATCTGTCTTTTCTCTAAATTATTGATCACTTTGCTGTGTTTTTGTATATCAGGGTAATTTTTTAGGCATTGTAGATGCTTTCAACTCTGTTTTCTTCATCTCAAGAATGTTAAGTTTGTTCTGGTAGTTAAGTTACAAGTAAATCAACTTAATCTCATTAAGACCTCATTTTAAGTTGTATAAATGTGAGTCTTAGGTTTTCATTTTGCCCACAATCATAGAGCATTGTCCTTACTGCTAAAGCGTAGCCTTTCTGCTTTACCATCTGAATTCCAAGGTGTTTCTGAGGTTTCTCCACTCTGTCTGAATTTTGACTCCAAACTGTCTCTTCAGCACTATGCAGATTCTAACACGCTTGCTCAGCCCTTAAGCCTCACAACTATTCTCTGCTAAGCCTCTTTGGAGCTGCACAGAGGCCTGTAGTTAAGGAGTAGGCCAAGGATTCAAGGGGATTATTTACTCAGACTTGGGAACTTTTCCCCTAATTATTTGGTCGGCGTTTCTTTGGGACCATGTTCCCGAATCCCAGACACCTTGGCAGTCTAAAATTTCCATCTGTCTCCTTCATTTAGCAAGACCACAATTCTCTGCTTGGGTTCTGTCTTCTTACTCTGAAAATTGGGATGTTACCATCAGAGAGAAAGCACTAGGAATGTGGACATCATGTCTCATGCTTTCCTTCTCTCCAAGATTAAAGTTCTATGCTGGTTGCTGTCTGATGGCTGCAAGCTGTTATTTTACATATTCCGTCCGTCTCTCATATAACAATGAGATTTATAACAATAGGGTACGTCCAATACCAGATAAAAGATGTCTCCTCTCCTTAGCTGGTAGCCTGTTAGCCTCCTCTCTGTTTAGTTTGTAAGCTTCTTGTCCCACACGTGCAGCCCTTTTTAACTAATAGACGCTTCATGGGAAACCTGCATACAAACTCTCAGGCTTGCATTTTTGTGACTGCCTTGGTCATCCTGCTCTCCCATTTTTGTCACCCCCATCCTTGAGACTGTCATAAGCTCCAGGACACCACCCTTTTTAGCTTCTAAGCCTTATATGGCATTTAAGCAATTGCTCTTAGGGGATAAAATCCTGACAAACCGAAGTTTATGCTGTATCTTCTTTCTGTATTAAATCTTGGTTCTGTACTTCTGGTCACCCTGGTTGCCTTCCAATACTTCCAGACGTTAGCTTTTTGCTTTGTTTTGTGCTTTAATTCAGCTTTAATAGTTGTTCTCAGCAGAAGGGTTAGTAAGATACAAGTTACCCTGTCACTGCAAAAATCCCTCGTTTGCATTTTCATTTTGATATTCCACCAGAACCGTTTTCAAGTTCTGGCTCTAGAGTTCAAATAAGCTGAAATCAAATCAAGGGAAGAGATGGCATGACTGGTTTTTCTAAGCTTTGTCACCTTGTTATTTTTGAATCCCCTCCTACATAATTTATACCGAGTTTCACCTATAATATAGTTCATTGATGCAAGTAATTTCAGTGCATTTTAGTCAAATAAATCTCCCCAGTGAAATGTTCTTAGTTAATAACTAACACATAAAAAGCCAGAAGTATTTGCCAGAACCATAAATTTTAAGTTAATTTTATAGCTGTTGAAGAGCAGGATGTTATTCCAGGTTGGGGACCCTACCCTGCCCGTCTTCAGGGCCACAAGACACTTCGTGTGGAATTAAACGGACCTTGATAAGCATCCTCAAATGTAGCTCTCCTGTTCTCCTTTTTCCACATTAGCAGTCGACCCTTGCATAATTCCATCTGACTATAAATCAGAGGGAATATATTTTTCTAGTCAAGGAAAAGTAATTTAAACTTCAATATTACTAATGTGTACCAACTAATATCAGCGGGAAAATAAAAGATAAACGGGCCAAATTTGCATATCTATTGTTAAGCCAAATCTTTTATTTGGTTTAAAGATTAAGATTCACAACTGATGTCATGAATGATAAAAATGTGTGTGAGTTCTGCAAGGAAATTGGAGGAAAATAGAAAGTAAAGTAGTTCAGATAATCATATGAAAATGCAGGCAGACATTAAAAAAGGATAGATTCCTAGTAGAAGATAGTGGAACTAGTATTTGAAGGTAGGGGAAGTGCAAGGAAAATGCTGACTATTCCCACAGTTTATTTATAAAGAGAAAAGGAGGAAGAAAAATTCTAACTGCCATTAGGTGAGAAAGACTCAAAAACAGAATGGTGAGTATTACCCAAACAAGTCCCGGTAGCACTCACCTCATAAAATTCTCCTCAGTTGAAGTATTCTGAAGCCTAGACCTCCGATCTATAGTATCTGAACAAATTTTTAGTGCACACACAAGGACACACACAGCAGACAAGAATACACACACTTCACTAATAAATTTTGTGTAGTTGTTGGTTTTTAAGCAAACTTTTTATTTTAGACTGGTTACAGATATACAGAAAGGTTGCAAAGATAACAAAAAGTTCTCACCTGGGGTATCCCTCACCCAGCTTCCCTTAATGTTAACGTCTCACGTTGTCACAAAACATTTATCCAAACCAAGAAGCCAACACTGGTTCGTTGCCATTAACTAAACTTCAGACTTTATTTTACCAGCTTTCCACTGACATTCTTCTTCTGTCTCAGGATGCCGCACTGCGTTTATTTGTCATGTCACCTTAGACTCCTGGCACTGACAGTTTCTCATTCTTCCCTTGTTTTGCATGACGTTGACAGTTTTGAGGAGTACTGGTCAGATAAATTGTAGAATGCCCCTTAATTCTGGTTTGACTGAGGTTTCTCATGATTGAACTTGGAGTTACGGGGAGGGGGGGTGGGGAATACGAAGTGCCCATATCACATATCAGAGAGTACATATATCAACATGTCTTATAACAGGAAATATTCTCCCTGAGTAGTTGGTTAAGGACGGCTGGCAGGTTCCCTTTCTGCATGCTATCTTTGACAGCCATCCACAAGGGGAATAGGAGAAATGAGACTGTACCTCCTTAAACAAGAAATGTTTTCAAAACCTAGATCTTAGGAATAAGCTTGAAAGAACAAAAAACAAACAAAAAGCCCACCTCGTTCACTCAATGTTTTATAACAACTCCAAACCAATTTATAGTATTTCTTATTGCAGAACCCAACAGAATAAAAACCTAAATACCATAGTTTTAACCTCAGGAATTAGACATTAGTTTTCAGTTCTTGCTACTCAATTGAATGACTAGGTAGATGCATCCTCCTGAGATGGTTAAATCCATGAACACACCATCTCCATTCTCAGGACAGACATCACTAACCAATCAAGGACTCCTTTCTGATTATAGCCAGTGTAGCTTTGGAGCTCTTTCATTTGTTAATCGTGCCTGTAGATGATGTGTAAATAGAAGAAGCATAAGGCCATTTCTTCTTTTGCTTCCTGCAGTGAAGAACACTGCCACAAACTTACCACCATTCTTCAGCAAACATTTTAGTGTCATTCAAGGATTTTTCTTAATGATCTAGACTTGCACAGCACATTCAGAGTTACCTGCATATCTTTATTTATCCCTTCTTCCATGTTTAATTCAGCAAAAATATACTATAATTCTAAGAAATAAACAAAGGTAACCCTGCTTATTATCTATTTTTTTGCATTCAAAAAATTTTTTTGAAGATCTACTTCATTCAGTGACTTGTTGTAGGCTCTGAAGAGGACACGGAGTTTCATAAATTCTTTGAAGGCTGCTGCCTTCAAAGAATTTATGCTTTACAAAAGGAGACATCTGCATAAATCAAGGAACACAGTGAAAAATCTGTATGAATGGCAGAGGAGGATGGGGATCACCTTCCTCTGAGATAATTCAGAGAAACATACAAAAGGCAGACATCCTTCCCAATGCAAACTTAGGCTTATCCAGTCATTCTACAAATATTTATCAAATTCCAAGTATACGCCATGGCTTCATTAGAGGCTGGGGATTGTAGTACAATAAGCTTAACAACAATAATATCAATAACCACTTTTAATTAGAGCTTTCTCTGTGCTGGATTAACAAAATTACAGGCATGGTCTTTGACAAGTGTTCTGAGAGGTGCCTGCACAAGACACTAAGGAAACACAGAGGAAAATCATCTAAAAGAAGAATTTATGGCCAAGAAAGGCAAAACTCTAACAAGTTCCCTAGAGAAGTGACTCTTCAGCCAAGTTCTAAAGGATGAATAGGAGGTAACTATATGAATGGAAACAAAACACCATTCTGGAGAAGGACACTGGAAAAGATTCCGTGATGGACACTGAAGATTTGGTGTAAGGAGAGGAAAGGATGCTGCCTGTGAAAAATGGCACTGGAGAACTGGGTGGTGTATGGAAGGAAGAATGAAGATAAAGGCCCATGCTTCCTAGTACTCAACCCACCAGCTGACTGTGTAGTGTAAAGTAACAGTATTAAAAATAAAGGTTACCCTAAAATATCTTTTAGTCACCTTCCATAAAAGCCTTTGAATTACAATATTGCCTCTGCAATGCCCTTGGAATATGTTGCCCATAGAGGTCACCCATCATCACATTTGCATGGACGAGTTTGTCAGAATAAAAATGAACAGGGCAGAGAGCTGGTGGGGTCAGACAGAGGACAGAAAGATCCCAATGGTGAGGAACATGGTCCTGGGGTATAAGTCTAAAACATGTACCTGAACCCCTAACTTAGTAAAGTGCTAGATGGGGATAGCTCAGTTTAAGTGTGCAGAAAAGAAAGCATCCACCAAAAAAAGTTTTTTAAAAATTTGAATAAAGGGTGCCTGGATGGCTCAGTGGGTTAAAGCCTCTGCCTTCTGCTCAGGTCATGATCTCAGGGTCCTGGGATCAAGGCCCGCGGGTTCTCTGCTCCGCAGGTAGCCTGCTTCCTCCTCTCTCTCTGCCTGCCTCTCTGCCTACTTGTGATCTCTCTCTGTCAAATAAATAAATAAAAATCTTTAAAAAAATATTTTAAAAAATTTGAATAAATCAAAATATTAGATCAATTTTTACCTCCTCCTCCTCCTCTCCCTCTCCCTCTCTCCCTCCCCCTCCCCCTCCTCCTCCTTCCTTTCTTCTTCTTCTTCTTCTTCTTCTTCTTATTCTTATTCTTATTCTTATTCTTATTCTGGTATGTGGTGGTGAGATGCTTGGATCTGATGCTAATCAAACAGCTAATGGAACTTCTCACTGGTATTGACTTGAAAGAAGTTTGTAGAGACTCCATAGGTGTGGAATTTAATTTTTCTGAGTCCAGCCTAAGAAGATGTTTATTTTAATCACCTGTTCTTCAAAGAGCCTTTCCCCCATTGTCAAAAGCCTTTCAGAAGGATAACCTATAGAAGACGTTTTACACCATGACATAAGAGGAAGTTGGATTCTCTGTCTAACTCTAAGCACTGATTTGGCTCCTACACCACTGTGCTACTCTCGGTTGGATATTGTGTGTTTTACTCAGAGATGTGTTTTCACATACAAAGACTACATGGTGATGACATAGATCTGTAAAAGAGTGTGTGACCTGTCACTTTATCATCTCTCCTTAGATAGTGAAAGGTGGTAAAGGAAGAAGAATTAAGATATATGGAGTGGAGCAGTTTGGTTTTTCTCAGGTCTATACTTTGTCTTCATCATAAAACCAGTCTTTTTAAAAATAGAAAATGCTCAGGGGTGCGTGGGTGGCTCAGTCAGTTAGAACCTCCGACTCCTGATTTCAGCTCAGGCCATGATCTCAGGGGCAGGAGATCCAGCCCCAGGGCAAGCTCCATGTTGGGTATGGAGCCTGCTTCAGATTCTCTCTCTCCCTCTGCTCCTCGCCCCAGCCCCCCCCCCATTCGCACATATGCTCTCTCTCTCAAAAAAAAAAAAAAAAAAGGAAAGGAAAAGAGAAGAAAAAAGAAAATGTTCATTCATAAGGACCTTCCTTACAAGTTTTAGTGAAAATCCACCCCACACCATCTATTTATAAAACCCTGTGTACCTGCCCTGCCCCCCCAACCCCAGGCTTGCACTGTGTTTGCTGATGGCCGAGAAGGCAGTCACTGTTTGTTACACAACCTTCCTGACTCAGTTATGACTGGTTTACTCTTTTTGAACACACACAAAATGATCTGCTAATTTTGTTTGTTTTTAGACCTATCTGCTGACTTGGTGATTGATTCCCACTGCAGATCCTCCATGAAAATTAAGTGTTTTGATTCAGCCTTTAATTTGAATTTTAATTAAGTTTTCAATCCAGCTTCTAAAATGCTCAATAAGTGGAATTGTCCTTTATAGCTAATCATTTGCCCGTCGAGATGGGATTTAAGCCTGTCCTCCTCTGTCTTGGCCTGACTCCCTGTGCAGGAATCTTTGGAGGCTCTTCCTGGTTGATGTGAGGACTCATTTCCTCTGGCCCCTCACCACCACATCAGACTGTGGGTCAGTGGACACAATCCTCATATCCCCATATCCTCATATCCCCCCGTCATGTCCCCTCATTTCCCTCATAATGCCCTAGGCCTATGCCAACTAGATGGTAAATAAATAGTCCTTAAATGAGTAGATGGTTCTTAAACAAATGAGTAGATGGATGAATGGATAACTAAACCATTAAAAAAAAAAAAACTAAGAAGAAACTATTTATCGGACATTCCACTATTTTAAATCTTCCCTTCAGACTTCTGGAACTATGTGGGGGATGGGATATTTCCTCCTGATGATGACTGACAAATCTCATCATCTCCCTCATAGCACAGCAAAGCAGAAAGTTCCTGGCTCTCCAGAGTGTAAAACGCATCGCAGTTGGCTTTAGAAGTGAAACCTTTCCTTTATTTTATAAGACCTTGGTCATCACATATTCCAAAGAATTTGAAATTTACAGTTACATATAAAACTGTGTTATTTAACAATCCTACACACACACACACACACACACACACACACACACACACATACACCACATCTCTTAAATCTTTTTAGAAAAGAAAAACCAGAGAGCATACCTTACATTTCAGATAGGCAGGGAAAAAAAGTTGGATAATTTCCAGAATTTATAATATCCATGAGGATATTGGGAAATTAACACTTCCATACATTGTTAGCAGGAATATATTTTGATGATCCATTTTTATTTTTATTTTGTAAAGATTTAATTATTTATTTGAGAGAGAGAGTGGACGAGTGTGTGAGTGCAGGAAGGGATAGAGGGAGAGAATCTTCAAGAAGACTTCTGGATGAACATGCAGCCCAATCTCACAATCCAAGAGATCATGACATGAGGCAAAACCAAGAGTTGAACACTTAACCAACTAAGCCACCCAGGTGCCCCAGTGATCCATTTTTAAAGAAGAGTTTGCCAATACCATCAAAATAGTCAAGGCACATACCCTTTAATTTAAGAATTTTACATACAGGAGTTTATTCTTCACAAATACTTGTACAATTATATGTACAAGAAAATTTATTGTGTGGCATTATTTAGCATGGCAAATAAAACTCCCATAAACAACCTAATTGTCTATTATTAGGAGAAAGATTATATAAATTATGGTTTATCCTTGCAGCTGTTAAAAATAATGAAAATGATCCTTATGTACTGGTGCAGAGAGATACATCAAATGGAAAATATTGTTATGAAATAGTACATACACTATAATCCCCTTCGGGTTTTAAAAAAAGTGTGCTTGTGTTTTTATGTGTTTAGAGAAATTATAGAAATATGCACAAGAAAAAATTGACAATGGCTATCTTAGGAAATAAGATGGGCAGTGGTAAAGGACATTTTGTCTTCAAATTTTCCCTTTTCACATCTGAAATTTTTTTAAAGATTTTGTTTATTTTTAATAGAAATATACATTTCAAGCTATTTATTTTAAAGATTTGAGATTAATATAAATTATTTATTATTAAATATTTTACTTATTTTATTTGAGAGAGAGAGCACAGGTGGGGGGAGGAGCAGAGGGAGAGGGAGAAGTGGGCTCCCTACTGAGCAAGGAGCCCTACATTGCTGGGTCTCGGCATGCCAGGATCATGACCTGAGCCAAAGGCAGACGTTTAACAGACTGAGCCACCTAGGCGCCCCTGCCTTTGAAATTTTTTAATGGGCATGCGTTACTTTTATAAATTAAAAACAAATTAGTAAAGAAAAACTTCTGTCTAAAACACGGGTTAATTTTATAATTTGGGGGTGGAGAAGGCTTTTCTAAACAACACATAAGCCCAGAAACCATAAATGAAAAGATAACAGATTTGACCATGTAAATCTATTTTCTAATTTTAAAACCAAGTGTGTGGGAGGGAAACCATTAAAAGGTACTGTCTTGGGCTGGGTGAAGGGCTTTTAGAGTTAATACCAAGAATATAATTCATAAAACAAAAAAAGTGACAAATTGGATTATATCAAGACTAAAAACATCCTTTGTGAAAGCTCCAATGAAGATTACCTATAAATTTATGTGAAAACATTTGGGGAAAAAAAAAGAACAAATAACACTTGCCACCTGCCAGGCTTACCCACATTTTTATCCTTGGCTTGCAACACTACTGATTTAGATCAGGAGGCTGCTTAGAAGATTCTTTATAAAGCATCAGGCATAGTGCATGCTCAAAACAAATGTTGGTGCTTCATGGCTGAAGCCTTTCTATTGATTTCTTCTACTTTTTTGTTAAATTATACAAAATGTTCAGAACTCCCTCCCATCCTCCCAAAAAAGTCCTTAATGGTAATGCAGATTTTAAGTACCTATTCCCCATTCAGTCTGCCAACAGCGTGTTTATTGCTAACACCAGCAAACACTGAGAATGTACAGTACGCAAGCCCCGTGCCGACCTCACATGTGTCACCAGCATGCCGACAGACTTGGACTTCCACCTTGAGAACTAGAGTATAAGTTCCACTGACATTTAAAAAATGACCAAAGGGCACCTGGGTGGCTCAGTTGGTTAAGAAACTGCATTCAGCTCAGGTCATGATCCCGGAAACCCAGGATCAAGTCCCACATCAGGCTCGATGGGAAGCCTGCTTCTCCCTCTCTCACTCCCCCTGCCTGTGTTCCCTCTCTGGCTGTGTTTCTCTCTGTCAAATAAACAAAATATTTTTTAAAAAATGACCAAAGTATAGTGGCTTAAATGAAAGGTTATGTTTCTCATTCAGCACAGTGCAGAGGGAGACAGGCCAAAGCTGGCACCATAGCTCTGCCGTCCTCAACTACAGACTCCAGGGTTCTTCAAATAGAAGCCATTTCCCATTGAGCAGAAAGGAAGACAGAGAAGATTCATGGCATGCGACTTATCTTTCAGGGTGGCAGATTAAAAATAACATAACCAGCAAAGCTGAAAAAGACTAAGCTGAGTGTATTTCTTGCCAGGCCAAAGAGACTCCAGTACTCAACAGCAAGGGTAGAGCTAATATAAAAGGAGGACGTTTTGCCTCTATAGGGCAAGGTGTGGGAAGAATCATTTTATTGCTTAAGAAAAGGATCATTAGTCTCCTTCAGGATGGGTCATTTCTGATTTATGTCACAAAAGCATAGGAAGAGTTCTCAGAATGCCCACCAGTCTACATGTCCAACTAAACCTCAAAAGCGTTTATCACTAAAAGGAATACAGGGAGACTGGATGCTGAGAAACAGTTACTGATGCCTTCCACATTCAGCCTTGCTGCCCACCCAAGCGTCTATGATTACCTTTCTTCCAATCACAGAATACCCTTTCTTTCTCCTAAGGAAATAAATCTAAATTCTGTCCAGTTACTGTAGCTAGCCCAATCTGCAGAATCTCTGGGTGCTATACAGGAATCTGCACCAGGTCTGAGGTTGACTTCTGGTGGTCCAGTCCCCCATTTTCCCCCACTTTCCAGATCCAGTGGACAGGGTAGGAGCAGGAACAGCATACTCCCAGAGAAACTACTATTTAGCAAAGGAAAAAATGGGGAGCACCGAGGAGTTGTTGTTGTTGTTGTTGCATTGTTTCTTAATATTCCAGGGTCCTTAGTGGTGAGAACACACAGCTAAGCAGGGATTATGAGGAGCTCCTGCTCTGGCAGGGGCATTGGCCAACTACATTGTGCTCTCTGGAAATGGCTCCCCAGTCTACTGCTGTCTGTGACCCTAGCTTTACTCTCTGAAAGAGTCTTCCTTATCTATCACCTTCTGTGGCCCCATCTGAAGATGTTGGAGAGGATGTTCTACAGGGTGATTCATCTCCTGCTTTTGCAGTTTGAGAGCCCGATGGATAATTTAGGGATGAGAACATGCACAGGCCTTTGTAAGCCAGAGTTGTGATTTCTTGGGTAATATAACTGCTCCTAAAACTCAGAAAGCTACCTGCCTTTTTTTTTTTTTCTTTCCAGTAAGTTCCATGCAGAGCTGTGCTGAGTCTGTCTCACACCAGCTTGCAAGGACATTCTGTACGTATCTCTTCGCAAGTCCACGTCATCGGTGACATCATATGGGGAGCTTAGAACAGACCGTGGCAGGAGTATTTACTCCATGAAAAGCAGCAGCCACTAAAAATCAAGACTTTTTTTGAACATAAAACTGGTTATTAAATATTTACCAACTGGTTTCATGTGGAAATCATCATACCCAATTTTCTTCTGAAGAATCTTCCTAAGCCTGCCCTTCCCTGTTCTCTATAAGTAGCTCAACCCATCTTCCTCTCCCTTATTTCAACAATGACCTAAAGGCCTGATTCCAGAGACCATAACTACCTCCCACTAGCTGGACAGTCTCAGTGGGATACCCTGGAGAAAGTCTGTGAATGAATCTTATCTCCTACTCTTTCAGGTACAAAGTTGACCCAAATTTTGAGACCATTGATCTCGATGACAGATGAAAGACAGAGAAAGTTTCCATTAGCCCAGCTCCTTTTCCTCTCATCTCCACTAACAAATTGACCGTTTCTTACCTGGGTTATTTTCTTTTTTCTGAAATCTTGCTAAAAGTAGCAAGAAGCAGTCCATACACAGAGTCAACCTTTTTCAAATCACTTCTTTAAATAGATTTTACCAAACATATTCCCAAGGCATTAGAGGAGGGTCATGAGCCTTGCAGCCTTAATTTCTTTCTTGGTCGCCTTCTACCTGACCACTAAGATTGGTCACATAGTTTAGGTTTTAATACTTCTGAAAACTACTTTTAAAAAAAAGTCTCCCCTAGCATTTTTTAGGGCCATACCATGTAGTTAATTTCAGCTCTATGTACATGAAACAGCTTAGGCTGAATTGCTAGGTGTATGTATTGACTTCAGTGTATGACCCTTAATTGTTAAGCTATGAAGTTAAAACTTGCATTTAATTGGCAATCAGACAAAAAATTTGTGGAGCAGTGTTAGTCTATAGTTATGTCAAGTGGGATTCATTGTGATGCTTCTGTAATAATTGCCTCAGCTGTTACTTGGAGATGGCACGCTGTGTAATTTAGCCTGTGATGTCAGTGATAGAAAGGATACCTCTCTAAAGAAGGGGTTTATCATATGCTACTGATTGAGGGCTTGCACTTGTAGAATTACACTCCCTTCTGCTGTGCCATCTTTCTCTCTCTATATATATATATATCTATACATCTATCTATATATATATATATCTATATATATAGATATATATAAAGAGAGAGATAGAGAGATAGATATAGATATAGATATAGATATAGATATAGATATAGATATAGATATAGATATAGATATAGATAGATAGATATAGATATAGATATTCTGATATATATATATCAGTCCTGGTTACACTTTTTTTCCTTCTCTTTGGGCCATGATAAGCTTCAGAATGACTTCGGGAGCAAGGTAACTTAGAGGGAAGAGACATTTATGTGGAGAAGTTAATTTGCATATATGAGATAGGAAGGTGGTACTTTTTACATATGTTACAGGCTTATTTTAAATAACTTAAGCTCCAAAGTAACTGTAATTTAATGTTGGTAGTATAGCAAATTATGATGAATAGCTTTAATTGTATGTTTAAAAGTCATGTTCACAAGCTTAAATTTAGGTATCAGAATTAAGCAATAGAAATGTATGAATGTCTTCTTAATATACTGATTACGAAGCAAAAAAAAAATTAAATGTCTTTTCCAGTGAACTCAGGTCTGTTAAAAGTGGGAAATATACATTGAGAAAAGAATGCATGGTTGACTTTCTTTTCCTTGTAGTCCTAACCATATTAACCAGTTCAAAACCAGCACCCCCTTAATCTTCCATGGCTGAGGTCATTCACCTGTTGACTTGAGTCCCTGGCTCAGGTCAACAAGACTTCACAAACTCTACTTCACTTATCTGGTGGCAGGCCTGCAGAAATCAGGTCCTGGACCTCTAACTCAACCCTGGTGCCCGGGCAGCTTTTTCAGCAAATTTACACATTGTTCCCTCAGACACCTGAATCACATGTCACCAGGAGTAGGAAGAATGTTGCATAATATTTCTGATGGTAGAATATGAGGTAAAAAAGGAGGAGAAAGTAAAAACATTTTAGAAAAGGAATTGTGTAGGTGGTTCTTTTCTCACTCAGCAGTGCTTTTGCTGTATCTGAAATGAGCAGTTATGGGATTTGAGCTAGTTTTTCACTAGGTTGCCTGCCTTGTGGTAGGAAAGATTGTTTTAGTTTAAACATTTATGTGCATGACTGTTCAGTTTACAGATACCTTTTCTTACCTAATAAATTTCAGAGGTGCTATTTATTCAAAGGAAATCAAGACTAAAATTTCAAGCAGAATCTGTGATACAGGTAGAGGAAATAAACCCACACACTCAGCACTATAGGTGAGGCCATGTGCATATTACTCTTTGGGAAATGGCCTATTTGATTATTCCTCAGAATAGGGCATGAAAGTAGTACAAGGATGCAATGCTCATGGTCTAAGGAAACAAGCCCACGGGGGAAAGAAAGACTAACGTTCATTACCAGAAACCAATATCTTTCTGAATTTGATGCTTTGAAAACATAGAAAAATATTCCAAAAAGACAAATTGCTTTGTGTAAAAGCTGTTGAAAATGGAAATATCATCAAAGGTCTCAAAACAAGGAAATAAAGTTACTGGCTTATGCCATAATGTGAGTCATCATATCCTCCTCCTTGCCTTATCTGCCAGTCCCTCTCCCAAGGCTGATGATTGTAGGACAAAAGAAGAAGGTGATATTAAACTGTGTAGAGAAGGTCAGCTGATGGAGAGATGTGAGAAATCTATATACCATTCCCCCACCACAGTTCCTTTAATTTGATTTGTTTTTTCTGCAGGGAATACCTCTACAAATTTACCATTCCCTCAATGTAACCCGTGACAATAATAACAGCTAACACAGAGTATTTATTATGTGTGTCAATTTTGTTGTACGTAAATATATATATACACACACTCGACCCCGTTTCATTTCTTACTGATCCTGTGAGAGATGGCAGATAATGTTATCCCAATTTTCCAATTGAGCAAACAAGCATAGAAAGGTTAACTAACTTATTTATGTTCTTATAGCAAATAATGCTGGAGGTAAGATAAGAACCGAGGCTTAGAGTCTATGCTTTTACCGATCATCCAGCGTAACCTCTTTGACTATAGCAATAATTATGACAGTGGATTGTATTATTGTTCCCAACTATTCACTCCCTCTTTCTATAGGAGAATTAAATGTACTCATTCATTGCCATGAGATTTAGTGCCTTTGGGGGAGAAGTATACCTCCCTTTCCCATTCCCCAGTAATAGCAGTTTTGGTCACATGGCTTCAGTCAATAGACCATCAGTCTGTCAAGTTCCCACAGAAGCTTAAAGAGCCATCATGTATTTCCTACAATCCTCGATCCTCAACCTCTCTCTCTCTCTCTGTCTTTCTCTGTCTTTCTCCCTTCTTCCTCTCTCTTCAAGTCCTACATAGATGTTGCTCCATCTAACTTTCAGCTATTGACATATAACAGGGACTAGAATAAATGTTTGTTATCTTAAATCACTGAGATTTGGGGCTTACTTGTTACTGCGACACAGCTGGTTGATACAGTAAGCATCTTGCAAGTGCTGGTAGGAGTGGAAATGAAGTCTCTGATCTTATAATACATTTTTTCCAGAATTCATAAATGTCACTAGTATATAGCTGAATAAACCAAGAATCTTCACATGTTTTATTAGGAAAATATCATGAGCCTCACTCTGTAAAGGGAAAAACAGATCTCAACTTGGGTGTCTTGACCAAAAATCCAAGCATTAGTGTTGCAAAACCACTTCCAACCCCTATCTGTGTGATCCCAAAGCACAAGTCTTTCTTAATAGCACATCACATCCTCTTCCAGGAGAGAGAAGATCTCAGAAAACCTGTATTACTTGTAGAGAGTTTATGACAGTGGAGTTTGAAAACTTAGACTCCCCAGCCTGAGCTGGAAGTACCCCTAAATTTCTGTATGTGTCACAGCCTTTGTTCTCCTTATCAACCTGAAAAACTACAATTGTAAGTTATGCTGTTTAGAAAGAACTATCACTTTCAACTTTACCTGGTTATGATTTATAAACCTATATGCCACCATGAGAAAACCACTTTATATTTTATCAATATTAATCATTCTCTTTTGGACTTTCATTTATTTGGGTGTATACTCCTTCCTCTGTGAATACTGAAGAACAAAGTATTACCCTTTAATAATAAAGGCCTTAAAGATTATAAAATCCAGGGGTGCCTGGGTGGCTCAATTGGTTAAGCGACTGCCTTCGGCTCAGGTCGTGATCCTGGAGACCCAGAATCGAGTCCCACATCGGGCTCCCTGCTCGGCAGGAAGCCTGCTTCTCCCTCTCTCACTCCCCCTGCTTGTGTTTCCTCTCTGGCTGTGTTTCTCTCCATCAAATAAATAAAATCTTAAAAAAAAAAAAAAGATTATAAAATCCAATGGAACTTGATGATTCAAAGTTATAGAAGTGAAATATAGCTTGACCAACATAGAAATCAGAAAGTATCACACTCTTGTTAACTATCGATGAGTGGACAGTCTCCATGGCAACATAGAGGAAAATGTATGATTGGACAACTTGCTTCATGGAGTATAGATTAGCGCAAATTACATCAATTCCCAAGGCAATTTAAAAATAATATGGAAAAGATATGTGGTTTTTCTTCCATTTTTTAATGCTAAATTTTCATTACCTCCTCTCTTCTCTCCCATCTCCTTTTTCAATATAATCTAAATTGGAGCCACCAAGGTTTTAATGTGTTTTGTGTTTTTAATTCAGACTACCATTTAAGACCAAGGAATATTGAAAATGGATTCACTCTACATTTCTAAAAGTCCATTCCTTGACTCGGGGGGATTTTTATTTGAGTCACGATAATGTCTTGGCCGTTTATATAAGGCACACCTTCACTTTTCTCTTGTGACAATGGCTAGGTTTTTATTTTTTTTTTACTACTTGTAAAGGTTTACTACTTGGAAGGTTTAAAAGTAGGAGCTCAACAGTTAGAAACATTCAAGGGATGAAAATAGATTGCTGCAAATTATTGTGACTCTCCCTTTGGTGAGTGGATGAGAGATTTGTTTCATTCAAATCTTTGGTCCTTGTATTTAGGCGCGTGTGTGGGAGATGGGGAACCAGCAACGGAGCGTCTTCTAGAACTCAGCTTCATGGCTTGCATGACACTGATAGGACTTTGCTGCCAGTGTTTCGTGCCCAGGTAACAATTTTCTTCCATAATTGAGCAAGTATGTTACAAGAATCTGATGTCACCTGGGAGTATTGGTATTCTCATTCCTATTTTACCAAACAGATGACCCAAGGGAAAATTTGTCAGAATCTGTATCTCCTTATAATTCATTGATCCTGGAGAACCTAAAATGTGACAGTTTGAGAGGCTGCCTGTGACTACAAAAGCTGGAGAAGGAGGAAGAGGGCATCATTAAAAGGACTCACAGATAGGGCAGACTCGTGGCAATGCCTTTAAGGCGAAGCATATTGGCAGAGTGATGGCCTCATCCACTGCTAGTGCCCCTAGGGCTGGGTGGACTTGGAGGTGAGGGGAGCTGCCATCTCCACCCGTCACCCCAAGAAGGCCTGAAGCAGGCACCCCAAGAAGGCCTGAAGCAGGCAAGCACAATCACGGGGGAGTAGAGAGATGTCAAGGGGCAGCAAGCAGGAGTCCAGGAGAAAAATCACATATATTTAAGTAGCTATTGAACTGGAGCAGGCGAGAGTCCACACTGACCCACTGTGCTCTCATCTGTAAAGTAAAGGTGTTCAAGTCCCCAAACCTCAGTGTCTTTCTTCTCTTACACGCACTCTCTCCATGGACTCCCAGGGATTCGAATCAAGTTCTCAACAGCACCCATCGTTCACTTCACCTTACTGAGAATTAAAAACCTTCTTAAGGAAGAACCTCTCATAAGGAGACTTCATAGTAATAAAGAGCTGGTTAGTGACACGAACTATTCAGGGATTTTTCTGCTCAAAGTTCACATAAAAAGAATAAAATGTATTTTAGCCAAAATTGACTTGAGCCAGTGAGTTTTTTTCTGTATTGCAGTAGCAGACCCTGCTAGGGGGAGGGGGAGAACAGGCAGGGGGAGGGAGCGGGAGGAAGGAAGGAATGAAAAGCTCCACAAACAACTATTTCAGAAGAAGCTGCAGCTTAGAGTCAGAGAGAGTCAGCAAAAGTAAGCCCCTCAAAATCCGGGGAAGATGTGGAACTCACAGGGATGGGGAATATAAATTCGTTCAAGTCCCAAAGAACAGAATGATTTCAGCTGGCATCTAGGTAGTGGGCAGCTAGGTGAAATACATCTTTTAAATACTCTGATGTATATCTTGTCTTGGGGGAGCATTTTTAAAAAATTTTAATAGTCGTTATTAGGTTTACTTTTTTTATATTTGATTAGAAGATTACTGGCACGTTAACAAGATCTCAGAGTTTGAAATAAGCTATCCTTCGGTTTGCATTTCAGTTTTGCCAATTACTTATCCTTTGGAGACCCTGTTTCTTCATTTCTAAAATGAACATGAAAGAATTCTCTACTTCACATGGCTGTTATAAGGATCTAAAATAAGAGATATAAAATACATAACACATAGTAGGTACTAAAAAACTTCATGCTTGGGAAGCTCGATCAGTATTTGCTGGGTTAAAATATGTAAAGTAGGAGCGCCTGGGTGGCTCAGTCCTTAAGCTTCTCCCTTCTACTCAGGTCATGCCTGCTTCTCCCTCTCCCACTCCCCCTGCTTGTGTTCCCTCTCTTGCTGTCTCTCTCTCTGTCAAATAAATAAAATCATTTTTAAAAAGCATCCAAAGTATGTGAAGAACCTTTCCCAACAAGGGGTCTGTGTAGGTTATGGAAAGATGGTATGTAGCATCAGCAATTTTGAATTCGATAAAGTAGAACACTGGTATCTTATTTTGAACTGTTGGTATCTTATTTTGGCTTCTGTGCCTGCTGTGAGCTTCTGCCGACATCTGGCCCATTACACATGTCTTGGGTCGATTCAAGTCTAGGAAACAGATCATCCTACATGCCTGGCATCCAGGAACCCAGATGCTCTGGGGAGAGGAGCTACATATTTTTGCTAAGTGGATGAGCTTCCCAAAAGCACCATGTGAGCCAAATATGTAATAAGAGTTCTGTATTCCCCTTCACAAGAGGTTTTAAAACACTGTCTAGAGCCACGAAAATCATTCTGATTTGTTTTTCACTTGGTGATGTCTCAGAAACCATTATTAAAGTCTGCGAAAACAGCAGCAAACATCATCTGCTCAGCCATGCTTTTGCTTCTGCTTTGAATTAACAGTGATCTTGGGTTTCAGTTCATTAGAATGTTCTGAATAGAGATAAATTAATTAATGGATTTAACAACCGGATTGACCATGCCATACTTCAAAAGGATTGCACTTTCTTTATGCCTCCAATATCTCATTAGGAAAAACAGGTCAAATGGAGGCAAACTAATTCAACTCAAACTAATTTGTCTCCTTTCAGCTTCTGGTCTTCCAAGATTGTAAAAGCTTACACCTATATGGATCGAATTTCATGTAAATTTATTGAACTATCAAACTCCTTGCGAACTACACTGTAATGAATGCCTGAGTACATAATATGTTTAATTTATATACAGGTTGCATTTGGAAGGCCTTGAACAGTTTCACAAAGATTATTAGTCTTCAGAGCAATCCTTTGAAGTTGGGAGAGAGAATAAACTACCAAGACACAGGGTAGCCTTGAAAAAAATACTTTTCTCATTAAAAGTGAGTCTGGTAAAATTGTGCAGCTGCTGTGGCCAGCAATCTGCAGTTCCATAATAAGCCAAATATAAAATTACCATGAGACTAGGAAGGTCATTCCTTCATGCATGCCCCAAACATCTGAAAACAGAAGATTGCACACAGATATTCATAACAGAACCATTTGCAAAAGCCAAAAAGTGGGCCCAATTGTCCATCAACTGATAAATGGATACACAAAGTGTGGTCTATCCATACAATGGAATATTATTCAACCATAAAATGAATGAGTAGCGCATATGTTCATATATGATATAATATGCATTAAGTCATTATGAAACTTTGAAATCATTATGATAAGTGAAAGAAGACATGGAGAAAGCCACATACTGTATGATTCCACTGATGTGAGATACCCAGATTCCATTGATGTGAGATACCCAGATTCCACTGATGTGAGATACCCAGATTCCATTGATGTGAGATACCCAGAATTCCACTGATGTGAGATACCCAGAATCTGATTGGGAAAGTAGATTAATGGTTACCAAGGCCTGTGGGGTAGGAGAAATGAGATATGACCTCTTAGTGGGTATGGATTTCACTTTGAGGAAATTAAAATATTCTGTAACTGGATAGGATGGCTGCACAACGTTGTGAATGTATGAAACATCATTAATGGTCAATTTTATGTGTATTCTACCACAACCTTTTAAAAAAGATATTCTTTTGAGTAAGTTTGATTCTCATGTTTCTAGAAGGGTATCCTTACAAGCCTGCCTGAACTCTAAGGGGGAAGATTAGACAGCTTCATGGTTCCCTTCCAATCTGATGTTCCAGAGAAATAAATGAAGCCCACTGTAAGTAATTCGTAAGTTCCATGAAGTGAGCTTTCTTCTAGGCCTAAAGATCTCCTAAGTTTTTTTAAATAAACTACCCGGATATCTTCCACTCCTTGTCCGATTTAGGGACTGATATAATACCCAAAGGGAGGTATCCTAGAGTACCTATACGTGTATCACCACATTATGTCATAACCGTTTACTGGCTCATCTCCCTTCCCTGCCAGACACTTAAGTTCCTTGAGTCTTACATCTTTTTCTGTGGACCTTGCACCCTGCCTGGACACATAGGAGGGATATCAGAAATTACTTTACCTCACTCACTGAAATGACAAACATACTCTGCTGCCAAATTGTTAGCCTGGTAATGCACCAAATAATCCTTCATACAACAGCACATCCACATCCCTTCAATGAACTGAAACCACATCTTTGCAGGACAGCATTATACAAGAAAAGTAGGGCCTTAAGACACGGCTGTGGTTAAACTATGTACTACCTGGTAATTAAATGTATCGGGAGCAACATGAGATTTTTTTGACTTTTGTTGATCATCCTTTAACTCTTAATTCTTTGAAAATGGACCTACTACTGACTAAACTTCGTAAACTCAAACAGCTCCCAGACTATGAATGCTCATAAAATAACATGATTTTAATGCCATGACTAGAGCAGACATCAATAAGAACAGTTTTGTGATGGTTTGGAGAGAATAAAAGCTGTGATGGGTAAGATCTATGTTAACATCTTGACATCGATGTAGAATAAGAAGGTTAAAATGGAGGTGGGGAAAGCGAGATTGCTTAAAAGAAGTAAGATAACCATTTGTTTTAATATGGTGAAGATATCGGCTTTTATTGGTGTCACCAAAAATTGGCCTAACCAAAAAATGGGTCCTTAATTTTAGTTACTGCCCTGTAAGTCCTACTGTTCAACTATCCTGAAGCCAAAAGTCATGATTTCCAGCAGCTTTCATTGGACCTAATTGCCTTATGGTTAATGAGCCAATAAAATGAGTTAACTTATTAAGTTCCTAGACAGCTATATTGCAAGCAATTTGTTTTCAATGGTACACCAGAAATAGACTAGATTATCTTTTTGTTTTTATTATTGTTAGCTGGTAGAGAGCTTGCAGCTCAATATTCAGCCCATGACTTGCAAATAATAAAGACTTTAATTTTTAGTACTGACCTTACCTTGGTGTCAGCTGTTGACCCTGTTTTATTTTTCTTCATCTCACTTTTTCCTTTGAACCTTCTTCTCTACCTTTATGTTGTATATATTTTTGTAGGTTGACATAAGTGCTTTTATTTTTTTATTAATTCTTATTTTTTCCATAACCCAGCCTCTTATCCCTCACCCCCACTCCCCAGCAACCCTCAGTTTGTTTCCTGAGACAAGAGTCTCTTATGGTTTGTCTCCCGCCCCACCCCCCACCAAAAATGAGACATAAGTCCTTTCAAAACAAGTTATATCCTATACATAAATAGAGGAGACTCAATTATGTCTTAAATGAATGAGGGATTGAATAAGCAACTATACTTTGTTCTTTCTTTCTTTCTTTCTTTTTTCTTTCTTTTCTTTTCTTTTTTCTTCCTTCCTTCCTTCCTTCCTTCCTTCCTTCCTTCCTTCCTTCCTTCATTCTTTCTCCTTTTCTTTACTTTGTACTAAGGACACTGACAAAATCTTAGAGATAGTCATTGTTTAAGGTAGGAGAGCCATAAAGAGCAAAAGCTGAAAACAACAATATGTGAGCATTAATATCTTCCACATTCTTTAAGATAAAAAATCAAAAAGAAGATTTTCCTAACTTTAAATTATCATTAAAGATGTGGAAACCTGTATTTCCCTCAGTTCCTCAAATATGATTGCTTGTTTCTATAGAACTCTTCCACATTCTACATACTGAATTACCTAAACAGGTAGGCAGAGATTATGAGCACACACAGCATCACAAGGTGCTTGGCCAATTATCTTAATGAACTTCTAGAGTTATTTTAAAAATAACTGATGTGTGACTAAATGCAACCATTTACTGTCCCCTACTACTATGTTATGTGGAGACCTGTCTGTGGACTTCTACAAAAAGGAGTCATTTTCCCCCTATACAGAAATTGGGGAGATTGAAGGGATTCGAAGGAGTAGGTATAAGGATCATCTTATAAGAGATTATCCAGTCTGTCTAAAATCAACAAAAGAAAGAAGACACTCATATTATTTAGAATGTCAAAGAACTGAAGTGGTTTCCTTTAAGGGCAGTATGGGGTCAGGATGGGGGTACCATTAGGGCACTGACAGTGCTCTTTTGTGTAAGACTTTATTATTTTTTTATGTATTATTTACATGTACTACTATCATAAAAGTTAAATTTTAGAATATCCTTTAATGGCTACCCTCACTCCTAAAGATAAAGTCTGAAACCCAAATAATGAAAGGGCTGTCATCATATAGACACCTCTGCTTACTGCTCCCGCCATACTGCTTAACACCTTACCCCTTCCTTCCAAGCTCCAATTATACTGAGATTTTTTTCATTTTCTTAGTAGATGATGACTTTGCTCACTTCTGGGACTTTCCATGGGCAGTTGTTTCTGCCTTAAATTGTCTGCCCCATGGGGCACCTGGGTGGCTCAGTTGGTTAAGCAACTGCCTTTGGTTCAGGTCATGATCCCGGTCTCCGGGATGGAGGCCCACACCAGGCTCCCTGCTCAGCAGGAAGCCTGCTTCTCCCTCTCTCACTCCCCCTGCTTGTGTTCCCTCTCTGGCTGTGTTTCTCTCTGTCAAATAAATAAAATCTTTAAAAAAATTTGTCTGCCCCTTCTCTTCCTTTCCCAGCCTTCTCTTGGCTATGCTTCTGGAAACTTTCCCCCTTCTCATCACATCTGGATTAAATGTGCTTCCTATTACTTACTCCTGTGGCACTCTGAGTTTTCCCCTACCACAGCAGGTATCATCTTATAATATCTTATTGACTTCTCTGCCCCGTCATCTAGACCATAAGTACTGTGAGAAGAAGTCCATCTTCCGTGTTCAAATTCCTATATTCAGCACCCAGTGAGATGTTCATTTCAAAGTGGATGCTCAACACATACCTAGAATAGTGTCTGACACCCAGGAGGCACAACAAAGTTAAAGACAGGAAAAAAGGAAGAGAGGGAGGGAGAGGGAGAGAAAGAGAGAAACAAGGACTGCTAGATTCATGCTATTAATTGAACTTAAGGCAAAATTATAAGGTACCAAGAATTTGAGTTTAATATCTTTTTTCTTTTTTTTCTATTCCCTTCCCTTCTTTAAGTGTTTACTGTAGACACTATAAAACTCAGTGTTTTCAGTAACCACCTAAGCTAATTCACACTCAAGGAATTGGTGACAACATTGTATTGAAAGGTGGTTTTGAAGCATTAGCTGGAGACGATAATGCTTAAACCAAAGAATCTTTAGGGTCATTTTGATCTCAACTCCTCACTTTACAAATGACTAAACCAAAGCCCAGAGACATCAATGGGTCACCAGACATCACAGAGCAAGTTCAGCTCTGAGCTGACCCTCAGCGGAATCTCCTGGCTCCCCAAACTGCACTTTTTCCTGGAGGTAACACCACCCACTTAAGGAGGGTGACATCATGGGAAGCAGGGGGAGCTTGCTATTTGATATTTCCAAAATTGCCCAGGCAAGCTTTCTTGCTACCCTTCGAATTTCAACAGCCTTAAGCAACATCTACCTCAAAAGTTTGTTTTGGGTTTAAGGAGCTCTTGGCCATGGCAGCGCCCAGATTATTAAACTGCAAAGCACTTGGTTAGCTAGAAGGCTCGGGGTAAACTGGAAACCATAAAGTCAGCACAGAAGCTGGTGGACTCCAAAAGACATTGGTCATGTTCTCCACAACCTGACTATCCCATCTGCAAATCCTGAGAAGTTCCTTTGCATGACAATTCCTAACTGAATCCTGTAGAAGTTTAGAGACACTAGCATCCTCAATACCAATTAGAAGCAATTTTTGGAACAGCTCGATTCCAGGCTGTTTTTTGACTATTTGCTAAAATTTTTAGTGCTGATGAATAGTTGGCTATGTTTTGTGGCCAGTTCACTCCTGAGACACTTTAAAAAGTTATTTCATCACCACTTCTTTCAATTGCTGAAAACTAAAATGACTTCTCTGACAGAATTAGATAGGTAGTAGGTTCCATAGGCATTGGGATATCCTTAATGGAGTTAAAAAATTTTAGAGTTTATATGAGCAAAAATCAATTTGAATTGGGCAGAATCCAATCTAGCAAATAGAAAGGAGCTCCGAGAAGCTATATAAAATGAAATACTTTTATAGGCAGAAGGGAGTGTGAACAAGGAAATTATACTGAGCAGGAAAAGTGTATTGGTTAATGCAAAGTTACTTTCCTTTCAGGGTTAGTAAGGGTCTATCAAGCTCATTACCTAATAGGGCTGATCAGGTGACTTCTGACTGACTAGTTTAAGATACCATTTCTGGGAGCCCTGAACCTGTAAGTCTCAGTTTGGTGATGTGGTGCTTAGCATAGTTTGGGGCTTGTTATCTTGTTTTTAACAAGTGTGAGAATGAGGAAGTTTTTTCAACAGTCATAACCTTTATTGTGGAATTCCAGAGTCTCTTCCACAGGGTTCTCGAAGGGGGTTTCTCTCAGACAAGTCTTCCCCAATGTGCTTTAATTGGTCTCCAATTATGGAGATGGGTTTTCACTACAGGCCTGTGAGAGACACTTAAGCAGCCAGTTGATGCCTATAGTCCCTGGTGATACCCACACTTGTAATCAGACAATGCATCATCCTGAACCTTTATCCCAGGAGGTTGTTCAGTGTGTCAGTTAGGATGCTCCAGCAAGAAACTGAAGGCCCAAATAAAAGTGGCTTAAACAATTGGAACTCTTTTTTAAAAGATTTATTTATTTGAGAGAGACAGAGAGAGCATGTGTGTGCATGAGCAGGGGGAGGGGCAAAAGGAGACAGAGAAGCAGACTCCCCAACTCCCCTCTAAGCAGGGAGCCTGACACTGGGCTCGATCCCACGACTTGAGATCATGACATGACATGACAGATGCTTTAGCAACAGAGCCACCCAGGCGCCCCTAAACAACTGTATCTTGTTATTGTCATTGAGTCACAGGTAAAGAACCCTAGGGAGGCAGTCTGAGGGTTGGCTCAGCCATTCGTCGATGCCATCACAGACACTGCTGCTTTTCATCTTCCTGTCTCCCTACCCTCGGAGTGTCCACATAGCGCCCACAGTGGCCACTAGGGGGCTGCAGCACAGCAGCTTTACCACCTCACGTGACAAGGTTCCTAAGCAAGAAGGGAAGAAGTAAGGAGGAAGAGAGCTTCCCTCCCATCTCTCCTTTGTAAGGAAAGCACGTTTCTCAGAAACCTCCCAGCTAACCTCCCCTTAAGTCTTTTTGGATAAAACTGGATTTCATAGCCATCCTGAGCTGCCAGAGGATCTGGGAAAGTGAAACTGTCATTCTCAGTCTCTGTTTTGGAATTGGGCTCTTCCAATAGGCAAGAAGGATGAGCAAAAGGTTTGTTGGGTAGGCTTCCGGAACAGACACCACGTGGAGTGCTGGGAGCACTTTGTGTGTGTTAATCCATCGGATCTTCACAACAAGCCCAGGGGATAGGTGTGCTCATTACCGTGTTACAGAGAAGCAAACTCCACTCGGAGACAGTAACAGCAAAGCAGTGCAGAAGCCCAGATTCGAACTCCATCTCCTGACTCCAGAGGCTGCACTCACGTTACACTGCTCTGGGCCTACAGTGTCTGCCACAGCAGGTAATCTGCCAGGCTGCTTCTAGAATCTAACACATGAAAGGTCTGAGTAGTGCCTGTCTCCCTCTGAAGTGCAAATGTGACATTTCCCCTGGCTGCTGTCACATACGGGTTAGAAGAGCAGAGAGGCTTCCCAGAGCGACAAGAATTGCTTCCTGTCATCATCAAGGCTACAACAGCTGGGGCTGTGATCAGGGCAAGGGCTGGGGCCATGGAGTCCTCTTCATGGCTGGGGCCACTGACTGAGTCCGTGACCCACCGGGCTGCCACAGGAAGCAGAAAGTCTGGGTAAGTCAGGGTGAGTGATTGAAGAGTCCAGTTCCAACAGGCAGGATTAGAATTGAAAGGTTTCTAAGTTAGAGGGATGTTTTACAGGCCTCTTCCACTACCTCAGTTTTCAATGAGAAGAGTCCCAAAGAAGGCAGTGTAATTTGCCCAAGATCCCCCAGCTAGTTTATGCTGGGAGGCAAGTCCTCAAGGACGCCTTCTTTGTCCCTTGCAAAAAGCATCCCTCGCCCTTCATCTGTGCTTCTGTTATCATTTCTGTTACAGTGCTGCATTTATTCATGTATGCAGGGGCCTCCCCATCACTTTGGGGGGTCTCCATGGTGCGCCCACAGCCAACCCTGGACCCTAATCTTGCCTGCGCCACCTGCCAGCCGAGGGACCTGAAGTTGTATAACTTCGCAATACTCATTCTCCTTCTTCTACAAAGTGGCAGAAGCAGTGTATTTCGACTCCCAGTGCTGTTGAGACAGTTAACTTTTAAGCTGCAGGGGTCCCTGTGTGCCAGGCAAATTTGAGGTGTGGTTAAGTCGCAGTTAACTATTCATTTTGTATCTCCATGGTGCCCATGCCCAAGTTTGGTAAATCACTTTATCAATCAGCAGAGGAGATGAAGAGTCGGTGTCACAACAGAGGGCTGGCAGCGAAGTATCCCAGAGACACAAAGGTGCAGTGAAGAGAGAATCAGGCACAGGAAAAGGTCCAAGTCCCCGAGGGTGGGAAGGTCATGCACAATGGAATCTGTGAAAGAAACTCACAGGAAATAGAAAAGCCTTCACTCACTCAGTCTCCCAAAGCTGTCCCAGCACTCTTCGTTGGGGATCCTCACGGTTTCATTTAAACGAGTACTCTTACCAGGTAGAGTAAGAGTCTTTTTCAGATAGAGCTGAAGAATTCGCTTTAGCTCACACAGAGTTGCTGTCAAAGCCAAGACTAACTACTCAGGTCAAATGACTCCAAAAATATGTTCTACCTGCCTCCAAATCAAGCCGAGGATTAACTAAGCTAAGGCACATGCAGCTCTCTTGGCACAACGCCTGGCACAGGAGTGTGGCTCCTACCACTGCTGGTTTCATTATTATCCTTACACTCACTGCTCCTCCTGCCCCGGCCCTCGCAGGGAGGATGGTGGCCCTGTTACTCCTAAGGAAGAGGTGGAGTCTCCTAACCCTCGGCCTCCACCATCTCAGAGTTATACCGCCCCAAACTTGGTTTAGGTAAGGCAAGAAGAGGCTGCCAGCTGCAGAGATAGACAGGGTAGCAAAGGTTCCTGCACCTGCTCTAATCCTCCAAAACCCCGCCCCTCGTTAATCACGTGGCCAAGAGGCGGGAGCAGCGGCGGCGGTGCCCCGGTGATGAGGAACAACTGGACGCATCCAGAGGGAAAGCAGCTGGCACTGGAGGGACTCCGGCAGTGATTAGATAAAGCTAAGTAAACACAGCTGATGG
Source organism: Spilogale gracilis (assembly GCA_004023965.1). Classification (NCBI taxonomy): domain Eukaryota; kingdom Metazoa; phylum Chordata; class Mammalia; order Carnivora; family Mephitidae; genus Spilogale; species Spilogale gracilis. The sequence continues at coordinate 174,812 of PITA01000309.1, forward strand.
CTGCCCCAGGGCTCCGGACCCTGCCAGGGAAGGGACCAGAGGAGATGGGATTCGTGTGATGACACTGGTGTAGGCTCAGCCATCATGGGTTTACTGGGCTCTAAGGTTTGTTGGGTAGGCTACCGGAACAGACACCACGTGGAGTGCTGGGAGCACTTCGTGTGTGTGAAAGAAACACCAGTTCCAGCGGACACCATCTAGCAAGCCAAACACAACTGGGCTCATCCAGGCCACCTGTAAAGGGATTTAATGTCCAACCACCTGTGCAAAGCTCCTAATTGTCGTAATTAATCTGGCCCCTCTTCACCGGTAGGTGCTAAGTATCATCCTCTGTCTAGGGAAAGCCCATTTCCTGCCAACATGGTTTTTTCCTCCATAATGAAATTGTGTTATCTGAAACAAAGCAAAACAAAAAGCTTAACAACATGTTTTCCTGATAACCTGTTTAAGTTGCTCTTCTTCTGGGCCCTCTCTATCCACTATTGGTAGGCCCATCTTACTTTCTTTGCTTATCTCATTACTGCTTCCCTATTGCATAATTGAGGTTATGGTGATTTTCTCATTTTCCCCTCCACTGGCAGCAGTTTGGGCCCTTCTATCTCATATTTCCTTAAAATGCCACACTGTTGCTCTAGCTTATTTAAACACTCTAGAAAGGCAAAAAGGTAGCCGTTGTAGGCACATCCCCCAGAAGAGTGTCTCTGCTGTCCTTCTGTGTGCCACAGCAGGACCAGGATCCAGGAAGCAAATAACAAACAGCTGAGTGCCACTGTGATGAATAGTAAAACAGTCTGGCTTCTGCTACTTTAAAAATTCAAACCAAAGAAAAGCAAGGTATGTCATATGAGAACAGAATTCACTTTATGAGAGGAAACAGAGCAAAAACATTGAATAACAGTAGTGCCCCACATATCAGGCTCTCATAGAATCTCCATATTGATAGCAAAGATTACAGGCCAGTTCCACTGGTTAGGGCTTCCCCAAATCAGAGGCTTTTGAAACAAAGAGTTTCTTATTCCGTTTCTGCATTTGTCACTTCTAAATGAGACAGGGATCCACAGCTTATCCCTAGAAGACAGGGAAGGAAAGGAGGGACCAAAAACTTTACAATAAGCTTATCAGCACTTTTATATTGAAAAAGGGGAAAACAGGGATCCATTTTCAGAAGTTGTCCTTTAAGTTTCTTTTGATTGCTGATAGAGTACATCATCAGTACAATCGAGTTATTCACATGAAAACTAATCAGTGTTGGCTTCTCTGTATTTAAGGAATGAAGCTTATAAAATCAGTCCATCTTGAGTATTTTATAAACACAATATCACAATTCATAAATATTAGCTTTAAAAATGTACTTGAGAATGAATGCCCAACTTTTTTTAAGGAGAATATTTTTCAAAGAACAGATCACAAGGAATTCCATTAACTCCTCAGAATTTTTATGACTGAGGGAGAGACATATAGGAAATCTATTTTACAAATATAATTTAAGAAATCAGTCTGTATATTTATAAGCCAAGAGCTCATAAGCAGAATTTCTCAAGAAATCCAGAGGCCAGATAGAATGCCAGCCACTGTTCATTGACAATGTCCTGTAAGTTGAACATAGTAATACCTCAGTTTTTCAGAGGAAAGAAAAAGTACCAAAGCCTTGAATAAGTCACTTCCGGTGGAAAAAAAGATAAGTACACAAAAAATAATTTTATTTTTACAGATAGTGACCATTATGAATATCACTTAGATCTGCAAATTTTTTTTGTACATTACAGAGACAGTACTTTTAGGGTAAAGACAGTATAATTCAACATGAATCCTCTTAACTCCTAAAAACTGAACAAAGGAATTGTGTTAGGAATCTTTGGAGTACAAGTCATAAAAATCCAACTGAACTGACTTAGGCAGAAGGAGATTTATTCAGGAGGATGTTAGAATATTTTCATGTATCCAAATGACAGCAAGCACTGGATTTTATGCAGCTCAACCCCAAGGACAAGGAAGATGAGCTCTCTCCCCGACTTTTTTTTTTTAGATTTTATTTATTTGACAGAGAGAAACACAGCCAGAGAGGGAACACAAGCAGGGAGAGTGAGAGAGGGAGAGGCAGGCTTCCCGCAGAGCAGGGAGCCCGATGTGGGGCTCGATCCCCGGGTCTCCGGGATCATGACCTGAGCCGAAAGCAGTTGCTTAACCAACTGAGCCACACACGCGCCCCCTCTCCCCGACTTTTGTGCTCACTGGTGCAGTTTCCACCTTCTCCACTGGAGCTGGCACTTTCCCACATGGTGGGCACCAGCAGCTTCGAAGCCCTCATCCCAAAGCTTCTACCATCAAGGAATACTCATCCACTGTCTTAGTTCTACTTCAGAAATTCCTAGGACAGGCTGATCTATCTGTCTTGATCTGTGAGACTACATCCAAGGGAGCTGGGGGCATCCCTATTGGAAGACTCCACCCTACGGGTATGGTTAGAGTCTAGGTGGAAGTAATTCCCAAATAAAAAATGGTGGGGGCAGGGGTGGCCACTGAAAGCTAACTGGGCAGACAAACCAAGAATAATCAAGTAAAACAAAAACGTACACAGATTCTGAAAGTTCAGGTAATGCCAGCAAATTGAGGCGGCACAAGATAGAAGGCTAAAAACCGGCCTTAGGCATTCTTCAGTATATTTTTTTCACCTGTATTTCAACCCAAACTATGACAATACAACTTTAAAACTTGATAACACGCCATTTTCTCTCTCCCTTCTTTTAAATGCTTTCTGTTACTTCCTGATGGCATCTAAGTTTTTGGCCTACAAACTGCCCCTAAAATCTGATGCAGAGCATCCACAATGTTACTGTCAGAATTGTTTTGGAGTTGTCTGTGTTGTTTTTAGGGTTCAGATCTTCAAGTGTGCACTTTCTTATTCCAGATTCCCAGCATTATCTTTAGAGCATTGAGATTTGGATGCAATTTCCAGTTCATACTTTTTCAATCACTGCACTTTCATGTTTAAATCCAGTGAAGTTCTGGCCAGCTGGTGGTTTTGGAAACACATTTCCAGCTGAAAGTTAGAAAAAAAATAAGGATTTTTATTAGCCTGTGATAACGGATCAAATGAAACTGCTCTCTGCACAGGAAAAATAAGGACTTTGTGGGAAAGGAAAATAAGATATCAAGAAAGATGTATTTCTCATCTCATTCTCCATTTCTGACTGTTTGGCCTGGCTATAAAACTGACTTTCTATGAGACAAGGTAAAATCCAGATATACAAATGGCTTTTGAAATGGCCTTGAAATGAAAACAAAAATAGCTGACGCACAGAGCTGTCCACATGAAAAATTCCTGTGCAGAGAAGGCTGTTTCTAAGCAATGGCATGTGATCTGCAATGAAATCATTTATCTTTATGAGCTTTCTGAGCTACAGGAGAACTGCCCAGGGCCACCTGAGTTTTCAAAACCTGGGTCCATTTACTTGATTACTTGTCATTTCAAGTTTTTAGGATTTTAAATGGTCTCCCTGTCAAGCAAAAAACACTTAATGACACCTTAGAGGCACATGTACAGTTATATGTACTTATATAATCTAACAATTTTCACTCTAGAGTGAAATCTGTTATACAGCAAGACTGATTTATACCCTCCTCCAGTGGGGGTTTATGAAGGTCCTCATGTATTAAAAAATAAATCTCTAGGGCAGTTTACCTAAAAGACTGCCCAACAAAGCTTAATCTAATACAATCTATGTTTTGTATTTTTTAATTTTTTTTTATTATATTGGTAGTCACCATACACTACATTAGTTTTTGATGTGGTGTTTTGTAATTGAGAATTAATCATTGTTTGCAAATTTATTCAATTAGGGTCTTGTTTAATACATGAGGGCCCTGTTCTCTGCCTAAAACCCTTCATCATCTCATCAACAGAAAGCACCCAAGGATGAACCAGTGTGTTCTATGAGTGAAAAAGCATATACCAGTCCCCTCCTTCCCCCAATCTATACAGTCAAGTCATTGGATGACATTTTCTTTCAGTTTTCCTCTGCCACATTTGTCTTCATTCTTCAGCACCTGGAACCACCTTTCTGATGGTAAGAATTTGCAAAGAATAAAGCAAATGAACAGAGCAAATAAAGAGTAACAACCACTAGCACAGAAAGCCCCTGGCCCAGGCTTCCAGAGAACTTCAATCCTCCCCTTGGCAAAGATGCACAGTCTGCCTCCTCTTCCAGCTTCCTTTCCTGGCACTGTGTCTACACCAGCCCTCACCGCCAGCTGGTCAGTTGTTCTTTATGCGTGTCCACATTTTACATACAATTTTAAGTATATGGAACTTCTCAAATTCACTCACAGACCCTAGAAATGATTGCATCATATTGAGAAGACCAACCCAAACAATAATAGCATAATTGACATAAATAGCAACGTCTCTAAGTTAACCAAACCTGTTCATCATTGTTCCTTACAGAAGGACGACCCTAACGCATACATGTATGATTGTGCACGGATTCCTACCGAAGTCTGTTTAAACAGCCTTTTATCAGAAACTGCTTCTTCTAGCAGTCATAGTGATAAGGTAAAGAAAGCCTCCACGCTCTTCTGCCTCCTCCTCATGACCATACACCATGGTGAAATGGCTAACCAAGATGTTGACCATAGTCTATAGCCCAGGAACAAAACCTCTGTGTAGGAGTAAAATTCCCAGGCTCTTTTCTGGGAAAAAACTTTGTAATTTTTTTTTTTTTTTGGAGGGGGCGGTCCAGTCTTCAAGGTCTATAATAATTATAATCAAAGCAATTGAATAATACCTGTGTTCTAGGTTCTTTATATAACATTTCTGTTGGGAATTTTATTCTCCACCCCCACCGCCAAAGGCAACTTTCTTTAGGTAGAAAAATACAGAACAAGTTGGGAGGGGCTGGTTACGGGGGTGTTGGATTGTCTCTAGTAGACTCCGCCCGGGACAGGTGTCAGCACCCTGGGTCCTGCAGGCCCCCTTCCCTCCCAGATGCGGCCGGCCTGTGGCCCCGGAAGACCGACGGCCGGTGCCCTGCTCATTCTAACTGCGTACTCTCGACCCTTCCTCCCCGGGAAAAGCTCCCCCGCGGCCTCCAAAGTCCTCGAATGGCCCACGCGGCTCTGGAGCCCCAGGAGCAGAAGCAGCTGACCATGTCCCCGACGGCCTGCCGCCGACGCGCGCTTTCGGGAGCTCGAAACGCAGCGGGGCGGGGCGTTCCGGACGCGCGTTGGGTTCTGCTGCTCCCGCGGCGCCTCCGGCCCCGCCTCCGCCCGAGGGCGCCTGAGCTCCCGAGCAGCACAGCCCGCAGCGGGGCGCGCGTCAGCCTGCCGCCTGAGGTGTCCCGGTGGCAGGCTGGCGGCGTGGGCCTCCTCCTGGCAGTCCAAGCTGTCGCGGCCCCCGGCGGAGACGCGCGCGGGACCGGGGCTGGCGGCCACAGCCCGGCCCTGACTGGGACTCGATGGAGTTGGGGGAAGTTGTCTCTTTGCAGCGGTCGGAGCCCTCGGGGCGTATCTCCGAGACTCCCGCTCCCATTCCAGGCACGTATTGCCGACCACTGGTTTCCAAGTGCGAGACTTAGAGCGGATGAGGGTGGAGACTGGGGTCACCAACAGAACCGGTGGGACCGCAGCCAAGTGGACGCCGCTCTGTTTCAGCCTCTCCCAGGGCGCCCCACTTCTCCCAGCCTCATCTCTGGCCTCCTTCCCATCTTTAGCAACAATCGAAGGAGGTGGCCCCCAGGACTTCGAGAAGAGATTTCCACTGAATCACTTTTTCTTGCTCCTTGGAATGTCTGCCTAAGAGGAAGACTTGTGTCTCTCCAGGTAGGTGGAAGTTGAGGTACAGACGCAAAATTTGAGACCAAAGGTAGAATATTTTGCCTTATATAATACTACATTCCTTAAAAAAAAAATTTTTTTTTTCTTTCTTCTGTCGGTTGGACCCTGTGCCAGGCATTGAGGATTTAAGGTCTGATTAGGTTCCTTAAATCTCCGCAGGTGTTGCTCACAGTCAAGTAGGGGAAGCTTGTCCATCTGAGCTAGAAAGAACCATCTTTCCCCGTGCCCAACAGTGCGGAAAGCGTTCTGATATGCAGAAACTCTGTGCTCCTTTTTATATTTGACTCCTTTCTGCCACTTTCGCGTTTCTGAAGAGGTTAAAGTGAAAAATAAAAAAATCCTCTAACCCCAAAGGGTATTGTCTTATAATTCCCAATTCGGTATAATCATAGGCCACTATTACTTATATGTCCTCTTTCAGTAAGTATAATCAACTGCATGTTTTTGAGCTAAAGGAGAATTTCTAAAAAGGACTAAACAAATAAAACTTGTGTTTTCGGAGTGCCTTGGTGGCTCATTAAGCGTTCACCTTCTGCTCAGGTCATGATCTTGGAGTCCCAAGATGGAGCCCTGCATCTGGCTCCCTGCTCAACCGGGGGCCTGCTTCTCCCTCTGTCACTCCCCTTGCTTGTGTTCCCTTTCCAGCTGTGTTCTCTCTAATCAATAAATAAAATCTTTAAAAAAAAAATTTGTGTTTTCATGAATACAATCCCGGTACCACCTCCAAAACGTGGCAGAGAGGTACATACAATAGTCTTAGTTACTCGTTTGTTTAGTAAAACGTTGCAGGGAACTTGTAGATCTTTAGGCAGTGAAGGCAATAAAGACTAATTTTTATTAGTGCCTACTATGTGCCAGGCACTTTTCATTCTTTCTTTCTTTCCTTCTTTCTCTCTCTCTTTCTCTCTCTCTCTCTCTTTCTTTCTTTCTTTCAAGATCTATTTATTAGAGCAAGATGGGGAAGGGGCAGAGGGAGAAGGAGAGAAGCAGAGACTGCCCACTGAGCACAGAGCCTGATATGGGGCTGGATCCTACAACCGTGAGATGACTGAGCCAAAATCAAGAGTCAGTCACTTAACCAATGGAGCCACCTGGGCATCCTGGCACTTTTCTTGTACTAACCCATTTGATCTTCATAACAGTTCTGTGAGGTAGGTACTTTTAGTTTCTGCAGTTTACAGATAAGGCAACTAAGGCAGAGGTTAAGCCATATGGCAAAGATCATAACACTGGTTAAGTGGTCTAGTGAAGATTTGCACCTAGGAAGTCTGGTTTGTGCTAAAAACCACTGGGACACACCCAGGTATATACTGCCTCCTCAAGAGGGGAAAGTAGTTGCTCAGTTTACATGTTGTGTGAGTGTTCAAACTCCCTATGCTCATAAAATTCAGCTCTACTAAAATGGTATAAGACTTGATTAGATAAGAAAGAATTCAGATTACCATACCTCTGCAGCTAACTTGCCAAATTCAACACCTCATTATACTTTACAACCTAAGCACAATCAAATGCCTATCATTATATATTGTTTCATAAATATTCTCTAGAAACATTTGAAGATTGGTTCTACTAGTGAAAATTATAAAAATCCATAAAATATATACATTTTTGAAGTGTGGAATTTCAAAAACTTTACATATATATTTTTTATCTTCCATAGGAAAAAGATGATAGATTACTTATATGCAAACAGTGATTCAAATAACTGCTGATTTCCTATTAGAAAAACTGAAGGCCAGAAGATATTAAGACAATATTTTTTAGATTTAGAAAGGAAAAATTTAACAGATATATCTGTATCCAGTAAAAATAGGCAAAATAAACGTGTCAATATAGCGGAAAATTAAAAAAATTTGTTACCAGTCTGTTGGCATAACTAGAAATATTGAGGGAAACACCATAGGTTGAAGTAAAATGATAGCAGAGGAAAACTTAGATGCTTAGAAAGGAATGAGGGTTATAAAAAATTATAACTATCAGATATCTGTCTCTATATATATGATTCTCTTCCTCTTTTTTAAAAAGCATGACTTTAGGGGTGCCTAGGTGGTTCAGTTGGTTAAGCGACTGCCTTCGGCTTAGGTCATGATCCCGGAGATCCGGGATCGAGTCCCACATGGGCCTCCCTGCTTGGCGGGGAGAAGCATGCTTCTCCCTCTCTCACTCCCCCTGCTTGTGTTCCTTCTCTGGCTGTTTCTCTCCGTCAAATAAATAAAATCTTAAAAAAAAAAAAATGACTTTAAAGTAATCTCTATACCCAATATGGGGCCCAAACTTCTCTGACTCTGAGATCAAGAGTCACATGTTCCACCAACTGAGCCAGCCAGCCAAATTATGGAAACCATCCAAGTGTCCATTGATTGATGAATGGATAAAGAAGATGTGGTCTGTATACACAATGAAGTATTATGCAGCCATAAAAAAGAGTGAAATCTTGGCTACCTGGGTGGCTCGGTCAGTTAAGCATCTGCCTTCGGCTCTGGTCATGATCTCACAGTCCTAGGATTGAGTCCCACCTGAGGCATCTTGCTCAGTGGGGAGCCTGCTTCTCCCCCTCCATCTCCCTCTGCCACTCCTCCTTGTGCTTACACTTGCGCTCACTCTCTCTCTGTCAAATAAATAAATAAAATCTTGGGAAAAAAAGAGTGAAATCTTGCCATTTGCAATGACATGGAGAGAGCTAGAGAGTATCATGCTAAATGAAATAAGTCAGAGAAGGACAAATACCATATGATTTCACTCATTTGTGGAAGTTAAGAAACAAAACAAATGAGCAAAGGGAAAATGAGAGAGAGGACAAACCAAGAAACAGACTTAACGATAGAGAACAAACTGATGGTTACCAGGAGTCTTGGGGATAAATGGAGCTATATATTTTGTGTGAAGTGATACAGTATTGCACTGTGAAACATTAAAGGCATATATTTAAAGCCTATCACAATCCTTAAAAGTAGTGCAAAGAGGTAAGGCTAAAAAAACCTATAAAATTAATTTCTATGTAGAAAAATATGAAAAAAAAATCAACAAAAAACCTCCTGGAACTAAGTAGCAGTTATATCAAGGTTGCAGGATGCAAGTTGAATATATACAAAAGTTAATCACGTTCCTATAAACCAGCGATGAACAAGTGTAATTTGAAATTTAAAACACTCTTTGCCAGTTACATAGAAGCAAAAGGAGATTATATTTAGGTATAAATCTAACAAAATATGTACAAGATCTATATTGGGAAAACTACAAAGCTGCTGAAAAAAAATCAAAACTTAGCTAAATAAATGCAGAGATATTCCACGTTCGTGGATAGGAATATTCCGTATTCTCAAGATACCAGTTCTTCCCAACTGAATCTATAAAGTCAATGAAATCCCAAATAGCAAGTTATTTTGTGTATATAAACAAACTGATACTAAAGTTTATACAGAAATTCAAAATACCCAGAATAGCCAACACAATATTAAAGGAGAAGAGCATAATTTGAAGACTGACACTCCCTATTTGTAAGACTTAAGTATAAGGTGACAGTAATAAAGAGGGTGTGGTATTGCAAAAAGAATGGACATATAGATCAGCATGACAAAATAGCCCATAAATTATACCCACATAAATATAGGCAACTTATCTTTGACTAAAAAGCAAAAACAACATAATGGTGAAAATACATGTTTTCAATAAATAATGCTGGACCAACTGAACATTAATATGCCAAAAGAATGAATCTAGACATAGATTTCCACCCCTAAGAAAAATTAATTCCAAATTGATCTTGGCCTAAATGTAAAGTGAAAAACTATAACACTTTTAGAATATAAGATAAAAGAAAATTTAGATGATTTGGGATATGCTGATGACTTTTTAAATATACTGAAAGGATGCCTGGGTCACTCAGTTGGTTAAGCGACTGCCTACAACTCAGGTCATGATCCTGGAGTTCAAGGATCGAGTCCCATGTCAGGCTCCCAGCTCTATGGGGAGTCTGCTGCTACCTCTGACCTTCTCCCCTCTCATGCTCTCTGTCTCTTTCTCCCAAATAAATAAATAAATAAAATATTTTTAAAAATAAATATAATACCAAAGATGCAATCCATAAAAGAAATAACATGAATTTTATATTAAAGTCAGAAACTTCTGATTTGTGAAACACTGTCAAGAAAGTAAAAAGAAAAACCACAAACTGGGAATAAATACTTGAAAAAATATATCTGATAAAACACTATTATCCAAAATATACAATTTACTCTTAAAACTCAACAGTAAGAAAAAAAGTGGGTAAAAGATCTGGGTAAAGTGGGTAAAAGATCACCCCACCAAAGATACACAGAAAGCAAGCATATGAAAAGATACTCATTATATGTCTTTATGGAATTGCAAACTAAAACAATAATGAAATATCATTACACACCAATTAATATGGCCAAAATCTAAAACATTGACAAAACCAAATGGTGGCAGGGATGTGGAACAATAGGAACTCTCATATATTGATGCTGGGAATGCAAAATGGCACAGCCACTGTGAAAGATAGTTTGGTAGTTTCTTAAAAAGTAAGCACACTCTTAACCAAATGATCCAGCAGTCATGCTCCTTGGTATTTGGATGAAGGAGTTATAAACGTGTCCACACAGAAACCTGAATACAAATGTTTATAGCAGCATTCTTCACAATTGCCAAAATTTGGAAATAGCCAAGACATCCTTCAGTAGGTGGGTGATAAACTGTGGTACATCTGAGCAGTGGAATATTACTCAGCTGAAAAGATATGAATTATCAAGGCATGAAAAGACATAGAGGAACCTTAAATGCATACCGCCAACTGAAAGAAGCCAATCTATAAAGGGTGCATACTGTTATAAGTCCCAATTATATGACATCCTGGAAAAGGCAAAATTATAGAGACAGTAAAAAGATAAGTAGTTGCCAAGACTTGGGGGGAGGGATGAATAGGCAGAGCACAGGACTTTTAGGGTAGTGAAACTATTCTGTATGATACTTGAATGGGGGATGCATGTCGTTATATATTTGTCAAAACTCATAGAATATGTAGCACCAAGAGTGAATCATAATTTACTGTGAATTATATGAACTTTTGATAATAATGATCTCCATATAGGTTCATCAGTTGTGAGAAATGTATTATTCTGATGTAAGATCTTGACAGTGAGGTGTTTATATAGGTGAGGAGAGACGGGTACTGGAAACTCTCTGTGCTTCCAGCTTAATTTTTCTGCCTAATAAAATTGTTCTAAAAATAAAGTATATTTTTTAAAAGCCAGTAGGTAAACTAAAATGTTCTCCTAAAAACATTAATCCAAAATGAGGCAGGAAAAGGGATACAGGAGGATCAAAACATCAAGGGAACACACATGAAATAACTAGTAAAATGGTAGATCTAAATTAGAGCATATCAAAATAAAATTAAATATTAATTTACTAAATATTCCAAATAAAAAGTAGATTAAACAGAAGCAGGAACCAAATATATTCTTCCTAAAAGAGACACACATTAGATGCAAAGACACAGCTTCTGTGCCTTATAAAGACAGAGCAATAGATTTATCTTCTATTCTGAAACAACCAAGAAACACAAAGTATATGGTAGAACAGACACTGGATACTAGAACAAACACTTAAGATAGTGGATAAAAGGCAGTGAAGGACAGTGGTTTCCTGTGTAGAAAATATGAAAAAAAAATCAACAAAAAACCTCCTGGAACTAAGTAGCAGTTATATCAAGGTTGCAGGATGCAAGTTGAATATATACAAAAGTTAATCACGTTATTCATATCGTGAATATGGGAATATGTTTCCCCAACATCCTACTCAGCCTTGCTTACTGATTCCTTTCATCCTTGAATTTTTAATATTTAGAATACCTTGTTTTGTACTAGGGCTTTTATTGCTATCTATATGGTATGCTGACATCTCAAAATTTCATCTTTAGGTCAAATATCTCTTCTAACTCTACTTGGATTTTCAGCTTAATATATCTCATTCTTAAACCTTGATTCCCCACATCCCTTATTATAGTATTGTTTCAGTCCCACCCACCCAATGGAATGGAAATTCCATTCTGTCACCTCCTCAGACTATAAAATTTGGAGTCACCCACAGTTTGCTTCTCAATCTTTCACCCTACATGCAATTTATCAGCATGGCTCTACCTTGTGATATATCCAGATTCAAAGAACAACCAGTACCTACCCTTCTGGACTAATCTTCCCACTCCCTTTTATCTAGACTATGGGCATATTGTCCTACCAGATATCCCTACTGCATAATTCCCCTATTTTTCTTCCCTACCTTGTTCTCCTTGAAGCAGGTTGTGTCACTTCTTCATTCAAAATCTCCAATGTGTTTCCGTCTTAGAATAAAATCTAATGCTCCGCCGTAGCCTACAAGTTTCTTCCTAATTCACTGCATATGGCATTTCCTCCATTTCTCTGATTTTATCTCCTCTTTCCTTCCCTTACTCCACCCCAGCCACCTTGTCTCTATGCTGTTCTTATCTCAGCGCTTTTGGATTTGTTCCTTTTGCCTAGAATTTTCTTTTCCCAGATATGTGGATGGCTAGTTCCCTAACTGTGTTCAGGTCTCCGCTCAAATGCTGTGTCATCAGAGAGGCCTTCCTGATCCAGTGTACACACATGCCTCCATTTCTGTTACTCCTGTGTCTTTATCCTGCCTTTTATTTCTTTTTTTTTCAAAGTAGGTGAAAAATGTTTTATTATGGTTTCAGTTGCTTGTGGAACATAAGGAATAACATGGAAGAACATTAGGAGAAGGAAAGGTAAAGTGAATTGGGGGAAATTGGAGGGGGAGATAAACCATGAGAGACGATGGACTCTGAGAAACAAACTGAAGGTTTTTATCTTTAAAAAAAAAAAAAAAGATTTTATTTATTTATTTGACAGAGAGAAACACACCTAGAGAGGGACCAAAAGCAGGGGGAGTGAGAAAGGGAGAAGCAGGCTTCCTGCTGAGCAGGCAGCTGATGCAGGGCTTGATGCCAGGAACCTGGGATCATGACCTGAGCCGAAGGCAGGCACTTAACCACTGAGCCACCCCGGTGCCCCAAACTGAGGGTTTTAGAGGGGAGAGAGGGGTGAGCCTGGTAGTGGGTATTAAGGAAGGCACATATTTCATGGAGCTCTGAGTGTTATATATAAACAATGAATCTTGGAACACTGCATCAAAAACTAATGAGGTATTTTATGGTGAGTAACATAACACAATGAAAGAAAAAAAAACTATGTATACCAGAGGACACTGTTCTTTATATGGCAGGTCCTGAATATATAATGAAGTTATAAGAAATCAGCCCCTCAAGAATATATATCTGCTTTTTATTTCTTAACATACCAATTGTCATGTATTTATTTGTTTTTTATTCTATTGTTTATTTTCTCCTTATAGAATATAATCTCCATGAGAACAGACATTTTCTTGTTAACTCCTATATCCCCAATGCCTAAAATGGTGTCTGGCACTCAGTAGGCACCACATTGAATTTTGTTAAGTGAATAAAAAGAGCAAGAAAGAAAGAAGGCAGCAGAACAATGGGAAAGAAAGAAGGGGTAACAGAGAAGGAGGAAGGAGCTGACCAGGCAAGCACCTAAAACAAACATAGAATGTCATGTAGGTTAATGCAGTTCTCCACGCGACTCCAGGCTTGCCTGAAAAGAGCACAGTATCCTCTAATGAAAAGAAAAAGAACTGTCCTTTATTGCTTATTTTATGAATGCACTTATATGAAGTGGATCACATGATTCATTGACAGGGCATGATATCAACCCCAAATACAGCAAGCTAGCAGTCCCTGAGACACCAGCAGTCTCACCAACTTTCTGAAAACATGTCATATCTAGAATCACGTGGTCTCTATGTCCCTTTCTCCCTTTTTCTTCTTAAGGACAATGTCTGGATCTTCATCACCTTTTCGTCATCTCTAGAAACTAGCACAATGCTGGCATGAAACAAACACTTAACAAATACTGGTTAAACTAGTTAATTGAATGAGACAGTGGGCGAGAAGGCAGTTAACATTAAAGAGAGCATCTCTTCAACATTAGTAGATGTTGACATAGATACAAGTACAGATTCAGGTGTGTATATATATATATGTATATATATATATATAGAGAGAGAGAGAGATACAGCATAGGCACAGATATGGAGATATGGCATAGATAGACAGGTATACAATTTATTTAATCTTCACAAAAACTCTGCATTAGATTTATTTTGTATTGTTTTCAGATGGGAGTCTGAGTTTCAAAGAAGGTAAGAGACTTGCCCAAGATCATATAGTAGGCAGGGAAACAGCTGAGGTAGGATTTGACTCCAGATCTATGTGGCTCCAAGGGTTATGCTGTTTCCCTTATAGCACATCAAACAATATACAGTTGCAGAATTCTTAAGACTCAGGTAAAGGGAGTTAAACTTAAAATATTGTTTATTCCAGTTACCTAGACCAGATCTTCCCTAGCCCAAATGTCATTCCGCTTCCACCCTTATATTTAACAAGGCTACCTTCTCTCAGTCTTTTCAACACCAGAAGGAGATTGAATGCACAGATGCTACTACTATTTCATGTAGAACATCAGCCAGATAGAAACCTGAAACTCCTTCTGCAAAGCCTAGTTGTCTCTCTAAATCTCCTTACATAAATTCATTAGTTAATATTTATCTTTGTTGCAACCCATTCTGCCTTTTTTCCTGCCTATTCATCTTTCCCTAGGAAACCCAATTCCTGGTTCTTTAGCTGTGCCCCGGGAACCTTAGATCTGATTCCACTTCTTTGCTTCCTCTTCAACTATCCACTAACAAATTATTCTTTTGAGCAATGGACTCTGTTCCCATTCCCTGAGTGTTCTGTGCAAAAGGAAAGAAGTACTTTTCTAGGCTTCAGAGAGAGGAGATTTTCCTTATAAACCTTAAAACAAATACTTGTAATTTTTTTTCAGTGAACAGTTTACTGTCTTGAGTCATTAAAAAGACTGTGAGGGAACGTGGTCATTTTGTCTTCTGGTTAACAAATGGCTGGCAAAAATTCTTTATTTGTTGTGGAATGTCCAAACTATAGTCATTGTCTTTCTAGCTTAATTTTCCAAACTCTGTAGTCAAATGCTGGTTTCAAATCCCAGTTTACATGTTGCTGGCCATGTGACTTTGTGTCAGCTGTCTAGGTTGATTTGTTCACAAGTAAAATGAGAATAGTTTTTTCTTCCTCACTTGGTTGCTGTGTAGATTAACGAAAATACCCAAGAGTGCACTGAACCAAGTAGGACCTTCATAAATATGATTCTTCCATTTCACATAAGGCATGTGATTGGGGTTCTTAACATAGGGACACATTTCTATACATTGCATCAATGAATATCACAATACTACATAATCTAAAAATCCAGGAGAGTTGATACTAGAATTGCAAGGGAAACTCAATCAGGTCTGAACTACAACAGTGAAATCAAGCTGGACAGTACCCATTCCAGTAGGTTGGATGATGATTTCAAATTGCCAGTGTTCATATGGGACCAGTTTAATCATCTCAATCACATCACATCTTCTAAGTGTGTTTGGGGAGTTGTGTTATTGTTAAAATATTCTGTCTCTTGAGGTAAAAAGATTGTATTTCTCCACTCTACTGACCTCAGGCTTTGCCATGACCTGCTTAAGCCAGTAAACTGTGAGTAGAAAGGACATATGTGGTTTCTCACTGACATCTTTAAATGCCATCACACAGTCCACCTTTTCTTTTCCATCACTGTCCCAGGGCAGGCAGTTCCTTCACCCCGGATCCAGAAATGAAGATATCACCATGTAGAGAGGAAGCTGGCCTCTCATATACAATTTGAGTAGTAGACATACATAGTAATTCAATGAGCCTAGTGTGTTTGTTTGCTTGAAAGCCCTGATAGATTCTCCTTTTGATTTATTTCCTTTTCTGAAGTTTACAAAAGTAAGCAGCCAGAGGAATTGAGTTCTGGTAAATAGTAGTTTTACTAGGTAATTGCCGAAGAGGTATACAAAAGCCGATTTGCTTCAAATGAGAAAAATGTACTTGTGGTAAGATGCAAATGATATCTAGTATCTGTCTAAATACTTTTGATCCTTTGTTAGATGTATTCAAATGATTTATGAAAGTCATATGTGAAATACCTAACAATAACTGTTTTTTATTGACAGAATATATAAAAGCTCATGTACACGATACTGTATAATGTTAGACTGTCAGTTTGTAATCTGAGAAGAATATCACAACTTCATTTCTACAACGAGTGTTAAAAGGGATATGTTTCTTTTAATATAGCTTTGACTGTTTATCTTGTCTTCGTGCTCTGGATCTTGAAGACATTTCAATTACAACCTTCTTTTTTAAGATTCAACTAAACATGACACCAGAAAAGCATAGAAACTAGAAAACTTATGGCACTTCTCTGTAGGGCCTTTTATGTACTGTGACATTCAAGACTTTTGAAACATCGAATAAATGTCAGATTTGTCCAAACAGCTTTAATGAATATATTTATACTTTAGCATATGGTAGACAAGTTAACTGTTTTCTTTGGCAATGTCAATTCAAAGAATAGTTGTTGTAAGTACTCAAGAAGCAATATCTGCTGGAAAATATGACTATCTTCTTTTAAGATTTAACTTTCTTTTCAGTAAATATCAAAATATCCAATCCGCATATATTTGTTGAGCTGTACTTAATGCAACGTGCTGTTCAGAGACCATCCAAGCATAGAAGTATGTTAACAAATGCATTCCTTTTGTGGCCGATGACACAATTTAAATTGAAATGGTGGTAATTGCCAGAAACTGTTTTAGTATTTGAAGTAGGCAGCCTTTAAGTTTTTGTTTGTTTGTTTAATTTATTTGAGAGAGAGGTCAGAGAGAGAAGCAGACCCTCCACCGAGCAGGGAACCCGATGTGGGACTCGATCCTGGGACTCCAGGATCACAACCCGAGCCAAAGGCAGTTGCTTAACCAGCTGAGCCACCCATGTGTCCCATTAGGTAGCCTTTAAAATGATCCCTTGGGATGGGATGTCATTTCTAGGATTATGTTACAAAAAGACTGACTTTCATCTTGCTCCTTTCATGCTTGCTTCTTCTGAAAAAGCCGGCTGTTGTGCTGTGAACTGACCAGTGAGGAGGCCCATGTAACAAAGACTAGTGGGAGGCCCCTGCCAGCAGCCACCGAGAAACTGACACCTTAAGGGAACAGCCATGTGGAACTGAAGCTTGGCACAACCATGTACATGAGCTTGAATGAGAATCCTCCCTCAGTCAAGCCTTCAAATGAGATTACAGCCCCACACAACACCTTGATTGCATTCTTAAGAAAGACTACTAGACCCCTGAACACAGAAATTTTCAAATAATAAATATTTAAGTTCATAAGATTTATTTTAACTTTTTTTATTAAAAAACCTTTATTGAGATG
Organism: Spilogale gracilis; assembly: GCA_004023965.1. Taxonomy (NCBI): domain Eukaryota; kingdom Metazoa; phylum Chordata; class Mammalia; order Carnivora; family Mephitidae; genus Spilogale; species Spilogale gracilis. Next base: position 192,089 of record PITA01000309.1, read on the forward strand.
TGATCAGCATGCAAAAAGCTGAACATATTTAATGTGTTCACCTTGGGTTTGGACTTAGGTATAAACCCATGAGAGCTTCACCGCAATCTATGCCATAAATATATCCATGACCTCCCAAAATTTACTCCTTTCCTCTTTATTTTGTATTATTATTATTATCATTATATTTGTGAGAAAAACACTTAACGTAAGATCTACTATCAGCAAAATTTTAACCATATTATACAGGATTGTTAACTATAGACTGTATGCTGCTGTACAGTAGATCTTGAAGACTAATTCATCTTATATAACCGAAACTTTGTATACTTTGGTTAATACCTCCTCGCTGCCCCCTCCTCTAGCCCCAGAAAACTACCATTCTACTCTCTGTTTTTATGAATTTGACTTTTTTTATATTCTACATAAAAGTGATATTATGTAGAATATGTTCTTCTGTTTCTGGTTTGTTTCACTTAGAATGATATCCTCTAGGTTCAGCTGTCTTGTTCACAAATGGCCGGATTTTCTTCTAATGGCTGAATAATATTCCAGTGAATATGAGTGAGTGTATGTGTGTTTGTGTATACTATATTTTCTTTATCTATTAATAGACATAAAGGTTGCTTCCGTGTTTTAGCTATTATGAAAAATGCTGCAGTGAATATGGGAGTGCATATATCACTTTCAGATCCTGTTTTAAATGCCTTTGCATATATACCCAAAAGTTGGATTGCTGGATCACATGGTAGTTCTATTTTTAATTTTTTGAGGAACCTCCATACAGTTTTTCCGTAATGGCTTTAACAACTTACATACCCACCAATAGTACAAGGGTTCCCTTTTCTCAACATTCTTGCGAACACTTGTTATCTTTGTCTTGTTTTATTTAGATAGTTGCCATCCTAACAGGTATGAGGTGCTGTCTCATTGTGGTTTGGGTTTGCACTTCTTTGATAATTAGTGATGTTGAGCACTTTTTCATATACTTGGTCATTTGAATGTTGTCTTTGAAGAAATGTCTATTCGGTTCCTTTGTTTATATTTTAGTTAGGCTATTTGGGTTTCTGCTATTGATTGGTAAGTTGCTTATATTTTTTAAATATTAATCCTCTATCAGATGTATCATTTGCAAATATTTTCTCTGATTCCATAGTTTTTGGGTTTTTTTAAGGTTTGTATTTTATTTTATTTTTATTTACTTTTTTTAAATTTTTTCAGTGTTCCAAGATTCATTGCCCATGCCCCACACCCAGTGCTCCATGCAATAGGTGCCCTCAGTACTCCCCACCCCCTCCCTCCAAGTCCCTCAGTTTGTTTCTGTGTCCAAAGTCTTTCATGTTTCGTTTCTCTCCCTGAATTACCCTACTTCCCATTTGCTTTCCTTCTTCTACTGTCTTCTGTATTACCCCTTATGCACCACAAGTAAGTGAAACCATGTGATACTTGACTTTCTCTACTTGGCTCATTTCACTCAGCATAATCTCTTCCAATCCAGTCCATGTTGCTACAAAAGTTGGATATTCATCCTTTCTGATGGAGGTGTAGTATTCCATTGTATATATATACTGCATCTTCTTTATCCATTCATCTGTTGAAAGGTCCATAGTTTTTACATACACTCTTTGCATGCTGTTGATTGTTTTCTTTGCTGTGTAGAAGCTTTTCACTTTGATATAATCTCACTTGTCTGTTTTTTGTTTTCTTGCTAATGTTTCTGGTGTAATATCCAAGAAATCATTGCCAAGACCAATGTCAAGATTTTCCCCTGTTTTCGTCTGTGAGTTTTGTGGCTTCAGGCGTAACATTTAAGTCTTTAATCTATTTTGAGTTAATTCTTCTGTATGGTATAAGGGTCAAGTTTTATTCTTTCACATGTGATTATCCAGTTTTCCCAAAACCATTTATTGAAGAAATTATCCTTTCTCCATTATGTATTCTTGGCACCCTTGTTGAATACAACTTGATAATTATATACATGTTTATTTCTATCTAGGCTTTCTATCTGTTCCATCAATTTATATGTCTGTTTTTATGCCAGTGCCATACAGTTTTGATTACTGTAACTTTATAATATATTTAATTATCAGGAAATATAATGCCTCCAGTTTTATGTTTCTTGCTCAAAATTTCTTTGATTATTTGGGGTCTTCTGTGATTTCATATGAATGTTGGGAATTTTTTTTCTTCTAAAAAATGCTATTGGGATTTTGGGGTTTTGTGTGTGTGTCTGTGTTTTTTTTTTAAGTTTTTATTTAGATTGCAATTAGCTAACATGGTGTAATATTAGCTCAGGTGTACAGTATAGTAATTCAACACTTCCATAGTACACCCTGTGCTCATCACAGCAAGTGCACTCCTTAATCCCCATCACTCATTTAACCTATCCCTCAGCACCTTCCCCTCTGGCGACCATCAGTTTGTTCTCTATGGTGAAGAGCCTGTTTCTTGCTTTGTCTTTCTCTTTTTTCTCCCCCCTTTTTTTTGGTTGTTGTTTCTTAAATTCATCAGTTTATTCTCTACAGTTCAGTCTTGGTTTGCCTTCTTTTTTTCCATTTGTTCATTTGTTTTATTTCTTAAATTCCACATATGTGTGAAATCATATGGTATTTGTCTTTCTCTGAATTATTTCACCTAGCATGATACACTCTAGCTCCATCCACATTATTGCAAATAGCAAGATTTCATTCTTTTTTATAGCTGAATAATATTGAATATATATACATATACCACATCTTCTTTATCCATTCATCAGGTAATGGACATTTAGGCTCTTTCCACAATTTGGCTGTTGTAGATAATATAATATAAACATTAGGGTACATGTATCCCTTTAAATTAACATTATTGTATTCTTTCAGTAAATACCTAGTAGTGCAATTGCTGGGTCGAAAGTAGTTGTACTTTTAACTTTTTAAGGTACCCCCATACTGTTTCCCAGAGTCACTGCACCAGTTTGCATGCCCACTGATAGTGTAAAAGGGTTCTGTTTTCTGCAGAGATGTTAAGCATCTTTTTATGTGTCAGTTGGTCATCTATATGTCTTCTTTGGAAAAATATCTATTCACGTCTTCTGCCTGTTTTTTAATTGGGTTGTTTGGTTTTTGGGTGTTATGTTTTGTAAGTTCTTTATATATTTTGGATACTAACCCTTAATCAGATATATCATTTACAAATATTTTCTGTCATTCTATAGACTGCCTTTTAGTTTTGTTGATTGTTTCCTTTGCTGTGCAGAAGCTTTTTATTTTGACAAAGTCCCAATAGTTCATTTTAGCTTTTGTTACCCTTGCCTCCAGAGACATATATAGAAAGAAGTTGCTATGGCCAATATCAAAGATGTTACTGCCTCTGCTTTCCTCTAGGATTTTAATGCTTTCACATATCACAGTTAGATCTATAATTTACTTTGAATTTATTTTTGTGTATGGTATACGACAGTAGTCGAGTTTCATTATTTTGCCTGTTGATTTCTAGTTTTCATAACACCATTTATTGAAGAGATTATCTTTTTCCCATTGAATATTCTTTCCTGCTTTGTTGAAAATTAATTGACCATATAGTTGTGGGTGCCTCTGGGATTTTGATAAAGATCTCATTGAGTTTATGGACCATTTTAGATAATATGGACATTTTCAACATACAAATTCTTCCAATCCATAAGTGAAGAATATCTTTTCCTTTATTTCTGTGTGCATTAATACATTCACTGGTGTTTTATACCTTTCAGTGTACAGATATTTCACCTCCTTGGTTAAGCTATTCCTAAGTATTTTTTAGATTCTTTTTATATTTTATTTCATTTTTTCAGTGTTTCACGATTCACTGTTTATGGACTACACCCAGTGTACTATGCAATACGTGCCCTCCTTAATACCCACCACCAGGCTCACCCATCCCCCCCACCTACCTCCTTCCAAAACACTCAGTTTGTTTCTCAGAGTCCAGTCTCTCATGCCTCATCTCCCCCTCCAAATTACCCATATTCACTTTTTCTTTTCCTTCTCCTAATGTCTTCTATGTTAATCCTTGTGCTCCACAAGTAAGTGAAACCATATGATAATTGACTTTCTCTTCTTGACTTATTTCACTCAGCATAATCTCCTCCAGTCCTGTCCATGTTGGTACAAAAGTTGGGTATCCATCCTTTCTGATGGAGGTGTAATATTCCATTGCATATATGGACCATATGTTCTTTATCCATTTGTCTGTTGAAGGGCATCTTGGCTCTTTCCACAGCTTGGCATTTGTGGCTATTGCTGCTATGAACCTTAGGGTACATATGGCCCTTCTTTTCACTACCTCTGTATCTTTGGGGTAAATACCCAGTAGTGCAATTGCAGGGTCATAGGGCAGCTCTATTTTTAATTTCTTAAGGAATCTCCACACTGTTTTCCAAAGTGGCTGCACCAACTTGCATTCCCACCAATAGTGTAAGAGGGTTCCCCTTTCTCCACATCCTCTCCAACACTTGTTGTTTCCTGCCCTGTTAATTTTGGCCATTCTAAGTGGTATAAGGTGGTATCTCAATGTGGTTTTGATTTGAATTTCCCTGGTTAATGATGATGAACATATTTTCATGTGTCTGTTAGCCATTTGTATGTCTTCTATGGAGAAGTACCTCTTCATGTCTCCTGCCCATTTTTTGATGTGATCATCTTTTTTTGGTTGTTGAGTTTGAGGAGTTCTTTATAGATCTTGGATATCTGCCCTTTGTCTATAGTGTCATTTGCGAATGTCTTCTCCCATTCTGTGGATTGTCTCTTTGTTTTGTTGACTGTTTCCTTTGCTGTACAGAAGCTTTTATTTTAATGAAGTCCCAGAAGTTCATTTTTGCTTTTGTCCTTTGCCTTTGGAGACGTGTCTTGAAAGAATGTTGAAGAGGTTACTGCCTATGTTCTCCTCTAGGATTTTGATAGTTTGCTACCTCATGTTGAGGTCTTTCATCCATTTTCAGTTTATCTTTGTATGTAGTATAAGAGAATGGTCAAGTTTCATTCTCTATATGGAGCTACACAATTTTCCCAGCACCATTTATTGAAGAGACTGTCTTTTTTCCACTGGATATTTTTTCCTGCTTTGTCAAAGATTAATTGACCATAGAGTTGCGGGTCCATATCTGGACTCTCTACTCTGTTCCATTGGTTTGTGTGTCTGTTTTTGTGCCAGTACCATGCTGTCTTGGTGATCAAAGCTTTATAATAAAGCTTGAAATCAGACAATGTGATGCCCCCAGCTTTGTTTTCCTTTTTCAACATTTCCTTGGCAATTTGGGGTCTTTTCTGGTCCCATACAAATTTTAGAATTGTTTGTTCCAGCACTTTGAAAAGTGCTGGTGGAATTTTGATTGGGATGGCATTGAAAATATAGATTGCTCTGGGCATTATAGACATTTTAACAATGTTTATTCTGATCCATGAGCATGGGATGCTTTTCCATCTTTTTGTGTCTTCTTCACTTTCTTTCATGAGTGTTCGGTATTTCCTCAAGTATAGATCCTTTACCTCTTTGGTTAGATTTATTCCAAGGTATCTTATGGGCTTTGGTGCCATAGTAAATGGAATCAAGTCTCTAATTTCTCTTTTCTATATTTTCATTGTTAATGTGCAAGAAAGCAACTGATTTTGGTGCATTGTTTTGTATACTGTCACATTACTGAATTGCTTTATGAGTTCTAGTAGTTTGGGGGTGGAGTTTTTGTGTTTTCCTCATAGATATATACAGAACATTCCACCCTAAAACAACATAAGACTCACTCTTCTCAAGTGCACATGGAACTTTCTCCAGAAGAGATCACATACTGGGTCACAAATCAGGGCTCAACTGATACCAAAATATTGAGGTTATTCCTTGCATTTTCTCAGACCACAATGCCTTGAAACTGGAACTAAACCACAAGAAAAAGTTCGGAAGGAATTCAAACACTTCAAAGCTAAAGACTATCCTGCTCAAGAATTTTGGATCAACCAGGAAATCAAAGAAGAAATTAAACAATTCATGGAAACCAATGAGCATGAAGATACATCAGTCCAAAACCTATGGGATGTGACAAAGGCAGTCCTGAGGGGGAAATACATAGCCATACAAGCCTCAATCAAAAAAATTGAAAAATCCCAAATACACCAACTCTCTTTACACCTTAAAGAACTGGAAAGTCAACAACAAATTAAGCCAATCCCACACACAAGAATGTAAATAATTAAAATTAGAGCAGAGATCAATGTGTTAGAAACTAGAGATACAGTAGAACACATCAACAAAACAAGAAGCTGGTTCTTTGAAAGAATTAATAAGATCGATAAACCACTGGCAAAATTAATCCAAAAGAAAAGAGAGAAGACCCAAATTAATAAAATCTTATGAAAGAAAAGTGAGTGATCCCAACCAACACCAACAAAATAGAAATAGTCATCAGAAATTAATATCAAAAGTTCTGTGCCAATAAGTTAATCAACCTAGAAGATATGGATGCATTCCTGGTAACCTATAAACTTCCAAGACTGAAACAGGAAGAACTTGACAACCTGAATAGATAATATCTAGTAACAAGATTGAAGCAGTGATCAAACCCCCCCCCCAAAAAAAAACAGAGCTTAGGACCTCACAGATTCTCTGGGAATTCTACCAAACGTTCAAAGAAGAAATAGTATTTATTCTCTTGAAGCTGTTTCAGAAAATAGAAACAGAAGGAAACCTTCCAGACTCTTTCTATGAAGTCAGCATTACCTTGATCCCCAAACCAGGCAAAGACCCCATCAAAAAGGAGAATTTCAGACCAATATCTGTGATGAATATGGATGCCATGATTCTCAACAAGATCTTAGCTAATAGGATCCAACAGTACATTAAAATGATTATCCACCATGACCAGGTGAAATTTATCCCTGAGATGCAAGAGTGGTTTAACATTCACAAATCAATCAGGGTGATAGAACAAATCATTGAGAGAAGAGAGAAGAACCACATGGTTCTCTCAATTGATGCAGGAAAAGCATTTGACAAAATACAGCATCTGTTCCCAATTAAAACTCTTCAGCATATTGGGACAGAGGGAATATCCCTCAACTTCATGAAATCTATGAAAAACCCACAGCGAATGTCATTCTCAATGGAGAAAAGTTGACAGCTTTCCCATTGAGATCAGGAACAAGGATGCCCACTCTTGCCACTGTTGTTCAACATAGTACTAGAAGTCCTAGCAACAGCAATCAGACAACAAAAAGAATTAAAAGGAAAAGTATTCAGATTGGCAAAGGAGAAGTCAAACTCTCTCTCTTTGCAGATGATATGGTACTTTATATAGATTTTTGATACTATTATAAATGAGATTGTCTTCTAAATTTCTCTTTCAAGATAGTGCAGTGTTACTGTGTAGAAATTCAACTGATATTTGTATGTTGATTTTGTATCCTGAAACTTTGTGAGTTCATTTATTAATTTTAGTAGTTCTATGTGTTTGTGGAGTCCTTAGATTTCTATATATAAAAATCACATCATATGCAAACAGATAATTTTACTTCTTCCTTTCCAACCTACATAATTTTCTTTGGGCTTTTATATATGGCCTTTATTATGTTTAGAAAAGTTCCTTCGATACCTGATTTGTTGAGAGCCTTTATCATGGAAAGGTTTTAAATCATATCATCCTTTTCTGCATCTACTAAAATGATCGTGTGATGTATATCTGTCAGTCTATCAATGTGGTGAATCATATTGAACCATCCTTGCTTCCCAGGGATAAATCTATTTGGTCATGGTTTATAATCCTGTTTAATTCACTTTGCTAATTTTTTTAAAGATTTTATTTATTTATTTGACAGAGAGAGAGACCACAAGCAGGCAGAGAGGCAGGCAGAGAAAGAGGAGAAAGCAGGCTCCCTGCTGAGCAGAGAGCCTGACTTGGCCCTTGATCCCAAGATCATGACCTGAGCCTAAGGCAGAGGCTTTAGCCCACTGCACCACCCAGGTGCCCTCACTTTGCTAATATTTTGTTGTAGATTTTTGTATCCAGGTTCATCAAGGATATTGGCCTATAATTTTCTTTTCATATAGTGTCTTTGGGTTTGATATCAGCGTGATTCTGACCTAATAAAATGAGTTTTGAAGTCTTCCCTGTTCTTCTATGTTTTCTAAGAGTTTAAGAAGGATTGGTATTATTTCTTCTTTAAACATTTAGTGGAATTCACCTGTAAAGCCATATGATCTGGGCTTTTCTTTCTTGGGTGGTTTCTGATTACTAATTCAATCTCTATATTTATTATTGGTCTGTTTTGGTTCTCTATTTCATCTTGATTCAGTCTTGGTAGATTGTTTCTTGGAATTTATCTGTTTCTTCTAGGTTGTCCAATATGTTGGCATGTAATTGTTCATAATAGGTGCTTATGATACTTTTTTACTTCTGTGGTATTAGTTGTGATGTTTCTTCTTCCATTTATTTTTTTATTTTTTTATTTTTTTAAATTTGTATTTATTTATTTATTTATTTTTCTTCTTCCATTTCTGATAAATTTATTTGAGTGTTCTCTCATTTTTTCTTCAGGTGTGTTTTGCTAAGTGTTTGTTGAATTTATCTCTCTTTTTTAAAGATTTAATTATTTTAGAGAGAGTGTGTGTGTGTGAACAGGGAAGGGAAGAGGGAGGGAGAGGGAGAGAAGTAGATTCCCCACTGAGTGGAGAGCCCAACACTAGATGTGATCTCACAACCATGAAATCATGACCTGAGTTAAAATCAAGAGTCAGACACTAAACTAGCTGAGACGTCCAAGTGCCCCTGTTGAATTTATCTTTTAAAGAATGCAAATCTTAGTTTTGTTGACTTTTTTCTATTTTCTGTTCTCTTTCATTTTTTGCTTTAATCCATGTATTTTCTTCTTTCTATTAAATTTGGGCTTGATTTTTCTTTTTCTAGTTCCTTGAGGTAAAAATTTTGGGTATTTCAACCTTTTTCTTTTTTTTTCTTTTTTTAAAGATTTTATTTATTTGACAGAGAGAAACACAGCCAGAGAGGGAACAGAAGCAGAGAGAGTGAGAGAGGGAGAAGCAGGCTTCCTGCAGACTGGGGAGCCCGATGTGGGACTCGATCCCGGGTCTCCAGGATCATGACCTGAGCTGAAGGGAGTCAGTTAACCAACTGAGCCACCCAGGCGCCCTGACAACCTTTTTCTTTTTTAATATAGGCATTTATCTCTATCAGATTCCCTTTTAAAAATTCTTGTGCTTTATTCCCTAAGTTTTTATATGCTGTATCATCTTTTTCATTTTTCTTGAGATATTTTCTAATTTTCTAATTTCCCTTTTGATTCCTTCTTTGACACATTGGCTATTCAAGAGTGTGTTAATTTCTATGTGTTTGTGAATTTTTCCATTTTCCTACTTTTTTATATTCCTAGTTTCATTCCACTGTGGTCATAAAAGATACTTGGAATGATTTCAATATTCTTAAATTTGTTGTCTTGTTTTATAACCTAGTATGTGATCTAAAGAATGTTGTATGTGAGTTTGAGAAGAATATATATTTAGAATGCTTCATGTATGTCTGTTAGGTCCATTTGTTCTATTTTGCTGTTCAGTTCTGTTGCTATTTTTATATTCCTGTCTGTTTCTCCCTTCAGATCTGTCAGTATTTGCTTTAAGTGTTAGGTGCTCTGATGCTGGATATATACATAATCTATAAATTACATGTTCCTCTTAAATTGACCCTTTTATCCTTGAGTGATGACCTCTTTGTCTCTTGTAACAGGTTTTGACTTAATGTCTATTTGTCTGACATAAGAATAACCATTCCTACTCTGTTTTGCTTATCATTTGCAAGGAATATTTTTTCCTACCCCTTTATGTGTCCTTAAATCTAGAGTGAGTCTATCCTAAACTACATATAATTTAGATCTTGTTTTTCTATGCATTCTTCTAGATCTTTTGATTGGTGAGTTTAATCCATTTATATAGAAGGTGCTGATTGGTAAGGACTTACTATTGATATTTTGTTCATGGATTTTTGTTTGTTTTGTAGTTCTTTTGTTCCCTTCCCTTTTCCTGTCTTTCTTTATGATTACTTTTGCTGTGATATACTTTGGTTTTTTCCTCTTTATCTTTCTTGTGTCTATATAGGTTTTTTATTTGTGGTTATCAAAGGCTTGCATAAAACTTCTGGTTGTTATAACAGCCTATTTTAAACTGATAACAACTTCAATTATATACAGAAAAGACTACACTTTTACTTCCCCACACACATATGTTATGTTATCAATGTCATAATTTATTCTCTTTGTATTGTGTGTCTATTAACAAATTGTTTATGGTTATAGATATTCTTAATATTTTTGTCTTTTGACTTTTATTTTAGTATTAAAAATGATTTACATGCCACTATTACATTATTCTTTAATTTTTTTATATATTTACATTTACCAGGAAGATTTGTACTTTCATAAACTTTCGTGTTGTCCTGTAATGTCCTTATTTCAACTTGAGGAATTCCCTTTATCACTTCTTATAAGACAGGTCTTGTGATGATCAACCTCCTCAGATTTTGTTTGCCTAAGAAAGTTTTATCACTCCTTCATTCTTAAAAGAGAGTTTTGTTGTGTTTAACAGTTAGTTTCTTTCAGCACTTTGACTATATCATCTCTATTCTTTCCTGGCCTGTTTTCCTGGAGAAATCCACTTATAGTCTTATAAGGATTGCCTTGTATGTGACTAGTACTTTTCCCCTGGCTGCTTTCAAAATTTTTTCTTTGCCTTCAATTTCTGACAACTTTTGCTCTAAATGTTTATCACTATAGACTCCTTTAGGTTTAACCTATTTGGAAGTTTTGTGCTTCATGAATACAAATGACTATTTCCCTCCTCAGATTTTGTGGTCTGCAACCATTATTATTATTATTTTTTTTAAATAAGCTTTCTGTTCTTTTCTCTTCACCTTCTGGGAATCCCATAAGAAGTATTTTGAGTCTTTTGGTATTGTCCTATAAGTTCTAGAGGGTTTCTTTACTCTTTTTTATTCTTTTTTCTTTTTGTTCTTCTGGCTGGATAATTTAAAATTACTTGTTTTGAGTTTGCTGTTTCTTTCTTCTGATTGATCCATTCTGCCACTGAAGGTCTCTATTGTACTTTTCCAGTTCAATCATTGTATTCTTCAGCTCCAGAATTTCTATTTGGTTCTTTTTATGGTGTTTTATGGTGTCTATATTTTTGCTGAACTTCTCATTTTGTTCATGGATTGCTTTCCTGTTTTCACTTATCTGTTTTCTCTTGTAATTTACTTAGCTTCTTTAAGAATTTATTTTGAATTCTTAGAGAGTTTATAGGTCTCTATCTCTTGAGGGCTGTTTACTGGAGTTCTATTTTGTTTCTTTGGTCGTATCATGTTTCTCTGATTGTTCATGATACTTGTAGCCTTGCATTGGTGTTTACACATTTAAAGGAGTCACTTCTTCCAGTCTTTACTGACTGGCAATAGCTTGGAAAGCCCTTTACCAGTCAGCCCAGCCAGAGATTCTAAATGGGCCATTTGGCAAGGTCAGAAGTTGAGCAAGCTGCCAGGGGCCACAGGCTAGCTACTGAAATCTTTGCATCAGTTGTTAAGAGCTGCTCTTTATTTTTATTCTTAGCTAACCTCAATTCAAGATAGCCATTTCAATTCCATTCATGTTCTGAGTGAGGTGTGACAGAAGTACAGTACTCAGGTAGTGCTCTAAAATGCTAGAGAAGTTGAACACTCACGTTACCCTCTCTATCTCCCATAGGAGAATTCATGATGAAGGAATCTCACTTGGTGCTGTGCTGTGCTGGCTTGAGAAAAGGGTGTATGGAAAAGTGAAACTGTCCTTCTTGCCCTTTTAAATGCATCTTTTCTCATTTCTGTCTTCCACTGGGGTGCTATATAACCTCTTATTTGGATTTCAGAACTCGTATGAAGGTATTCCATCCATTGATGGTTCTATTGTTTTTGTGGGGCACAAGGACAGTCTTCTATTTGACATCTTGCTGATTTCACCTAAGCTTCTAAGTTTTAAGGTTAGTTGTTACATAGAAATTAATAAATAATACACAGTTGATCCTTGGACATCATGGGTTTGAACTGCATGGTTATATGCAGATTTTTTTAGTAAATACAATACAGTACTATAAATGTATTTTCTCTTCATTATGATTTTCTTTTTTTAAAGATTGCATTGATTTATTTGAGAGAGAGAGAGAGAGCGCACAAGCAGGGGGAGGGTAAGAGGAAGAGGGAAAAACAGACTCCCACTGAGCAGGAAACTAGATGTGGGGGTTGATCCAGGAACCCTGTAATCATGACCTGAGCCAAAGGCAGACACCTAACAGACTGAGCCATCCAGGTGTCCCATAATTTTCTCAATAACATTTTTTCTCTTGCTTACTTTATTGCAAGAATATAGTCTATAATACATAAAACATATAAAATATGTGTTAGTTGACTATGTTATCAGTAAGGCCTCTGGTCAGCAATAGACTATTAATAGTTAAGTTTTAGGGGAGAGAGTCAAAAGTTCTATGCAGATTTCGACTCTGCAGGGCATTTGTACCCCTAACACTCATGTTGTTCAAGGGTCAACTATAGTGTATCTAAGGATCAAATATTTTTTTCTTTTTTTGGTGATAATTCAAATGCTGATTTAAGTGCTATGGTGTGCAAAGACTTCAAAGGGGATATAAAAATATATAGATCTAGTCCCTGCCCTAAAGGATTTCAGAGTCTAGTGGTGAAGGTAGACATGTTAACAACTCACAGTATTACATCCAGTGTTCTATAATCTGAGTTCATCAACCTCTTTTTGAAGATATCATTATACTACCTTCTTTGTCACTGTCATGCACTGGCTTTTAGGTCATTCATCCACATTGATAACAGACTTTGGCTCTTGACCCACTCACATTTCCTTGTCTGTCTGTAGTGCCCTTGAGTAATTGTAAATTCTACTTCATATTTCATTCACCAGTCTATCCTCCAGTCTGTCAAATGGTAAGTAAATTGAGGTTAATAAGTGTGTTTATTTTGTTCACAAGAACACAGAACACATTCACTGGCATATGTGAGGTGGCCATTAATTGCCAATTTAATTAAACTGAGTGGAATCATTGATTTTCCCTATTTCCCTGATGCTCATCCCTGGTATTTGTTTCACTTCAGCAATCTACTCACATGAACCTGCTAAGAATTTATTATGACTCAGAATGATACCTTTAAAAGCACAAATTCTGAAAATTTACTCAGTCCATATCCTTCTTTCTATCCATAATTTACCCTACCTCTCAATTAAAGAGAAATCAAATTTTGAAGTCGTCTCCCACCTTCATATTTCTCCTTTCCTAGCCTTCAGAACTCCATGGCAAGTTTTTTCCGTAGCTCATATCAGCACCATCTGTTGTTTCAGACTCTGGCCTTCTGCCAACCCTACCTAGTGAATCTCCACCCTAATTTTATCTATTTATTTTTCCACTGTCTTCACTCCTATTCCTAGGTAGTCAAGTACTGCCATGTGCCCATGTTCATCACAAATGCATGATTCCCAACCTCAGCTGTCTTTCCTTTCCTTTTTTTTTTTTTTTTAAGATTTTATTTATTTGACAGAGAGAATCACAGCCAGAGAGGGAACACAAGCGGGGGGGTGAGAGAGGGAGAAGCAGGCTTCCTTCCCGCTGAGCAGGGAGCCCGATGTGGGACTCGATCCTGGGTCTCCAGGATCATGACCTGAGCCAAAGGCAGTCGCTTAACCAACTGAGCCACCCAGGTGCCCCATCAGCTGTCTTTCAATATTGCTCAACTTACTCAGTTTGGACCGTCTCAGATCCCTTACAAAAACTCCTCTGGACTCTGAACACCAGTCACTTTCTCTTTGTGCCTGTATTTCCATCATTCTACATATAAACTATGTTTTTAACTTCATTGAGAAAATAGATGACAACCGTTGAGACACATAACACTTACTTCATACCAGCTACTATTCCAAGTGCTTTACTTTCAATCTTCACACCAACCCTATGACTTAAGTACCAAAATTAACATTTTACAGGTGGAAAAAATAAAGCACAGGGAAAATCAGAGAGTAAACATTACATCCAGTCTGTGCTCTCAGCCACTGGACTACCTTATCAATTAAATAATAAAGGCCAGGTGGGGACACTTTCAATTTGTCATTCTTTCATTTACAAACATCAATATCTTAACCCATTACTCTGTTTTTACCAAATAGGGGAAAGCTTAAATAGGGGGAAGAAAGGGAGTAAAACTTAGAAGAGATTAGGATACTTAGGTTTTTGAATGAAAAACAGAAGAAAAATGGGTGAAGTTATAAATAATAAAAGGCTATAACATAATGGAAGATAGTTAATAGACTCAGAGTCAAAAATAGGAGTTACAGGGATGAAATAAAACAAATACCATAAAGAAATACGTTCATGGATACTCTTTGCAGCTCCATTTGCCATAGGAGAAATTATAAACTCATAGTAAATGTGGTAGAAATTGCTTAGATACCCTCAACCTTCATTCTCCCCTTCTTGACCCCCTAAATACTACATTTCCCTTAAGTCCTTGTAGAAAGGGGTGGCTACATGTTAAGACTTAAACAATGGTATAAGCAGAAATTGTTAGAAACTTGTATGAGTTTTTTAAAAAATGGACTGACTTCCTGGCATATAACTTTTGTTCCTTGCTTTCCATTTCTTCCTGTGTATAATAAAGATCTAATTGCTAGAGCTCCAACAGATATTTTGGGACCATGATGTTCCTTTAAGAATGGGAGCTACACTCAGTATCAAAACACTGAAAGCATTCTATTCCTAAAGACATCATGGAGTTATCACTCCTGCCCAGGACTGCTCATCTCTTACTATGAGAAAGATAAAATTTCTAATGTTTCTGTGACAGTTTTTTTTTTTGAGTCTCTGATACTAATAGCAGAAGTAGTTTCTAAATCACACAATGGAGAGAAATATTTAATAAATTACAGTATTCAAATACAGTATATCAGAAATCCATAGACCTAAATTTTTAAAAGATTGATTTCTGTGCTATCATGGTAAGAAGTTTATAACATTATCAAAAGAGAAAAGTAATCTGTGGAATATGTGTCATATGATACCTTTTTTTTTCCCATTGCAAATGGCAAGATTTTATTCTTTTTGATGGCTGGCAAATATTCCATTGGATATATATATACATCTTCTTTATCTGTTCATCAGTGGATGGACATTTAGGCTCTCCCCATAGTTTGGCTATTGTTGATAATGCTGTTATAAACATTGGGGTGCAAATACCCCTTTGAATCTATGTTTTTGTACCCTTTGGCTAAAGGACTAGTAGTGCAGTTGCTGGATCAGGAGATAGTTCTGTTTTTAACTTTTTTCTTTTTTTTCTTTCTTTTTAAATTCAATTAATTTTTTTTTTGTTCAGACTTGTCATGTGGTTTTTTTTTTTATTGTTACTTAAATTTTTTTCCCAGTGTTCCAAGATTCATTCCCCATTCCCCACACCCAGTGCTCCATGCAATAGGTGCCCTCAGTACCCACCACCAGGCTCTTCCATCCCCCTACCCCCCTCCCTCCAAGTCCCTCAGTTTGTTTCTGTGTTATAAATATTTAAGCTATTCTTTATCCTGTATTTTTTTTTCTTGCTTCTTGAATGGGTCCCAAATTTACACCTTTTAAGTAGGTATGTTCCAGAAATTTGGCAGCTACCTGCTGCAAGACCTCCTTTCCATTGAATCACTCATCTTTGGCATAGACAACAGTATAAACAGAAGGAGGGGTTTACTTGACTTGGAAAACTCATCCAAAGTGCTATGGGCTTGGGAGGAAGTGAATGTAAATGCATCCCTTGTGGATGATTGGTAAATACAGGAAGCCAGTAGAAACTTTCAGTATAGAATGCCAGGCTCCATTGTTTAATCTAAACACAGACATCCACAGTATTTATATAAGTTTATTTTTTTAAAGAATACCACATATACTGTGTGTCTTTCTGTACAAGAACAATTTCATAATGCTCCTTTACCATTTATCCAGAGGAGTTGGTGAACCCTAGGTCCTGAGATTCTCTTCACAAAGTTCTGAATAGAGAGGGAAACATAATTTGTTCATGTTTTTATTATATTCTTTATAGAATTGATCCTGATTGAGAAGTAATAATCAAATTATACAACCCTAAACATAAGCTCTTAACCAAAAAAAAAAATTCATTTTCATCAATATAACACTATACATTAACACTAAATAGCATTAATACTAAAAGTTAAAAAAAAATAACATTAAATTTCTAGTAGGAAAAACAAGGTAACATTTAGCTACAACTTACCTAGCAGTGCTCATATATCAACAGAAGCAGGTAGGTTTTATTGGGAAGACGTAAGTGTTCTCCATCTCTCCATCAGGCAGAAAAGGGCCATTTCTTCTACCCAGAAGACCACTTCTATCTGAGTTGAAAAGAAAGAGAATCAGAATTTCTAAAAGAATTCTAATAGTCACTCTTTTCCCCTCTATTGAATAGGGAAATGAAGGGCATTTCTTCTTACACTTGATTTATATATCCGCATTACTTTTTATGGAATCCCTCTGTTAAAGGAAGACTTAACAGAGTCTTAACCACACTGACTATTTCTGGCAAACACAGAATAAAAAAAGACCTAGGAAACGGTGATGCATATAGCAGAGAAAAAGAGCTTGATATTTTAAATGATCATGAAGATAAGAAGAAACAAGTTGTACTTCAACTTGCAGTTTGTTTTGAAAAAACCAGTGCTATCAAGCAGAGGCTGGGTTTCTATGCAACACTGAAACAGCCTAGCATCTAAAGTCATGTGCCCCAATCACACTGACTTTAATGTTTGTGGAGCTTTGGGGCAGAGAATCAACATTCGTTCATTCACCATTCATTTATTCAAGCACTTTTGGAGCACTTTTTATCTGTCAGGCACAGTGCTCTAGATGCTAGTGGGAACATTTTTTCTTGTCACTGTTGCTTTTTTAAAAATCATTATTAATTGGGTTGTCCTTACTAATTTTTTATTTCTTTCCATCCCTTCAAATCCATATTCAGTGTAGAACAAATGAATTTCCCAGTCTTGAAAAATACTAATCCTCAAAATTATTACACATGTCTAAAACGACTCCACTAATAAAACAAAGCCAACAGCATCTCTTTTGCTTTAAATTCATCTAATGATTAGACTAAAGTTTTCACAAAGACCTGGCTTCTTGGATGACTTACTAATTTCTTTAGCTACAGGTACACTCACATCGTTTAAGGGCAGGTAAGTGCTGAATGTGAACAAAGAGAATGAAAGGTGTGTACCTGGAGTGGATATTACTTTTTTGCTATTTTAGGTTAGAGTAAGACTATATAGATACCTACTTTTTAAAAAATTTTCTTTTGGGGCTGCACCTGGGTGGCTCAGTCCATTAAGCATCTGCCTTCAGCTCAGGTCATGATCCCAGAGTTCTGGGATGGAGCCCCATATCAGACTCCCTGCTCAGCAGGGAGCCTGCTTCTCCCTCTCCTCCCCAGTCATGCTCTCTGTCACTATTTCTGTCCCTCTCTCTCTCTCTCAAATAAATAAAATCTTTTTAAAAGAGAACTTCCTTTTTTTAATTACAGAAAAAAATTAAATTAAAAAAGTGACATCAAAGTTAGAAAGAGAGAGAGAAAAGTGACTTCTGAGACATGACTGTCTGAATGAGGAAGAAAAGAATTAGTGACTGAAAAATATGCTGAGAAATACCACATCTAGCATTACAGACTCAGTGATTTTGTGAACCATAGCTCTATAACTCTAGCTATCTACACAACAGTGACATGAAGGTCATGGGGAACTTGAAATATTTAGACATGTGCTCTTTAGTCAATTGAATCTTCTCTTTATCCTGTTTATTCCTTTTCTACAGACGATCTTTGCTGCTCCTGGAACATTTCTCACACATTTTCATTCCTCCACACCTTTGCACATGTGCTGTTCCTTTCTGTGGAATGCCCTTCCCTTCCCACCTTGCTCCGCTCTTATGATGAGTTGTCCTCAAATTCCCTATAGGCAGGAATACAGCCTCTGTCTGTGTGTTCCCACTGCAGTGTCTGTAACTCCAGCTCTTTCTCCGTTTTATGCTAGACTCTGTTCCTTTGTTTTCCCTTTTAACCTGTGAATTTCTGATACAGGCATCTTGTCTTATTCATGGGGTTAGCCTACTATTCCATAAATGTTGTGGGGAAGATGGATGGATGGATGGATGGATGGATGGATGGATGGATATTAAACTACAGGCTGAGATACACTTCAACTGTATAAGGTTCAGTGGGTGTCAGGTACCTAATAGAGAAGGTTATGCATTTATGATTCTAGAGTTATACAACTTTTTTTAACCATAGCGTCAGTTGAGGCCGGCTTACTTTTGCGAGCAGTAAGTTAACTGAGCAGTACAAAAAATAGACTTGTTTATTGTATCCCGGTACCTGGGAGCCCCCTGCTGTCCAGAAAAATAAAAGATACTGCAACCTCCCCCAGGTTAATAGGGCAATGTTAAGATGACATACAATCCTAAAAACTTACTTTCAGGATGCCTAGGTGGCTCAGTCTGTTAGGGAACTACCTTTGGCTCAGGTCATGATCCTGGAGTCTTGGGATCAAGTCCTGCATTAGGCTCCCTGCTCAGCCGGGAGTCTGCTTCTCCCTCTGCCCTTCATCCCACTCTTGTGCTCTCTCTCATTCTCTTTCTAAAAAAGAAAATAAAAATGAAACCTTATGTTCACTATTTTATATGCCAAAGCATAATTACTGGATGCTTTTATTAGATGTCTTCCATCAGAATCATTCAACTCTTTATGAGTTTTCAGGTTTTCTTAATGGTACCACCATCATCCACATCATCCTGCTTCAAACCCTCCTTTCTCCTGCTCCTCTTTCTCAGCATTCACTATCATATATTGAACTTTCAGTATGTTCCAGGCATTGTACCAAGCTCTTCACATGTATTGCACAGTATTTAATCTCTCAGTAGCGGAAAACTGAGGCTTTGGATGGTTAAGCAACTTGCCTTGGGTTATAAATATTGCAGGGCCCAAAACTGGCATTGGAACCAGAAATTCTGGCTGCAGAGCTCCTTCCAACCCACTGCTTCTGCATCCGGCCTGAGCCCTCCTTTCAAAGCTTTCTGCTACTAGTAGTCAGGTTCTCATTACATCATCTCTGAACCAGGATTAGTTATGGCTTTGTTCTTCACTTCTTGCTTCATTCTTCTGACATCTGATATTTTACCATTGGTGTTATTGATTTGGCTAACTAGTTTCCTAACATTAGAGAGTATCCACTGTTTCTAGACTGCTTGTCTTTTAACCTTCAAAGTCCTAAGGCCATATTCCAAGTCTAAGAGAGCTCCCTGAGATCTTTCCCCCTTCATTGGTGTGTGAGTCTGCTGAACAGACTTCTTACCTTCTTCTGATGCTAACAACACTACTCCAACCCTTTTATTCTTCTTCCACCAAGACTGGGTTACCACTGGCAATAATAACTAATAATAATTAGAAGAGTGGATTTGGGGGGCGCCTGGATGGCTCAGTTGGTTAAGCGACTGCCTTCGGCTCAGGTCATGATCCTGGAGACCTGGGATCGAGCCCCACATCAGGCTGCCTGCTCGGCAGGAAGCTGCTTCTCCCTCTCTCACTCCCGCTGCTTGTGTTCCCTCTCTGGCTGTGTTTCTCTCTGTCAAATAAATAAAATCTTTAAAAAAAAAAAAAAGAGTGGATTTTGGAGGTACCTGTTAATTGCATGATGTTGAATGAAACTTACTTTTTAGCCTAATGTGACAATAGAACTGACTATTTAAAATGTTTCCCCCCAAGTCATTGTACAAATAGTAAAAATGAATTTTAAGGATTCTATCCCTTTATACTCTTAGTATTCTTTTCCCCCAAAACTTTGAAATAATAATATCTGTAATTAATTGACTACCTAATTTGCAGCAATGGCATTCATTAGGTGTTTTGTGAAGGGTAAGACATTAGCAACGAAACAATCATTAGATAAATGAATGCTGTAACATGCAAATAACATTAATAATAATTTATGGTTTTGAATTATTAAAGTATTTTACTAGTAAAATGGATTAGTTAAGCATGCTGGTTGAATATAAATTGAACAGTTGTTCACTTTGCTAATTTTTAACCTAACATCTTTTAGCAGATGATTTCAAACAAGTAAATAGCATACACACTTGAGCATTTTGATTTGATTTTTGTTATTTCTGTAGAAGCTACATTTCAGTGTGCTGGAGTATGCAGAACCAGTACTCCTTCCTCCCCCAGCTGTCTTCTCCTTCCCATCATCATGTACACTAAGATGGCTTCAAATTTCTCACTTCTAACCAGATACAGACTTGGGCCATAGGAAAGAAGAGAACGGGTACTGGACAAGAATGGTCTGAGCCTCCCAGATTGCACAGCCCTTTCCTGGATGCTGTTGAAGGTTTACTTCAGAAGCAAAAACCAACCTGAGAAGACCTCATTGGTTCTAAGGTTAATCAAATGTATTATAATGAAATGGCTAATATCAAATCTAGCTCTTCCTTCTCTAGATGTCTATTTTAAAGTACCTTTGGTTGAAATTTATACTAAATTTGTTTTCTTATGGACTTACTCCAAAGAAAAAAGTATTGAGGGGTGCCTAGGAGGCTCAGTCAGTTTAGCATCTGCCTTTGGCTCAGGTCATGATCCCAGGGTCCTAGGATGAAGCCCCACATCTGGCTTCTTACTCTGCCAGGAGCCTGCTTCTCCCTCCCCATTTGTCTGCCACTCCCCATGCTTGTGTGTGCACTCTCTCTCTCTGTCAAATAAATAAATAAAATTTTTAAATAAAAAGAAGAAAAGAAAAAAGTATTGAATGAAGAGAATATTGGGCAAAGACCCAATATGCATGTGAAAACTTTGTGTGTTTATTTGATGATTATTTTGAGAATATCTTCTTGGTGAACATGTTGTATGAGTGGGGACTGGGAAGTTGAGCTGAACATTCCATAACTTAAACTTGACTTGGAAGCTTGAAGTCAAATATCATTTGGTAATTTTTTATCAAACAAACGCATAAAAATAACATGAGCTTCTAGTGATGTTTATGCTCAACCCTGATACCTATTCATTAGTGATACCCCACCTGCTTCCAGAAAGAGGCAGCTAATGAAGTTGGACACATGTCGACTGATGGCACTCTGATAAACCTGTGATGCTCAGCCTGTTAGCATACTTCACCAAGGAGGAGGAAAGTGGATGGTGTCTTTTCAAAAGATCTTCAACAGGGGCACGTGGGTGGCTCAGTCAGTTAAGCACCCAGCTCTTAATTTTGGCTCAGGTCATGATCTCAGGGTCCTGAAATCAAGCCCTCTGATGGGCTCTGCTCAACGGGGAGCCTGCTTCTCTTCTTCTCCCTCCAGCCCTGCCTTCCCGCTGCTCACAGACTCTCAATCTTTGTTTCCTTTAAATAAAAACAAGTAAATCTTTTTTTAAAAGAGACCTTCAGCAGGGATTTTTGAGGGTTTTCTACTTAATCCTAAATAAAAAAAAAGTTTCAAGGTTTCTGGGTACATTGTTTCTCAAGAAAGTTCATCAGGGTTTTATTTTAGTGATTCAAGGTTTTAGTTGAAACACTGAATATGCATCTGAGTAGAAAAATGGGGAAGATTCTTCATTACAGCTTTTAGTACTCAAATAATTAAGAACAAATGTTGCTCAGAAATAAGTCAAGGCACAGCATTGTACCTGTAGTTAATGATACTGTACTGCATATTTGAAAGTTGCTGAGAGTAGATCTTAAAAGTTCTCATCACAAGAAAAAATATTGTAATTATGTATGGTAACAAATGTTAACTGACAGTCATCATTTTACAATATATACAAATATTGAATCATGTTGAATACGTGAAACTAACAATGTTATATATGTCAATTATATCTCAAAAAATTTTTGCAAGTTAAGGCATAGGGAAAAGGCTAAGAATATAGGTATTAGATGGAAACAATCAGAAAGCACTCAGTAAATTGTGTTCTTTAATAGAAAGATTTATGATTCTATAGGTCTTTTTAAAGTTTTCAGATATAAGGTAATGTTTATTGAATTTCACTACTTGGACGTGACTGCTATACTGCTAATACTGCTAATATTATGGTATTTCCAAGTTTCTTAATATCCATGAACTTTAGTTTTCTTATTTGTTAAATGAGGTTAATAATAGTACCAACCTCATAAGGTTATTCTGAGAATTAAGCAGATAAAACACATAAAAATTTAATGTTTGGTCAGAGTGTGCACACACAAAGGATTAGCTTCATTATATTTCAATGCCTATCTCCATTTTTTTAATTTTACAAATCAGGATCATACTTACCTTTTGTCTCATATCATGATTTTTTAATTAGAAACATTTTAAGGGGTGCCTGGGTAGCTCAGTCAGTTAAGCGTCTGCCTTTGGCTCAGGTCATGATCTCGGGATCCTAGGATAGAGTCCCATATAGGGCTCCCTGTTCAGCAGGGAACCTGTGTCTCCCTCTCTCTCTGCCACTCCCTCTGACTGTGCTCATGGACTCTCTCAAATAAATAAATACAATCTTTAAAAAAAATTTTTTTTTAAATCTTCCTAGGTCTTGAAAATTTTTCACAATATATTTTTAATAGCTTCATAGTATAGTATAGTATTCCATTCTGTAGACCTGTGGTTATTGTGGTGTCATTTTGCTCTCAGTGGACATTTTGCAATATCTAGAGCCATTTTTGATTGGCACAGCTGGGGAAAGTGAGGTATTACTGGCATCTAGGGTGTTGCTGAACATTCTACAATGTACAGTACCGTCTCCCACAGCTCTCCAGTCCGAAATTTCACAAGTGCTACAATGGAGAAACCTGAGAATATATCATGATTTTTTTTAAACCAAGCCATTCTTATTAGACACTTAAATAACATGTATTATTATACATACATTAGGATGAATATTCTAGTAATTATTACTTGCTGAGGCTTCTCTATGGTGTGCATGATAATTTACTTTAAATTTCATCAATATAGCATTTGTTGGTCAGGAGGGGTGGTTGTTGCAGGCTTGCCCTTGGGAGTGTAATGCAAATTATCCCTAATCCACATTAAGGAAGCGATTAATTACCACTTCAACTGTCCTAAAAAGGATCAACAGTTTAATAGATTATTTGGTACTTAAAGTACTCTTATTGATAGCTACAGTAGAGGAAGTGTTAATTCACATAAGCAGTATTAAAAATAATTTTTCATTTGCGTAATGGGTGGTGTTTGCAACAGGTGATTAAGAATTGGTTAATGTGTTCTCGAAATATTCTTACTGGGGCGCCTGGGAGGCTCAGTTGGTTAGGCGACTTCCTTCGGCTCAGGTCATGATCCCGGAGACCTGGGATCGAGCCCCACATCGGGCTCCCTGCTCAGCAAGAAGCCCGCTTTCCCCTCTCTCACTCTCCCTGCTTGTGTTCCCTCTCTAGCTGTATTTCTGTCTGTCAAATAAATAAATAAAATCTTTATAAAAAAAAAGAAAGAAATATTCTTACTGATATCTATGCAAGAGGGTATGTTAATTAGCATAGGAAGTATTAAGAATAATTTCCATTGATGTAATGAGTGATGTTTCCTATAAGTGACTGAGGAGGAATAAGGTACAGGACACACTGTTCTTGGATGCCAGAAATGTAGGAATAGGACAAGCTCTGAAACTTTACTAAAGTATATGAAAGTATGTAAAAGAAGACTAATAAATGGCCATTCCACTTCTGAAATTAATCCATAAAATCAATGTAATCTGATTAAAATATGCCAGTAGATTGAGTTTAACTCAAAACTTAAGTTTTCGAGTTCAAATGTAATCATAAATTTGTGAAAATATCTAGAATAAAATTAAAACAAACATAAAGATAAGACTAGCCTTACCAAATCATTAACTGTATGCCATATTCCTTTTTTTAAAAAATTTTGAAGCCATCTGGGTTGCCACATGGATTTATGCATAGTACGATTTCCAAATGAAAAATATACATCTCTTCTCCTCTTCTAGTTCCTCCTCCTTTCTCTTGCTTCTCCTCTTCCTCCTTTCCCCCTTCTACTCTTTCTCCTTCACTTTATCCTCTGCCTTCTTCTCCTTCTAATGTAGAATATTATTTCGAACTTTGGCATGTTATTCAGCATATTAGTTTGAGGATCTGGAAACTGACCACCAAAGATATATGTACTCCATTTGAAAACTACGAAGTTATGTGAATGAGAGACTGATGTGCCAACCAAAGGGGTTTTCAATTTATCCCATAGCCAGGGTTGCTTAACTTCCACACTACGGACACTGAAAAATGTGGGGAAACTTGTTGCAGGGGAGGTTGTCTCCCTAGTACACTGAGGACTCTTCAGTGACATCCCTGGCCTTTAACCACTAGATGCCAGTAGCAGCACTGTCTTCCCAAAGGCAACAACCAAAATTCCTCCAAATATTGTCAGGTTTTCCTGGGGGATAAATCACCCTTAGTGAAGCACCACCACCCTAAAAAGAAGGTAAGTCACTGGGGCGCCTGGGTGGTTCAGTCATTAAGTGTCTGCCTTCCACTCACGTCATGATCCAAGGGTCCTGAGATAGAGCCCTGCACTGGGCTCCCTCGCTTGGCGGAACCCTGCTTCTCTCTCTCTCACTCCCCCTGCTTGTGTTCCTTCTCTAACTGTGTTTCTGTCAAATAAAAAAATAAAATCTTAAAAAAAAAAAAAGGTAAGTCATTGAAGAATTGAAGAGTTTAAAGTGATAAAACAGTAAAATTGACAAGATGTTTTTACTCTGTTTAGAAATAATTTGCAATGTTATTATGGGGGAAAGCCTAATACTTTTTAAAGAACTGGTGAAAAAGGAGGAATCTTTGGGGATATTTGTGTGTCCCAAATCAAAACACACTCTAAAGCTTTGCTATTTAAACCATGGTACTGATACAGAAATTGATAAAGAAATCTAAGAAATGGAAGAAAACATCCAGAAGCGGATTAATGTTTTTAAAAAAATAGTGAAATAGGTACTCTCACAAAATATGATGGTATTTGTGTAAACTGGTACAATGTTTGGAAAGCTGTTGGTCTATATGTGTAAAGTTAGTAACATACTCATTTTCTGAGACTGTATACTTGTCAGAATATTGTAAGGTTGTTATGAATTATCTTTATGAGGAGTATGTTATAACATGGAAACATGCTTACAATAAATGAATAAAATCAGAATATAATATGTATATGCATATTGAATAAAGGATACAATATACATTTTGAATGTATGTTTTATATGAGCATGGTTAAGTTAAAACAGTTTAGGAAAGTATACAATAATATTTAGTGGTTTTCTTTAAGTAATAAATATTTCATAGGATCTTTTCCTGCTCTTGATTTCTCTTTACTTTAAAACTTTTGTTATATGCAAATAATCATGGAACACTACATTAAAAATTAATGACGAGGGCACCTGGGCGGCTCAGTGGGTTAAAGCCTCTGCCTTCAGCTCAGGTCATGATCTCAGGGTCCTGGGATCGAGTCCCACATGGGGCTCTCTGCTCAGAGGGGAGCCTGCTTCCCCCTCTTTCTCTGCCTGCCTCTCTGCCTATTTGTGATCTCTGTCTCTGTCAAATAAATAAATAAAATCTTTTAAAAAAATTAATGATGTACTGTATGGTGACTAACAACATAATAAAAAATAAAATAAAAAATAAAATACATTTAACTTATTAAAAAAAATAAATAAAATAAAAATTTTCTATAATGAGTGTGTGTCAAGGGGAAATCCTGCAAAAAAAAATAGACATTATAATTTAAAAATTAAATGGAAAATTGACCATATAAGCATGGGCTTATTTCTGGGCTCTCTATTCTCTTCCATTGATCTATGTGTCTATTTTGTGCCGGTATCCTACCACCATACTCTTTTGATTGCCACAGCTTTGTTATGTCACTTATCATAATGAGCACTGAGTAACATACAGAGTTGTTTAATCATTATAGTATACACCTGAAACTAATGTAACACTTATGTTAGTTCTTCAATTTAAAAAAATGAATGGAAAAAAGTTAAATAGAAATAAACTAGTGGGTGTGCATTATCCTTTTCTTTCTTTTCTTTTCTTTTTTTTTTTTTTTTGCCTTTGTTGAATGTTTCTTATGACAATTTACTGTTACTGCCATAGCTTCTTGGAGAGACATTTGTTTGTGTTGGAAAAAATCCCATACTTACTGACTTATCCAGGAAACATTGAAAATTGAAGAATATATAACAAAATGTTTGCTTTGGCTTGATTATGAGTCAGTGTTTGGGGGATGCTGGTGATATGTATTAATTTGACTCCTTAGTTGGTCTTTAACCTCACATGGTTGGCATTTTATTCTAGGAGGATCTTCATGATGGTTTAACTACATCCTCCATTGTCCTTCTTGACAGCATTCATCATGAAATGGAGACATACTGCAGCAGCTCAAGGTAAGAAAGAAACTAAATTGAAATTTGTTAGTTTGAAGTTATGTCTGGTTATAGTTACGAGCTTAAATCTTTATTGGCAAGTCAACTCTACCCATCCAACTTGCCTTAGATTTAGAATGCAGTTCCTCTTTTTTATTTGATGTTTACATTTTTCTTCAACCTGTGTAATTTATTTTTATGATTGGCATCTTGGTAAATAATTTTTATCATTTACTCTCAGTATGTTAATACTTACACATAACTTTATTAGTTCCCGCCTTGATGAAGTAAAATTTATACATAATTAGTGAACTGTCGTACCTAGGCTAAATGATATTCATAGGGAATTGTAATAAATGTATTAGAGAAATGAAGTATGTTGAATTATTTCTAGAAAGTGAATCAAGATAAGTTTTAGTCAGGAATAGCATTTTTTTAATATATGCACCCCATCATTAATAATACTGATTCCTATTACCATTAAACGTGTCCCTACGATGTCTCTTAATTAATATAATAAAACATTTCTACTTAATTTCATAATCTTAAGCAAGACAAAATTTGATGCCACAGTCTAAGAATCATAAATATCTATTGAGAAGTTTTAAAAAACTCCTGAAATAATATCTTTGGCTTATAGCTTTTCTTTTTAAGTAGAAATGTTCCCATTCTGATAAAATGTTTTAAGGTGTAAGACCTACCTATTTATAATGTTGGCATTGGAAGAAATGTTCACACTTGACTAGTAAGCTTTATGTATTATATTTAGAGGAAGAAATTGTGCTAAAGGAAGTTTATTTGGCCCTCAAACTGCTTACATGAATATGAGCCACATTTTTGCTTTCTGATATGCTAAACCAAAAGAGTTGCCTATTATATTACCATAAGAAATACAATTATCAAACCAATCAGAGGTTCTTATCATTTACTGTGTCATCTTCCAAGAAGAAAAATCTCTAATTAGGAAACAAAATTATTAAATATTTTCTCCCTTCAACTTGGCAACCGTTTGAGGTCTTTGAGTGAGGTCTTAGGTGTCTAATGTCTAACATGTCATGCCATCCTCTTGACTCCATAGCACCCTGGAATCTTACTCATCTATCACTCACTACATGAATTGTAGACAGTATATGTACTTGCATACATGTAAGCTTCATGGAGAGAGGACTGGCATCTTATTTATCTTGGTCTTTGTGGGACTTAACACACAAATTACATGCTTTTAAGAAAATGTAGGCTATTTAATGAATGTTGTGGAAACATAAAATTTAGTACGATCTTACCCGTGCTGATTGAATTGTTTGTACAACTCTACAGTTCTTCTAGTATATCTACTGAGGATTATGGGAGTGTGAGCACAGCATCTGATTGTTATGTGAATATTTAGCTCTGGGTATGAAGAAACTTGGGAATTGAGGAGAAACCAAGTAAACTTTAGATTTGAGATATTTTTACACATTTTGATATAAAAACTATGCATATTAGTTGTAGGGAAATATAAAAATGATAAAACTCAACTCTAATGACTTCACCTTACTTTAACACCTGTATATTCCATCTAATCTTTTTAATAGCTGTTGTTAAGCCATTAAAAAATAGGGGAGGAGCACCTGCATGGCTCAGTCCTGAGACTGAGAACTGTGTGGGGTTCCACACTCATCCCAGAGTCTGCTTGTTCCTGTCCCTCTGCTCCCCCCACTCATTCTCTCTCTTTCTCAAATAAATAAATAAATAAAATCTTTTTAAAAAATAGAAAGGAGGCATAAAAAATCCTCTTGAAAAAGTAAAATATTTTAGTTAAAATGATATGTTAAAAAAGAGTAAAGCAAATGAGTGGTTACTGAAAGACAAAACAAATATGGAGTCAATAATGAAACCACATTTGTGACCTCAGAACCCTCAGCTCCCAGATGATTATCAAGAGATAATTCCATTCATTCATTCATTCAATTACTATGACTTGGCACAGTATCATACAATATTTAAGTCTTAATAGATTAAAGAGAACTGCAGAAAACATTCTCTCCTTTATCTAGTAAGTTCATTCACAAAAAATTTTGAACCATGTACTGAGAAGAAACAAATTAAAGATAAGCCCTGCCCTAGGTAAATCTGGGCTCTATCTTCCTGGGAAATCTTACTTTTGTCAGACTCTAGGTTGGTACAAATCAAGATCTCAAAGTAAGTTTGTATAAAAGAGGGAGTTAAAAATGACTGAAATGGCATCAAATATATTTTTAAAAGGAAAAAACAAATATTTCAAAAAGTGGTTTCCAAAACCAGTCAGATCCATGGCATTAAAACCGAGTCATATTAGATAACACTTTTCATTAATCACCTTCTGTTGTTCAGGATACATTGCTTTGGTATCATTTTGCTAAGGCAAAATTGATTTCTCCACAATTTTAATATCTTGACGGTCTTTTAGGTCTTCATATGTTTGAACTAGCCCTTACTGGCTTGAAATGTAATGTCAGTAACACTTGCATTCTTGCTGTTTTGTTTCAACATGCTCTGTAACACCTGCCTTCACAGTGCTTGAGGGCAAGGTTTTCCTGATCTGTAGAGAGGATGGAGCTTACACACACACACATTTTCATTCTATAATATCTTCATTAATTATACACCTGTGATCTCCAAGAGTGAGGAGCTAAATTTGGGTTCATTAGCAAGACTGAACTAAACCACGTATATTTTTTTTCATCAGTGTTGTTTATATATACAAGACCTCATTATCTTTGTAAAAAAAAAAAAATGTCCAAAACTTAGTACGAGACAGAACCCTACCTAGTATGAGACAGAACCCTTTTTTGTAATGTTATTTCAAACTTCCCTCTGGGAAGAAATTAGCCCTCATGAAAAAAAAATACATAAGCATTTCCTCATGAGGTTTCATGGGTTTAAGACTTGTTCTGAGAAAGCAGTTATCCACCCTTCCAACTGACTCCTCAGTGACTATAACAAAATATTATTTTTTATATTTCAACAACAATTAGATAATCATTCCCTTTTCCTAAAGGTGTTCTTACACAGAGTGAATCTTTGAATTAACCTTGTAGATGCCTTTTTGCTTGTGTCTGCTCATAATTAGTTCCTCCAAAAACTTTTTAACATTAGCATAATAGTTTACAAAAGATTCTTATAGTGAAGAAGACAGCAAAGTAAGTTTATAATTACAGTGCAGTGAAATAAATGCCACTTTATTTTTTAAGTTATCTTTTTTTTAAAGATTGATTTATTTATTTGACTGAGAGCAAACACAAGCAGAGGCAGCATCAGGCAGAAGGAGAGGCAGAAGCAGAAACCTCGTTGAGTGGGGAACCCAAAGCAGGGCCCAATCCCAGGACCCTGAGATTATGACCTGAGCCAGAGGCAAATGCTTCACCAACTGAGCCTCCCAGGTGCCCCTAGATTCCCCTTTATAAATCTATCCAGTGTGTGCCATGAAAATGGAGGAAAAGTGTTGAAAGTAGACTCGGGCCAGGTTAACATAAGAGAAATCGAAGGTTGAAGACTTTTTGCGAATATTTAATGGACCACTTTTCTTTCAATGAGTTTGTTTTGTTTAACTATTAGTTGTAATACAGCTATAATTTCCTACCTATTTTTGCTAAAAGTACATTGTTTTCCCTAAGTTTTAGCTCAAAAAAGTCTTTTGGGAATAGCTTGCAATTTAACCACCATATCATTTAACCAATTCATT
Source organism: Spilogale gracilis (assembly GCA_004023965.1). Classification (NCBI taxonomy): domain Eukaryota; kingdom Metazoa; phylum Chordata; class Mammalia; order Carnivora; family Mephitidae; genus Spilogale; species Spilogale gracilis. The sequence continues at coordinate 222,250 of PITA01000309.1, forward strand.
ACTTGGGAAAAAAATGTTACAAATTCTAACCAAGAAAATCCCAAGTCGACATTTGAAACACAGCCAGTTGGTAAATCAAGACTTCTTGCTATTGTATAGGACAAGATAAAATGCTGAAAATAATTATTAGATGAATTCAACTAGATTTTGCCCTGTAAGATCATTCTCAAAAAAGCAACCTTCAGACTAGTTGAGTTAAAGTCCCAGGTATTTGATAATAGGGGAATTTCATTGTTATCAGACACAATGATAACATTAGTCACAGCATATAAATCTTTTGTTAAAACAATCCATTGGCATTCTGGTTTATGAATTAGACTTAAGTAATTTAGAAAAGGCTGGTTAATGCTTAAGTCGTGTCCATGCATATATACACATGGTAACAGAATCAATCCAACTGCTTGGACTAGATATTGACTCTGTCCTTGGTACTGTTTAGTTAATATTTCTTATTTGCTTCACTGTTTATTGTTAATTTCTGGGACAAAGTGATAGCCAAAAAATTTCCAGATGACACTGTTAATGAAATCGAAACGGAAAAAGGCCTGCATGAACTAAGATAAACCAAAAATTCACCAATAAGAAGTTGACTAAGGACAAATGGGGGAAACAATTGCACAAATACAAGAAGATGTGACTTAGTAGCAGAAGGTATAATAATAATTTTAAAAATCAGAGGGGCTTGGGTTAAATGTATGATATAGAAAAAAATAATACGAACTTAGCCTAATTTCAAATGCAATTAATATTCCATAACTTATTTTACTTATGATTGGGTCCTTCATATCATTATTAAAGGTTTACAATGAGAAAAGGGATCAATCAGTTTTATTCCTTGAAGGTCAGACCCCATCTGAAGAGCAATGCTATGTTTAGAATGAAAGGAACATTTTTGTATGTTGGATGGAATTGGGAGTTTGGGCTTGCCAGGTTTTAGTGAAATAAAGTCTGCATAGAAATTCTGAAAGGTGAAATGGTTAATATAAAAGGATGAACTTGTATGGAACATTGTTCAATTTTTACCATCTGAAGAGTGCTCCTGAAAAATATCTCAGTCTCAGGTCACTTCAGCCTGGCAGTCTAATGACTGAATCACCAGTTTCTGATATTGGCTGATAATCAATTTTTGTCTGTATTATGTGTGTTTAAAAAATTCACTTAATCCCATAGAGCCATCTTCCTAAAGTAAAATAGAATGAGAATCACCTAATTAAATCCGTGAACGAACTGCAATCTTTGGCAAAACCAGTCTCAGCATAGCAGCAAAGGTTTTTTTCCATCAGGGAAAAGGATTTTCATTCAACCCTGAATTTAGGACAAACTTTACAGAACTGGAGTTCTGTGAACTATTCATTTAACAGATAAGAACTAACTCCAAGATGTTTCATGCTGCTTAAAGTGAAAGATTCATTTGCCTCTGAGCTACACTCAAAAAACTTTGGATAGTAAAAGGCTTCTCCACATAAATGAGCTAAGAAAATTACATGAAAGTCAATTTGCTCTCCTACTTGGAAACTTTCAACTTCTGAGATGAAAAAAAAGTATAATTTTCTATAAATTTATGGATTCAACTACATGAATGCAAGTGCCAATAATGTATCTTATGGAAACATGGGAAGTTATCACTGACATCCTCTACTTCCTCATTAGAAAACCCAAAGACTCAAAAAAAAAAAAAAAAGAAAACCCAAAGATTCGTGCTATCCTATATTTCATGAAGCCAACTACTTGGTCTCTGTGGTCTGTACTTGGAACAACAGTAATAAATGAGGGTGCCTGGGCAGCTCAGTGGGTTAAAGTCTCTGCCTTCAGCTCAGGTCATGATCTCAGGGTCCTGGGATCGAGGCCCGCATCGCATCGGGCTCCCTGCTCAGCAGGGAGCCTGCTTCCTTCTCTCTCTGCCTGCCTCTCTGCCTACTTGTGATCTCTCTTTGTCAAATAAATAAATAAAATCTTTTTTAAAAAAAAGAGTAATAAATGCAATCTGAGATGAGTTGTAAAACCACACTAGATGTGCTGGAATTGCACAATTTAAAGGAAACACTGGATTCTTAATCCCATTTTGGGCTTCAGGCAGAGTTTTTATTTCCTTTTATTGGGAAAGACCTGCAGGATGCAGCAGAGACCACTGACAAAACTAAATTTCCAAAAGCCAAGTAAGTATTAGCTGGCAGTTGAGCAGCACATGGCTATGGAGTCAGAAAGACTTCAGTTCAAGGAGTGTGCCTCCCACTTCCTAGCAGATGCTTAAACCTCCTTAAGTCTCAGTTTCTCTATCTGTGATATGGGATAAAAATATTACCTATAGCAGAATAAATATATGTATATAGATAAATATAAACATATAAATATAAATATAGATAAAATATGTATATAGGTATACATAACATATGCATAAAATACTGTATTTCTTTCAAGAGACTAAATGGTGTCATGTGTTTCCCTCACCAACTATCAAAGCTCCTTTAATAAAATAGAAAATGCTCAAGAAATAGCAGTGATTATCAATATCATTATTACAATTATTAGCAAAAATTAACAACATTAACCCAGTAGTTAAAATTGAAGTCTATGAATGTAGACTTTCAAGGTTTAAATACAACCTCCACCCTTTTCTAGTAACCTTGGTAAGTTACTAAACCTCTCTGCTATCAGTTTCCTTGTCTACAAAATGGGAATGATGAGGGCACTTAATTTATTAGGTGTTCATAAGATTAAATAACACCTAAAATGTGCTTAGATTTTCAACAAAAGGTGCTGAAATGACTAGATATCCACATACAGGGTGGGGGGAGGGGGAAGGGGAAAAGGAGGTAGACCTTACACTCTTCACAAAAATTAACTCAAAATGGATTAAAGACCTAAATGTAAAACACAAAACTACAAGAAAATTTAAATGATCTTTAGTTTGTTAATGACTTCTTAGATAAAGCAACAAACGCACAATTCATGAAAGAAACAATGGATAAGCTGTACTGCATTAAAATTTTCTGCTCTGCAAGATATTATCAAGACAATAAAAAGACAAACATGGCAGGGAATATTTGCAAAATACATACCTGATAAAGGAGTATTACCCAAAATATACAAACAATTAAAAAGTGGGCCAAAGATTGTAACACACACCTCATCAAAAAAAAATGCACAATGGCAAATAAACGTATGGAAAGTTGCTTCACATCATATGTCATCAGGGAAGTGCAAATTAAAATGAGATATCACTATACATATATTAAAATAGTCAGAATCCATTGGCAAACCAAATGCTGGTGAGGATGTAGAACAACTTTCATTGCTGGTAGGAATGCAAAATGGTACGGGCATTTTGGAAGGCAGTTTGGTGGCTTCTTACAGAACTAAACATATTCTTACCATACAAACCAGCTATCATGGTCCTTGGTATTTACCCAAAGAAGTTAAAAACTTAATGCCCACACAAAAATCTGTACACGGATGTTTATAGCACCTTTCTATTTTATTGCCAAAACTTGGAAGCAGTCAAAATTTGCTTCAGTGTGTGAATGGATAAACACACTGTGGTACATCCAGACAGTAGAATATTTTTCAACACTTGAGAAAAAAGAGCTATCAAGCCATGATGAAAAGAGGAAACTTAAATATATATTACTAAGTTAAAGAAGCCAATCTGTAAAGGTTACATACGGTATGATTCCAACTATATGGCATTCTGGAAAAGGCAAAACTATGGATACAGTAAAAACATCAGGGGTTGCCAGGGGTTGAGAGGAGAGGAGGGATGGATAGGTACAGCACAGAGGATTTGGGGGGCAGTGAAAATACCGTGTGTGATACTATAATGGTGGATATGAGAGAGAAGACATTTATGTTGCTCTAGCTCATTGTCACACTGGACATGTTTCAAGAACATTATTATGACCCATGTTGGATCCCATTGTCCATTGAACATGTGAGTCTTGTCCTTCCACACTCACCCTTTTACACAATTCCTTTTATTAAGGGAGTTGTTTTTCTATAAAAATTGTTGCCAAGTGTAAACCATCCATGTTGAGGCCACAAAGAGAAATACAAACTACAGAGTAACTGAATCACCCTCTCATGATGTTTTGGAGCCAAGAGAACTGAATGGCCAAGTTGAGCTCCTTGTCTTCTTGATAACATTACTCAGGCCTGATGACTTCAGGGTTTCCCCAAACTGTCTTGGTCTCCTTTGTATTTCACAGAGTAATATAAAAATCCTAAGGGTTACACATCATTCACTTTCTAAACCTGGCTTGACCCTGTATTTTCTTAGTTCTCCTCCTTCTTATTGATTTCTTCTTCTCTGACCCATTTTGTTGCATTTTTTTTTTCCATTGTCTTACGCTCCAATGCCTAGTGTCTTTCAGGCTCTGGTCACAGCAAGAAGCTCGTGTGTGTGTGTGTGTGTGTGTGTGTGTGTGTGTGTGTGTTTAATTTCTTTAATAATACTCTAATCTACTCCCTTGGAAGATGATTTCCAAAAACATGTCTTTATTTGTATCTTCTCATGAGGATTCTGGCGTCATATGCATAGAGGATACCTCCTTTAGCTGTCTGGTTATTAAACTCTTATTTGGCAGCAAAGACCCTTTTTAGCTTTGCAATGCCCCAAACAAAGTCCTATTATGATAACACAAACTGCCATTACCAGTAAACATTGGCCACCATCAAAGTGGAACTTTGCTATGTTGTTCACCACATCTGGACTCTCTCATTCTCATTCATTTTTCTTTTCTTCCACCCACGTATGCATTTGTCAAGAGGTCGCTCCAGTCCTTCTCCTGCCTTAAAAGTCTAGTTCATATTCTTTTCTCCCTTCTTTCAGCAAAGGTTCCTAGTACAATTGAGTTCATGGCTTCTTATTGTTTCATACACAGTAGTTCTTTTCTGTGCAATGAGATAAACTATTCTAAGATCTGAAGCCTAAATCCTCACTTTTATTTCCAAAGCACAATAGCCTATAGCTAAACCTATAATGACAATGCAGTAAATTACCTGGTGACTATTGACTTTAGGATTATTATATGAGTATGACAGTGAGAGATACAGTACCTGCCTTCATGTATCTTACAATCTAGTCTGAGAAACATATATTATAATAGCAATTGTTACCAATAATTATTTAACTTGAGGTGCAGTTAATAGTAAAATTGTCTCAGAGATCCAGGTTTTTTTTATGATTTTATTTATTTGACAGAGAGAAACACAACTAGAGAGGGAACACAAGCACGGGAAGTGAGAGAGGGAGAAGCAGGCTTCCCGCTGAGCGGGGAGCCAGATTCCGGGAGGGAGCCCGATGCAGGGCTTGATGCAGGGCTTGATGCAGAGCTTGATGCAGGGCTTAATGCAAGGCTCGATGCAGGGATTGATGCAGGGCTTGATGCAGGGCTCGATCCCGGGTCTCTGGGATCATGACCCGAGCCGAAGACAGTCACTTAACCAACTGAGCCACCCAGGCACCCCTCAGAGATCCAGTTTTTAATCGCTGTCTCTCTTCAATGAGTCCTTGTGCTCCCATATCCATGAAGCTGTCTCTTCTAGATTTCAAGCTCAGATCACCTTAAAAAAATTGTATCTCTCCTCTGATTCTAACTCTGTGGTCCTCAAACTGGGGTACTTTTGTCCTGAGGGGCTATTTGGCTATGCCTAGAGACATTTTTGGTTGTCATTTCTGGAGAGGAAGGGAGATGTTACTGACATCTAGTAGGCAGAGGCAGAGATACTGCTAAAGAACCTAGGCACTGGAAGGCTGCCATGACAATGAATTGTCCAGCCCCAAATTATAGCAAAGGTTGAGAATTCCTGTTCAAATGTTTACTCTTTTAGATTTCTTCTGAGTAGTCTTCTTCTCAGCCCACCTTCCACATGTTTCTTTTAATCCCTTGTATACAATCAAAATGACAATGGTTTTCATAATAAGATCTCTTTTGTCTCAGAAACTAATATTCATAGAATATGTATACTCTTTGTATACTATTTGTCATAGAAAGATAAATGTAAGCTGCTATCTCCTACAGAAACGAGTTTATTTTTCACTTTTCGCTTTCCGTTGAAAAGAGGTAGTGTGTCAAAGCCTATTTACTATTCTCCAACCTTAAGACATGTTTCTATGATACATCTGACAACTTAAACTCAGATTTTCTTTAGATGTAATAACTGTACTATAATAAAGATGAAGACTATTGTAAGAATCCCCTAAATGATAGATTTAGTCATGTCACTCATTAATTATTCACACAAAAATGTTACATCAAAGACATATATTTTTAAATTTTTCATTGATAACATCTAAAACAAATAACAAATACCAAACTATATATGACATCTTTAATCGCACACTATGTTGTTTGAAAGCACAGTGGCTTGAAATATATTGCTGGTAGTACATCTGTTCTTTCATCTCAAGAAGCATATATTAGTTTGAGATCTATTCAAATCTTTGAATAGCCTAGCTTAAATTACATACAATTAATATAGCAAACCAAGTGATGAATTACTTAAGAAATCTCTGAAGAAATTTCTACTTTGGAATAAGTGTGAATCTCTGACAAAGGGCTCATCTCTTCACTTCTTCCAGCCATTTTGGTCTCCTTACTGCTCCTTGAAACTTCCAGGGAAGCTCCTGTCTCAGAGTCTTTTCCCCTTGTTGCCTTTCCCTGAACACCCACAAGGTTCATCCTCTCACTTTCTTAAAATCTTCACATATTACTTTCTTGGGGTGGGGGAGGGAGCCTTCTCTCACCCTCTCAATACTCTCTACATTTCCTGCACTATTTTTCTCCCTTGTGCTTACTACTCTCTCACATGATAAATATTTTATTTATTTATTGTAGTAAGTATTCAATAAGTGTGTGTTGCATTCATTTAGTAAATAAAAAGGAAAGAAAGATGAAGATGCCACCAGCAACATCCATTATGCGGGAATGGATTTAGTGGGCGTGGTCTGGCTCTGGAGTACTAATGCTTCTGGCAGCTTCTGACTCCAGTCCAAAGCCAGGACAGTGTGATTATGGAACCAACTGTCCCAACAATGCTTTTCTAATTCATCAGCTTGCTCATAGTAGCAGAGATTACTTTTTCTTAGAGGGTGATTCTCAGCTGATATTCTGAGAACCACTCTTGGATACCCAGCTAAAGCCAGCCCTTGTCCACAATCTGTCTCATTCATCTTAGATTATCCAGATATTTCCTATTATACACAACTGAACCCTGACTAGTATTATGTCCCTATTTTATGACAAGAAAACTGAATATAAGGAACATTAAATGACAGCAATAAGTCAAGCTCAAGCTTATATGATCCCATAAACAAAATGAACACTTCTACATTCCTTTTTCAGTGACTCAGAATAGTTAAAACTTACTGAGTCCCAGAAATTCCTCCTACTAATCCCTCTGAAACATCAATTTCTGGAACTGATGAATACATATATTCTTTCCAGCCCAGCCTAGCCCTCTGCCTGGAATAGTTTGCACCTGCTACTGATGCCTATTAAGACTGCTCCCAACAGGCAAGAAAATTTTGCATCTCAGTATCTAAGTGTTTTACATAATGTATCTTGTATGATATTTTTGTGGAATTTTCAATACATGTTTTACTGAGAAACTCAAATTAAGTCACAAAAATCAGCTTGGTTTGGTTATGAAACATCCATGTGGGTTTACAGTGCATATTATAGATTCAAATCTTCTTGCCACTAAAATGGCTTGTTATTCTTTGTTGATTACTCAGTTGATGACTTGTGTGATTTGGGACAATGAAAGATGGAGAATCTAACTGTTGCTTCCTGTCTTTTGCACATTCCATTGAACCAGATAAACTGTTTTGGTGTCTAGTTATTTTTCATGGATCTGTGAGTTTGTTTTTGAAACTGAAAACATTTTTAGAGAGAAAATCATCTCAGAAAAACATCATGGGGGAAAATCCTCTCCATAATTTATATAGTGTTATACAAACAAGCCAAGGTGGGGCTACTCCTCTGAAGAAACAGACGTGGTAAGAGGGGATTCCATAATATAGAAAGCAAATGAAGTAGAGGGTATCAGAGGATGAATAAAACCAACGTATTTGGGGCACCTGGGTGGCTCAGTCATTAAGCGTCTGCCTTCTGCTAAGTCATGATCCCGGAGGACCAGGATGGAGCCCCACATCGGGCTCCCCGCTCAGCGGGAAGCCTGCTTCTCCCTCTCTCACACCCCCTGCTTATGTTCCCTCTCTAGCTGTGTTTCTCTTTGTCAAATAAATAAATAAAATCTTTAAAAAAAGAAACCAACATATTTTTTCAGAGACACTTGAAACTTAGTAACACGTGGTTATCCAATACCATGTATTCACTTAATCATACTTTTAACACACTGTTTTTTCTTGAGTTTTCTTGAGTTATTCCATGAGTTTTTAAGAATTGGTCCAAAAAATTACGGAAGGATGAACAACCCTTCTAAAGTTGCAAAAATATAATAAGAACATTGTCACTAGTAAAAGTTATTAAGAAATGTTCTGGGTTTGCCACCAAAATCAACCATAAATTGCCCATTGCTCACATAGAAATCAGACTCTAACAACAAAGAGAATACCTCTGAAAAATGTCACTTGCATATTATTTAGCATAATAGTTTATTGGGTTTAAAAGGGAGGAATAAAGAGTAGGGAGAGAATAAAATCGTTGCTACCATTATACATATATAAATATAATTATAAATATAATTTATATAAATAATATATTGTATAAATAAATATATAAACCATCTTTATATTATATAAATTATATAAATTCATTTATAAATATATATGTATAAATTGTATATGTAAATAGATAAAGATTTATTTGATAGAGTGCCTGTGAGTAGGGGGAGGGGCAGAGGGAGAGAAACTTAGAGCAGACTCCCCACTGAGCATGTCCTGACCCTGGGCTCAATCTTACAACCCACAAGATCAAGACCAGAGTCAAAATCAAGAGTTGATTAACACTTAACCAACTGAGTCACCCAGGCTCCCGAATAGAAATTACATTTTTAAAAAAGATTTTGTAGTAGTGAACTGTATCATGAAAACCCATTACAGAAAAGTTATCCTTGAGGTGGCTGGGTGGCTCAGTTGGCTAAGCATCTCTGCCTTTGGCTCAGGTCATGATCTCAGGGTCCTGAGATTGAGCCCTGAATTAAGTTTCCTGTTCAACAGGGAATCTGCTTGTCTTCCTCTTCCTCTGCCCCTCCCACCCCCACTCATTTTGTTTCTCTATCTCTCTCTCTCTCAAAAAAAAAAAATCTAAAACAAAACAAAAAAGTTATCCAAAAAACATTATATAGTAAGAATAAATAAACAGGATAACTGCTGGGATGTATCAGTTAGACCCAAGGCAGAGGAATTGCCTAAAGTGTGTAGGGGTTGGAGAAAGACCCTTCTATGCAAAGTCAGGTATGTGTAGGGTAGAAAAGGAAAGCCTAGAAAGGAAAAGTCTCACATTTGGATCTGTAGGAAAGGCCCACAGCATACATTTTTAAAAATCATTAAATTCCACAGCCTAACACATTGCCATACACACAATTGTTCAATATAATATTTATCCAATAGTTTGGTACCAGTGATGTCTAGTGAGCACAAATGCACATGGAAACTCCATTCTTCCTCTTATTGTCTTAAATGGTGAAGTGATACCAAGGACAACAAATAACGTGTTCCAACCATGAAGCCACAGGCCAATATTATAAGGATGAAAGAGCAGACAGATGCAAAAGATGTCAGTCTTTGAGGATATCAAGGAGCTTCTTCCTCCAGATGTTTTGTCATATGAAATAATTAGATATCTTATTCTTTATTCCTGAAACCACTGTTATTTATTACTCACAGGAAAAAAAAGCCATTTATTACTTTCAGGGGAAAAAAATGTATTCTTGATTGATATGCACCTAAAAGGAAAAAATTATCTTTTATTCTCAAAAATAGGCCTGGTCTGATTGCAAGTCCCCTTTACCACAGCACTCACAGACAAAACAAACAAAAAAAGGCATTTGCTTGCTGATCTCTACAATTCTTCATTTAATACAACACTTTATCTTGTGCGTGTGATATTGACTCATACTTGATTGTATAGCACCTGCTTTTGGCATTGCCTTTGGGTATGCTCCAAAAGAGAATTTCCTGTTTGGGGAACTCCTGGCTCACAAATTCAGATAATCCTCAACATATCTATTTTTTAATTATTATAGGTTTCCTGGTTCAGCTATTGCTAAACTTTTGTACTCAAATTAATCACAATTCTACCAGGCATTGCACAAATAACCACCTCTGAATTTTTTCCGCATCAACCATATTTGTTCCTGGATTCTTCTTTCAACAGTCTCAAAACACTATTTGTGCCAGTTATCAATCCAATCCACCTTTCCTTGTCTTGCTTTGTGATAGGAACTAGACTATGTGAGTTATCTCCCCTCTAGCAGCTGAGGCAATGTTTATGCTTTGTCAGCAGGGGGCGTAGAAGGGACGGTCCTGGAAGAAGGGATTGCTTTGGGGGGGGGCGGGTTGCTCCCACACTTTTTTTCCTCTTTTTAAAAAGATTTTATTAATTTGAGAGAGAGCGCGCGCGCGTGAGTGGGTAGAGGGGCAGAGGGAGAGGGAAAAGTAGACCCGCTGAGCCAGGAGCCAGGTGCAGAACTGGATCCCAGAACCCTGGGATCATGACCTGAGCCACCCAGGCGTTCTGGTCCACAACTCCTAAAAGCAAGCAACCAATGGGACACCTAGAAGCCTTCACGCTCCAGCGAGTTTTGCCAGGACCACTGCCAAGTCTCACTAGAACCTCAGAGGGTGGCTTCCCAGTGAGTTTCCCCAACATCCCAGAATGCTGATTGCTAGCTGGTTTTATCGGGGCCCCAACTGGCAGTTTCCAGTCAGCCGTGCCTGGTGACACTGCAGCAGACTTCTCTGCCATTAAGTAGGCCACAGCCACACCCTCTCCAACATGGTCTCGTGTCAGTGTTGGCCACCTTTCTTTTCCTTCCATGGGTACTGAGTCTCAGCTGTAGAGGTACCTACTCCCTGTACCTACTGCTCTTGTATTCTGATTTCTGTATATTGCTTAGTCATTAATCCTCTGTTCTTAGTGAACTGTTGAATATTGAATCCCTTAGTAGTTAATTCCATGCTATAAGTTCATTACTAGTTCATTATTAAATATTCTTTATATTAAAATATACCATTCAGATTACTAAGTGATTTCTATCTCCTGGGTAACCCTGATCAACAGGTCATCTCCTAGATCATTTATAAGAATTCTGCATTCTTATAAATATCATTCTTATAAGTATCGTTCTTTTACATAAATGTCAAGAATCTATTGACTTCCAAATATCAGTTGTAATGTTGGGCCAAATTTCTAAGCCTGGTAATCCAGTACATTAAATTTAATCAATATATATTATTTTGCCAAGGTCCAGCAACAGGAAAGACTCAAAACCATTGAATTTCAGTTGTGATGTTCTTCCTTAAACCCATTAACATTCATTTTCATTATAATCCAAGACAATATTTCAAATATTAGTCTGAAAATTAAATTGCACATCTAAATACTTGAATATTTGTGGAAGTGTTTGAGTATTAGAAATAGATTCTACTATTGCCTACAACTCAAGAATTTGAAATTTTTTTTTAATTTTTGTTAATAATGAGCCTATAGACAAACTGCAGTCTTTAATCTATACTTTCAACCCACATCATTGAACATCAGAACATTTGAGATACTTAGGCTCTTGTACTGTGTACTACTATGTACTCTGTACTACTGTGCAAGGATGACCAATCAGAGAGAAAATATTTGTAAATCGTGTATCTGATAAAGATCTATTAATCAGAATATGTTAAGAATTCATACAACTCAACAAAAAGACAACCCAATTAGAAATGGACAAAGTATTGAAATAAATAACCTTCAGAGAAGATATATAAATGGCCAACATGCACATGAAAAAATGCTTAATGTTATTAGTCAGAAAAATATAAATTAAAATCATAATGAGATGCCACTTTATGTCCACTCAGATAGATTTTTTAAAATGCAACATAAAATAACTAGTGTTGGTAAGGATATAGAGATGCTGGAACTCTGATACATTACTGGTAAGAATCTAAAATAGTGCAGACACTGGGAAAGAGATTTGCTGTGCCTCACTAATTACCATGTGACTTAACAATTCCATTCTTACCAAAAGAATTGAAAACAAGTGTTCAAACAAATGTTTGTACACAAATGTTCATAGCAACAGTATTCACAATAGACAAATGTGGCATCAATCCAAATGTTCATCAACTTATGAATGGATAAACAAAAGCTGGTATATCTGGAACATTGTTCAGCCATAGCATGGAGTGAAGCAAATGCACATGACAATGTGGATGAATATAGAAAACATTATGCTAAGTTAGAGAATCAGGCAAGAAAAATGTCACATATTGTGTACTTCCTTTTCTGTGAAATATCCAGAATAGGAAAATCCTCGGATTTGTAGTTTCTGAGAGCTGGAGGTAAGAGAAAATAGGAAATGACTGCTGAATAGGTATGATTTCTCTTTTAGGGTGATGAAAATATTCTAGATAGTAGTGATGGTTGTACAACATTGTGAATACACTAATGCCACTAAATTGTACACCACAAAATGGTTAAAATGGTGAATTTTATACGTATTTTACCACAATACAAAGATAAACTATGGAAGGGGAGGAATTGGAAGTGGAAAACAAATAATTTTTTAAGAAGTTTTGTTCTAAAGGGAGACAGAAATGATACAGTAGCTGAAAAGGGATATGAAGGGAAGGTTTTTAAAATATAGGCAATCTTGTTGTCACATAACAATTATCAAATAGATACTTGTTGAATGGATGATTAGATGTATGGTTACTAGACAGATATAGAGGTTCAAAGAGCTCACCTTGAGATGAAAATATGAAGCTTGTCATTGATCTGCTAGATCCTTAACAGATGACATCATGACCCACCTTTGCCTCTGATATTCATGGCTTCACTGTGCTAAAGAAATGAATGATGGCAATCGGGAAGCAACATAAGGCATGGAAGACCATACAGCCTAACCAATGGATTGCTTAAAATATCAGGTATATTTCACCTCAGTTCTCCTTCCCATAATGAGACAGTAGATAAAGGGTCTGTGCTAACAGCAAGGTGTGTAAATGAGAAATCCTATTTCCAGTTGATTGTTGGTGAATAAAAGAGATGAATAAAAGAGATGAAAATTGGGTGTTTACATATAAATGAACTTTAATAAACTCCAAATAGACAGCAAATGTTAGTTGAAAAACATTTGATTCTTTGGAAATTTGTTTATTTAAGGTTAAAATCATTCATGTCTCAATTTCATTTTTTTATTTTTTAAAAATTTTCAGCATTGTAAACATATGCAAAGGTAAAGAGATAATAATTAAAGTGATCCTTTATATACACTTCATTCATATTTGACAACTATCAACTCACAGCCAATCCTGATTTATTTATAGCCCTATCCACTCCTCTTCTTACTTCTTGGGGATTATTCTGAAATACCTGCCAAACATACTATCATTTAACATGTAAATATTTTAGTATGGATCTCTAAAGGATAATGATGCTCTTCAAAAATATAGCTACAAGTGGAATAACAAGATGGCAGCAGAGTAGAAGGACCCTAGGCCTATCTTATCTCACGAATACAACTAAATAACTATCAGATCATCCTAAATACCCCAGAAATTGGCCTGGAGACCGACAGAACGAACTCCACAAATAAAGAGAGAGAAGAGGCTACATCAAATAAAGTAGGAAGTACAGAGAAGTGCTTTATGGGAGAAAGAGATGGTGAGTGCTGTGGAGGAGAGGGAGCCCTGGTTGCAGAGGAGGGCAAGAGAGAGGAACACACAGGAGAATGCACCTGGAGGACATTTCCCCAAAGCCAGTGGCTTGGAAAGTGAGAGGGGCTGAATTTCATGAGTTCTTAAAACCAAAAGGACTTAAAGCTGGGAGTTTTAAAGATCTGTGAGCTTGGCTGTTACAGAGCCCCGAGGGCACTGCCTTCTTCCTAGAGAGAAGGCAGGCAATCTATCCAGGAGCAGACAGCATGGAAACCACAATCTAAAGAATGCCTGGAGCACACAGTGGGGAGATCACTCACTAGTCTAGGAGTACTCCCTGAGAGGCATCATTCATGGCGATGCCTCTCTGGAAACAAAGGACCTGGCTGGTGCTGTTTCCCTTACAGAGTCACCTGCAGGAAGCAGTGCAGCTCTGACACTGGCTGCCTAATTTGCTTACACCAAGACCCACCTCTTTGCACCCTGGAGGAACTACCCTTCTCAGTTAAGCTTGCCTTAGTCTCGGTGTGGTGGTCCCCTACTCCAGAAGACCAATACAAACCGCTGCCCACACCATGTCTTCTAACCAGAGTTCTGAAGGGCCTCAGTTCTGGTGGAGGTGGTGTTCTGTCTCATTCACAAGCAGACCAGAGCACACCTAGTTAAAAGTTGCCATATTCAGGCTAGGGGCCAAACACCGCCCACAACAGGCAAGGAAAACCTCTGCAGATTACTGCCTTAAAGGATAGAGCAGCCAAAACAGCAGAGCACACGCAGCACACACTGGAGACCCCCACAAGTACCAGACCCTGGGTACTACATGACCTTGTCTTCTTCATAAGGCCATTACTTTCAGGAGCAGGAGACATAACTAGCTTTTCTAAGACAGAGAAGAAGGCAGAGACTTAGACAAAATTCCAAGATGCAGTATTTATCCAAATGAAAGAACAACATAAGGCCACAGCCAGAGATCTAAGCAAAACAGATAATAGTTAACATGATTATTGGAGAATTTAAACCAACAATCATAAAGCTACTCACTAGGCTTAAGAAAAGAAGATATCGTAGAGACACTATCAAGAGATAAAAGAGTTGAAAAGATTCAATCAGAGATGAAGAATGGAATAAATGATATTGGAAACAGACCCGAAGTAATGAACAGCAGGCTGGAAAAAGCAGAGGAATGAATTAGTAACCTAGAAGATAAAATAATGGAAAATAATGAAGTTGAACAAAAGAGAGAAAGAAGAATTATGCAACACAAGAACAGACTTAGGGAACTCAGTGACTCTACCAAACATAATATTCATACTATTGGAATCACAAAAGAAAAAGAGTGAGAAGGGGGCAGAAAATTTATTTCAAGAAATAATAGCTGAAAACTTCCCTAATCTGCGGAAGGACACAGACATCCAGATCCAGGAGGCATAGGGAACCCACATCAAAATCAACAAAAGCAGGCTAACCTCAAGACATACTGTAATTAAATTTTTTAAAATATGGTGATAAAAAATCTTAAAAGCAGCAAGATAAAAGAAATCATTAACTTACAAAAGAAAACCCATAAGGCTAGTTAGAGATTTCTCAACAGATACTTGGCAAGCCAGAAGGGAGTGGCATGATATATTGAGAGTGGTGAGTAGTGAAAATCTGGAGATAAAGAGTTTCCTTGGCAAATAAAAACTAAAGGAGTTTGTGACCATTAAACCAGCCCTGAAAGAAATATTAAAGGGGATCTTTGAGTGCAAAGGAGAGACCAAAAGTGACAAAGACAAGAAAGGATCAGAGAAAATCTCCAGAACCAACAAAACAAGTAATAAAATGGCAATAAGTACATTTCTATCAATAATTACTTTAAGTAAACTAAATGCTCCAATCAAAGGACATGGAATGTCAAAATGGATTTAAAAAAAAAAAAAAAGTGCATCTATATGCTGCCTACCAGAGACTCGTTTTAGACCTGAAGACACCTGCAGATTTAAAGTGAGGGGGTAGAGAAACATTTATCACACAAATGGATGTCAAAAGAAACTCGAAATAGCAATACTTATATTGGACAAAGTAGACTTTTTGCTCTTATATTGTTTTTATCCTGTGTAATTTTATCAGTGTAATTCCATCCTCATGGAATGATTTTTGAATGTGTACCCTCTATTCCCTTATTTATAAGATTTTGATAAAGCTTGCCATTTTTTTAATGTTTGGTAGAATTCACCAGTGAAACCATGTGGTCTTAGGCTTTTCTGTGCTGGGAGATGTGTTTTAAAAAAAAAAAAAATTAAATTCAGCTCACCAACTTATCGTACATCATTAGTTTCAAAGGGTTGCTCAGTACTGTATCAGTTTTGTATAACACCCAGTGCCCAGTGCTGGGAGATTTTTTATTTCTAATTCCACTTTTATTCTTATTAGCCTATGAAGATTTCCTGTTTCTTGGATTCAAGATGCATGATTCAATCATGGTAACATGCATTTTTAGGGATTACCTGGGTTTTTCCTCTGAGTTATCTGATATGTTAGTATGTAATTGTTTATAATAATATGTTATCACACAATGTGTTCCTGTGGTTATCTATGGTATTGTTTTCTCTTCCATATTGTTTTCTCTTCCATTTCTCATTTTGGTTTTTGAGTCTTCCCTCTTTTTTCCTTAGTTAGTGCAGTTAAATCATTGCCAGTTTTGTTTACTTTTTTGGAAAAAATTGTCATTACTTTCAGTGTTATGTTGTTTATTCTGGTCTCTATTTTATTTATTTATGATTTTCCTTTGTTATTTCCTTCCTCTATTAAATTTCAGCTAAGTTTCTTCTTTTTCTAGTTATTTGTAATGTTTATTTGAACTTTTTTCTCAATACAAGCATTTATAGCATAAATTTCACTGTAACATCTGCTTTTGCTGCATCCCATAGGTTTTGGAATATTGTGATTTTCTTTTTCTTTTCTCTTTTTGAGACACACTTTGATTTGCCATTTGACTTTTGATGTGGTCCATTGTGCAGTAGTATGTTATTTAATATTTATAAATTAAATATTTACCATTTACATTGTAGATGTCCCAGCTGTGTTTTATTGTTGATCTTTAGTTTTGTACTATTGTGGTTGAAAAACATACTTGTGGATTTCAGTTGTCTTAAATTTGTAATATTTGTTATGTCTCTTTATATGTGATTTAAGCAGGGGATTCTTTGGTGAGTACTTGAAGAAAATGTGCATTCTATTTTTCTTGGATAGAATGTTTTATATATATCTTTGAGAACCGTGTATTCTGAACCATGTATTTGCTTCAAGTATAAAATGTTAAAAAAAAATTTAACTGAAGGTACTCACTTAAAATAAAGCATATCAGAGGGAAAGTGGGTGGGGGATGACTGAAACAAGTGAAGGGGATTAAGAGTACATTCATCATGATGAGCACTGAATAAAGATGTATAGAATTGTTGAGTCATTATATTGTACACCTGAAAATAATATACCACTGTATGTTAACTATACTGAAATTAAAATTTTAAAAGACTTTAAAACTTTTTTAGTTTTTTAAAAAGTAAATGGACAGAAAAATATATACCATGCAGATAGTAACCATATGAAGAGTGCAGTGGAATTAGTAGCAGATAAAACAAAATTCAAGACAGATCATTATCGATGATAAAGACATTTTATTTTATTTATTTTTTTAAAAGATTTTATTTATTTATTTGACACAGAGAAAGGTCACAAGTAGGCAGAGAGGCAGGCAGAGAGAGAGGAGGAAGCAGGCTGCACAGCCTGGATCCCAGGACCCCGAGATCATGACCTCAGCCAAAGGCAGAGGCTTTAACCCACTGAGCCACCCAGGCGCCAGATAAAGACATTTTATAATGATAAAGGAATCTGTTTACTAGGAAGTGATAACAGTCGTAAATGTGTGTAAGCCTAATAACAGTTTTAAAATATATTAATTAAAAATTGATAGAAATAAAAGAAGAGATAGTTAATTCCATAATTGTAGTTTGAGATTTTAATGTCTTTCTTAGAAACTAGACCAAAAAAAATCAATAAAGACAAAGTATCAGAACATTAAAAAATAAAAATATAACCACATACCATTTCACACCTAAAATAAGTAATTCTTTATGATCAGCCATTTTTAAAAAATATTTTATTTATTTTAGAGAGAGAGAGAAAGCATGCCTGCATAAGCAGAGGGAAGAGCAGGGGAGAGGGAAAGAAACAAGACAAGCAGACTCCATGCTGAGCTTGGAAGCCAAGGTGGGCCTCAATCTCATGACCCTGAGATCATGATCCAAGCTGTAATCAAGAGCCAGATGCTTAACCGAATGAGCCATCCAGGTGCCCCTACTATCATCTTTTTAAATCTGATTTTCCATGAGCTAATAGACAAAGAATTTGCCTACTTTTAAACTTTTATTTTGCAACTTAAAATCCTATCAGTGGTTGAAGTAAAACATTAACATAAATTAAATCCAATAGATTCCAGACAAACAGTGCATAAGAAGAGTTTTATAGCATATACACCTTTGCTAATAAAAGGTGATTGATTCTGGACCATCCAAAGAAGCAGCTAGAGTTACCCATATTTAATATAATGTTAAGAAGGAAAAGATCCTAATGAGAAAAGTCTATCCCAAGAATAATCCATGACCATTGCACCTTGATAATTCTACAACATGTGCAGAGACTCTCCTACGTGAATATGACATGGCCAAAGAGAACTGTTTGGTGTAGGAGACAACATCTTGGAGAGAAATGTAATAGAAAGCTTTCTAGGGCTCAACAAATTCATCATCTCCTAACAATTTCAGATAACATGAAACGCTGCCTTCAACGGAAACCTGTAAGGTATTGCCAGCCAGTGAACCCAAAATCTAGAATAGAGAACTGCCAAGTCTTGGGGTTAAACATGTAAATTTATTTCTTCACTATGAAGCTAGTGACTGAGAAAGAAAGAAAAATGCTGGAGAAAAGGTTGATTTACAGGTCCTGGTTTTCTCTCCTATGACTTAAATGTGTTTTTAAAAAGAAAAAATGGAATGTATGATAAAGACTTAGAAGAACACATTTGGTCAGAGACTTACCTGCATGGTCAAAAATAAATAAATAATGAGACAGTGTGCCTGAAAGTGAAGTTTATAGGTGAACAGTCCTCTATGAAAGACAACTAAATGATATAATATAGAAGACTGAGCTACTTAAGTTAGAGACCATTCATTTTTATATCCCTTGTATCTTATAAAGCACTTGAACCAGGTAAGTGTAACAGCGAGGATTGGATACAGCTGCAAATAACAGAAGAAACAAAAATATCAAGACATGATTCATTTTATAAGAAAGGAGTCTGGAGCTGGGCACTTGAGAGGTCACATGAGAGCTCTACAAAGTTATCATGGATCCAGACTTGTCCATATCACTGCTCTACTACCCTTAGCATAACCCTTGTGCTTATGGTTCAGACTGGCTGCTGGAGCACCAGCCATCACACTCACATTCCAAGCAGCAAGATGAAGGGAAAAGAAACCTGAGCTGCTCCTTCTTAAATCTTTTAGGAACACTCACATATCACTGAGTAGACATATTTACTTGGCCACATCTATATGCAAGAGAGGTTGTAATGTTTTACCTGGAGCCATGTGCCAAACTAAAAGAAAAGGGGAAAAGTTTGGGAAGCAACTCTCAGTTTTTGTCATGGAACTCAATATAGATCTTTATTCTACATCAATAGTGAAGGAGAAAATTATCAGATCCAAATACAATATTAGAATAATAAACATTATTTGCTGGGGTTAAGTAATGTTGCCAAGCACTACGCAAGATGCTTTAGATCATCTCTGGTAATGAACCACAGCCATGAAGGTATAGATATAATTAGCATGAATTTACAGATGAGAAAACTGAGTCTCAGAGAAGTTGAGCAACTTGTTGAAGCCTTCACAGCTACTAAATGGAAGAACCATGATATAAACCCAGTTCTACCTAGTTCCAAAGTCTGTTCTATAAAAAAAAAAAGTCCTAGTTGCTTGATGTGGTTCATGTACCTGCAGCCTCAGAATTACGTGGAAGCTTGCCAAAAAAAAAAAAAAAAGAAAAGAAAGAAAAGAATTTTGGACCACCCCAAATTGCCAAACACAAATCAGCAATTTCACAAGTTCCTAAATTATAAGCCTATTAAAGTTGGACAAGCATCACTCTTTGCCATTCTATCATGAATGTATCAGACCTCGCTGATTATAAAGTTTACCTTTAGTCTTAGGGAAAGAATGAGTTTATATAATGATATTAATTCCTCACACAGTATTAGCAGATAGGGAAATCATTTCTGAAGTACATGGAAGTTACAATAGTTCAGATATGGTTCCTTTCTCTGGCACATTTACTTTTTGTCCCCATCAGGTTAAAGCAAAGCACACTAATACAGATGAGACCATGGAAGCCACAGGACTGTACATGATACCTGTTCACTTCAAGTCAGCTCTTGGCTCAGTTTAGCCAGAAGCTATGTCTCTGAAGTGCTTTTTGCTAGAGTTTCACTTATCTCTGTGCTTTTTGACCCTCACAACTCAGCAGCTTCTACCTTCCCTTACACCTCTTCCAAAAGCCACTTTCACCCTTCTTTTTAGGAAAAGTACTATATTTACTGCATGACTTCTTGATTAATGGTAATTTAACATAACTTTTTTAAGTTTGCAAGGATTTTTCATTAAGATATTACCATTTTTGTTAGTTGTATAGGATTTAAGAGATCTACCCAACCTTATTTGCTTCCAAATTGCCCTACTATTTTTAGTAAGCAGTTTTGCAGAATCAAAGAAACGAAGTATATTCTGTTACAACAACAAAAATGCCTGCATTCTGCAATGGCTGGAGGGGTTCAGAAGAAACACTATCCATCTGCTTTTGAATGAACACCCAGTCTCAAAGGTGCTGCATGATGCACAGAAGAGATGATGGGCTTGAAAACAGAAGGAATGCATCAAAATAGTCACAGACAAAACCTCCCAGCTTAAGAGTTAAAACTGCTCTCAGTGTTGAAGTGCAGTTAGCATGATGAAATTTTCTGAGGAAAGTCTAAGTAATTAGCATAGGCCCTGACCCAGCCTCTGTGTCTGCAGCACTCCCTACTCTCAACCTCAATCCTTGAAAAACTCACAATGGCACCTGCCCCACAGACCTACAGATTCCTGGACCTGCTCTGGCCCCTTGAGACTCTTTGCTGAAACCTACTTGCCTGAGCAGACCTTTAGTACACCTGGACGGAGATATGTACAGCCCCTCTAGACAGCACAATACTGACTCAAACCCATTTGCCCAAAGCTGAGCATGTGGCTATGAACAGGATCTACCATTTCTGTGACTTACAAAACCCTCTCGCACACCCCAGTACCAATCGATATTTCAGTGTTTTGTCCTTAATCTGTCTGCTTCTTATATAACTTCCTTGTCTGATTATACCATTTTTTACTAGGATTGTTGTCCTTGAAATGCAGTTCCTTTTTGATCAAAACATTACAGTCTAGGATATTGACAAGAAAAGCCAGAATCTACAATTGTTTTGTTTTGTTTTGTTTTCAGTTACTTTGTGTCCGGTTCTCTTCCTAGCTCCAAATCTGAAGGAGGTTATTCAGTCTTTGTGGATTTTCTTTAAAGAGGTTTAGAAGTCTCATGCAACAACCATTTTATACTTTGTTTTTACTTTATTTAAAGAAAACTTTTTAATTTTCTGGGGCAAAATGTTCAATACTCAGCCATTATTAACATTGAAATACTTCTGAAAAATCTATCCATTTACCTTATTTCTCTCCTAATGCAATGCTTCCTACTTAATATATATACAAATAACATATAATTAATTGTTTTTAAAATTTGGCAATTCAGAGGAATAAGTCTACAAAATTGTGTCTAAATCTTAAGGAACTCTGCTACTATCCGTTGCTTGTCTTTTTCTGTAACAGCTTTTATTTCCCATTAAGTCTCAGTTATGGGAGTGTGCATGTCATTGTGAAATAAGACAGACAGAACACAGCTGCTTTCATAAACATACTCAGGATGGTGGCAGCATCCAGTTCTTCAGACAGCAATTGTCCCAAATCAGACAAGTCATCAACTAAGTTATCAGAAAAGGCAATCATTTTCAACTAAAGGAAGATTAAAGCTACAATTTAAATCACCCTGTCATGGTTTCAGTCAAACAACTTTGCAATTATTGAAATGAACGTATGCAGATTCATCAAATAAGTATTTCCAGGTAAAGGAGATGTTGGCTACAGCTAACTTCTATAACAAGAAAAGTTAACTTGACAGTTTAGTACAAGGAAATGAATGGATATGTTGACAGGATGGGACTTTGAGCCAGAACAGAAACATACCTTGTTCAAAAGAATCAAATCCAGCAGATTTAGGGGACTAGGTATGTATGTGAAGAAACTATATAAAATCCATGAAAGGGAAGGTGGGCTTGGGTGGAGATCTGATGGATAAGAATAAAAAATAGTTTCAGAGAAAAGAAGTGATATTACCTTGGGAATTCAGTACTGGAGAGAGAGAGGGAGGTGAGGAGAAAGAGAAAAGGAGGGGAGGTGGGGACAGGGAGATAAATCTTCAAATAAGGATTACAAAATGGGCCTAGAGCAAGCGAGTTAAGAGGGACATTTAGGGTATCCAGGTATTTTTGGTGTTCTTAAAAGTTGGATATCTGATAAAGATTTACCCTACCTTGCTATTTCATTGCTCAGAAAGTAGAAGGAACAAGAATAATAGCCACAATTTACTGAGTAATTACTCAGTTTCAAGCACCATGCTGTGTACTTTTTATATATGATCTCATTTAATTCTTTCAAAAAATCATGAAAATTATTATCCCCATACAGCCAGTAAATGGCAGAGCCATTTTGTAAAGCCCTGAAATTTGGGGGGCAGGGAGGGGATCTATTTTATATTCATAGCATTATCCTAAATAATAGAGAGGATCAGGGAAGACTCTCTTGAGGAAGTGACTGTAGAACTAAGATGTGGAAGATTAAGAATTAGACCAAGGGGAGGGGATAGAAATGCAAGACTGTTTTAAGCACAGCTAACAGCTAGTGCAAAAATCTTGAGGCAGAAGTGTTCATAGTGCATTTGATTTTAAAAGTGGAGTGTCTGGAGCACAGTGAGAAAGTGGGGGGAAAGGCAGCAGAGGAAGCTAGAGCAAAAGGCAGGGGCTACATTAAGTATTCTAGGTAATAACCTAAAAGCTATGGAAGAATTTTTAGAAGGGGAAGGGAGTGATTAGATGTGTTTTTGCAAAGGTTCTTTAGGCTGCATTGCAAGGAAGTGATTAGCTGAAGACAAGAATGGGGGTGGAGAGACCAGTTAAGGAGGCCACTGAAAGAATGAAGACTTGATGGTGGGTTAGACAACAAACAAAACAAAAAAACTAACCTTCATGTAACCCTCCTCCATCTGTTCTCAGTGTATGGCTTCCCAGTCCAGTTCATCTAATCCTTGGAAGTAAGTCCCAAAGCAGAGGAATCATCTTTTTGACTCCCTCTACCACAACCTCATAAGCAATCAGTTAACCAATTCCTACCGGTTTTCTTTCCTTTAAAACCCCCCACAAAAGAACAGAAATTACACCTGGACATTTACTCTAGTCCTCTCCAATATGCCTGAATGGTCTTTCTAAAATGAAGAAGCCTCCATTAGTGTCCAGATACACGACTTTCTGCCATGGGACTTTTGTACATGATGCTCTCTCTTCTTGGGAACTCAACCTCCCAGCTCCACATCAATTCCTCAAGGAAGACCTTCTCTTCCACTCCCAAATTTCCCACTTTTGGGGTCTCCTTGTACATTTGGCTTTTTTTTTTTTTTTGTGGCACAAGTATTTCTAAAAATTCCTCCCTAGTTATACCGAAAGCTTCATGAAGGCAGGTATTATCTCTTTCGCATTCATCATTATGCCCCAGACCTTAGCTATCACAATCTACGGTTCCGAGAAGGCCATCTTATAGGTTGATTCAATGAACTCCTAGATTTTATGGGTCTTAAGAGTTTTATGTTATCTTCGTCACTATGGAACCATTAAAATGAATTTTTGTGTCATGGCAAAAAAAACTGCACTACAACCGATACTCCCTCTAAAACAAGCGTAAGAATAAAAATAAACCCAAATAGCGTCTCCATTGGCAAGAACCACGCGGGCTCTGGCAGATCCACAATCTGAAGACCCTTTGGCAAGAGAATCACCTTTGCGCTTGCTCAGTTCGGGGCTGCACAACCAGGGGGCGGGGTCCGAAGAAAAGGAAATGGTCACTGCGCCTGCGTCGCTCCTTCTAAGGCCTAGGCTGGCTGCGCAGGCGCATAGGTACCATTTTGACCGTAAACATCCTGCCGATTTGAACCGAGGATTTGGGCGGCAGGAAGAGCCTCGGCGTAACGGCAGCCATCTTGTTTGTTTGAGTGAATCGGAAAGGAGGCGGTGGCTGTGGCCGCGGCGGGAGCTGCTTGGAAGCTACACCGCACAGGGGTTCCCCCCTTTCCCCGCCCCCTCCCCCGACCCTTTTCCCCTCCCCAGGCCACCCAGCCCGCCCAGCTCCCGGCGGCGAGCAAGGTAAGTTACTGGGCCAACCCATCTTATCCTTGGGCTCCCCCCGCCTACCCCTTCCCTGCCGTCTTGCCGCCTGGGAGCCGGACTCGGTGGGGCGGGGGGTGACGAGGGAGAAGTGCACTCGCCGCGCCCCAGGATGGTGGCCGTGCTGCCACCCTCCGAGCTCCGGAATGGCAGCGCCTCCCGCCCAGGCCTCTTCCCCCGGGCCCGCCCTCGGCCAGGACCCGCGCAGCCTGGGCCCGTATCATCGCTTGTTTGGTAACAAATGGTTCTGGTCCGTTCCAAGGCCAACAAAGCCGTTACTCCGCCAGTCCCTCGGGAGCCGCATCTCCTAGAGGAGGTAGAAGAAATTCTGGGCCACGGAGGGAGAGGCGGAGGTTTGAACGAGCCCGCTCTGGGGACTGGGCCGCCTACTCCGGTAAAAATGGCTGTCTAGGAAGACGCGCGGGACGCGGGGCGGGAGGCGGCGGCGATTCGGCGCCCGCGTTGGCAGCTCCAAGGGGGCAGCAACGGCCCCCCGAGTTTGGGTTCGCTGGTCGGAGACGTGTGGGCTTTGCACTCGCAGGCGCTCTGGAACTGCAACGCCGCGGCGGGCACCTCTCCAGGGACTGCTGCCGCTGCCTCTTCCCCTCTCCTTTTTTAAAGGAAAAATTTTATGTTGGGAATATTACATGTTGGACAGACCAGTAGAAAACCCGACGAAGGGAAGTTGCTTTTGTTTATTAGGAAATTAGCATAATTGATCCCCCCGACTTTGTTTAATGATTAGAATATTGAATATTAGGATATTGTTTTGATACTGATACAGAAACGTTTTGGGAAGGTCTGTGTTTCTGACAAATAATTGACGTCTTTTTGCTTGCCCAGAAAGATTGATCTGCAGCGATAGAGTGGGGTGACACTGTCTAGTTGTGCTGCCAGACCTAGCGGCCTTCTTCGAATTTGAAAGAAGGAAACGCTGGAGGGCTTGTCTGCCCACCCTGTGATTAGACTGTCTTAAGCGTTTAAAAACGCGCTGGTGTTTTTAAGGCTTTCTGGTAAAGGCTTGTGTTTATCGGTTCTCTTTGCAAGCAAAAGTTAGTATTTGCTCTCATAATGCTGTGAGATCATAATGCTGGAAACATCACTGAATTCCAGAAAAAAATTCTTGTTTTCATAAAGTGAATGCAAATGCCAGTGACCTGTGTGAGTCGGCAGAATTTTGGAGACGGGCTGGAGAAGCTTTCCTAAGTTGTAGAGTCATTAAATTTCTTTTCTTAATGTGGGAGGCAACTCATATTTCTTTTTAAAAAGACACTGATGAGGACACATACCATATCCAATGATCAAATTATTTAACAGTTCGTAAGTGGTTGAGGGGACAACAGTGCATAGCTAATGGATATAGTGCGTTTTAAATTAGAATTACATTGGTGGAGTGTAACCTAATAATTTACTTGTTTTTGTTTATAAAGACAACACATTAGTACACTCTAGAATTAAGTTTTCCACTTAGAGTGGCATATGTTTCAAGTATTTTTAAAGTTGATTATTTCTTTCCTGATGCATTTCTATTTACTGAGAATTTTTATCTTTTACAGTTTTGTGCAGAAGGGAAATTTCTAATTTTTGAGAAACAAAGGTTTTGGATTATTTGCTTAAATGTGATGTCAGGTTGTTAGGCATTATCGTGCTGACCTGTATATGCTCTGCTGTCAGATTTTTTTCAGAGTTTCCATTTACTTATATCTACAGTGGGATTGTGTTGGTTTGCTGTTCTGTTTCCTTCTCATAATCCAGCTTGGTAAATATCCTCGTTTTATAGATGTGAAAGCTAAGATACAAATGTTAAGTAATTTTTAACCCTTACTAAAGAACTAAGGAGGGAGCAGAATTTGAATCTAGGACCTTCTAATTGTAAAATTCTTGTTCAAAGAAAGGGTGGGAAGCTCTAGTGTGCAGGGTTGGGAATAACTTCTATTTCTGAGACACTCCCCAAACCCTCAGAGATAATTACATTCATACATGAGTTAGGTATAGATGTTTTCCAAGGTTAGTAAATCCCTGAAATTCCAGGTGTTTACAGTTTAACTAACTTTACAGTTAATGACAAAGCAGGATTGTGTCTTGACTTCCAATATATTGGTTTTTACTTTGAGAACGTGATATTTGTGTATGTTCCCAGTTAAACAGTACAAAAAAGGTTGGTGTCACTTTTCCAGCAGACCCACTTTCCAAAGGTAACCAGTGTCATCAGTTTCATTTGTACACCAAAATATTTTACACAAGCGTATTAAATATATATTAGAGCCCTCCTCTTTTTAAAAAAATACTTATGTGTATCACTGTTTAAGGCCACATGGAATTGTGTTATATGGTTATATTAATTTGTTAGAAGTCGCTAATTAGCAGCTAGGTAAGTTATTTCTAATATTTTGCCATTAAAATTCATGCTGGCGGGGCAACACAGTGTTGCAGTTAGAGGTGTGGTTCCAACTTGGATTAAGTGCTAGTTGTAATCCAACTTGGATTAAGTGCTTTGGCACATTATTGTCCCCTATTCTCTGTTTTCCAGTCTGTCAAATGGGCCAGTACTTAGCTCTATGAGGACTGTCATGAAGATGATGGACACACAAAATTCTCATATCTTAGTGAGATTTTTAAGATTTTTTTGTTGTTGCAAATATTTTACATCTCCAAGTATATCTTTGGCATTGTTACTGGAAGTGCAGCTTTTGGTTTTAAATATGAATGTTTGAAATTTTCATAAGATGTTCGCAAATTGCCCTTCAAAGAGGTCATACCAATTTATACAACCATTGTCCTGCCCGTTTTCTAACAGAGGAGTGTAAAAACATGAAATTACTTTTTAGGACATATTGAAAAAAATGCTTTAGAAAAAAATGAGAAATCATGAAATTGTTAAACTGTGCTCTGGGACCATATGCAGGCTTTATGCTAAGATCTTTTGCAAAGGATTAACAGAAATTTACAGAAATTCAGAATCTACAGAGATTAATCAACATCTTTAAGATTGGTTAAAGGATAGTAATACTAAGGAAAAAGATTGTTTAAAAGCAACGATTATGCTTTCTCCTTATTTAAATATAAGCCAGTAGTTGATCCACTACTGTGCTTCAAGCTTCCTTTAGTTATTCGGGTGATTTTGTCTTAGTAATTGTTTCCCAGAATAATTTTAGCACCACTCTGCTTCAGTTACCCCATCCCATGCCAAGGAAGCATCTATTTAGGAATCTCTGCCTCCGCATAGCTGGGATATTTTAGGCATGGTACTCTGACTAGGAGCTTAAGTCCTGGCCAGGAGCTATTGACACCTGTTGAAAAGCTCCAGTAGTTCTAATTTCTAAAATCTCCAGAATTTTTTACATGTGTCAATTATGAAATCACTTGGGTGTTCTCATTTCCTTACTCATTAAGTATGTATTTAGTAGTTAATATGCAGCAGGCAATATTCTAAGAGCTAAATACTGAGATTATTGTTTGGAATACAGCTATAGTGGAACTTGGGACATCTTGTGTATGACAGTGACCATATTTCTAAGAACACACTGCCATATTGAATTTCTTCTAAATCCTGTAGACTTCATAGTGCTGTAGATGGAGCTTAATTTTCACACTAACAAACGTTTCTGCTTAAAATAAAAGCACTGCTTTGTAAGATAGGTTCTTTGGTTATGGGAATCATATTTTGAACTATAAAATACTGCTGAGCAGGATACAAATACACTTGAGGTGTTATTATTTAATTCTTCCACTTTAGAATGTTTGATCTGAATTCTTCCTAGATTCGTATTCTTTAGTTCTTTTCTTAACTTCACATTTGAGAGAAAGAGTTCACAACATTGGCAATTGATGAAGTCCGTTTTTTCCCTTTGGAGACAATTTTCCTAGTTTGTAAATTAATGATCCCCTGGAAGCATCTGGTTCAGCAAATGAGAATTTCAGGACCCTTTGCCATTAAGTGATGGAAAATGGAGAGGAGGCAAGCCTTATTGAATTACTTTTGCACCACCACCTTCCACCCTTTCAAACATTCTGACAGGCATGAAACCTCTTGCCTATTTTAGGTTTAACTAATAATATTTTCTGTACATCACTGGAAAGAATGCACAGTTCTTAATTCAAAGTAAAGTAAGCAAAATCCTCATTTTAAAATTTACAGCCTCTGTAACAACATGAAAATTAGTGTTTACTTGGTCTGGATTTTTAAGCTAATTCAAAAAGGAATTTTTATTCTCACTAGCAGTGTATATGGGATAAAACATCTGTATATCCTCATTGGACTTTTGTGTTGCCACATAAAATAAAATTTTCATGTCTTATAATAGATGTGCATGGATTTCTCATGGATCTAAATTTGCTTTTTCTTTCTTCTTTCTTTTTTTTTTTTCTTTAAGATTTTACTTACATCTTTGACACAGAGAGAGCACAGGTAGGCAGAGGGGCAGGGAGAGGGAGAAGCAGGCTTCCTGCTGAGCATGGAGCCTGATGCTGGACTCAATCCTAGAACCCTGGGATCTTGACCTGAGCTGAAGGCAGCCGCTAATCAACTGAGCCACCCAGGCGTCCCTGCATTTTCTTAATGACTGGGGATGGCGAGCATCTTGTTCTTACTTGCTGTTGGTATGTCCTTTTCTGTGAAATTTCTTTTGCCTATTTTGTAATTAGATTTTTTTTTTTACTTGAGTTTTCAGAATTTATTCTGGATCCAGGTCCCTGTCAGATATGTCATTTTCTATTTTTCTTTTTTTCCCATTTTGTACCTTATCTTTACATTCTCAGCTCTTTTCCTAGAACAAATTTTCGATTTTTTTTTCATTTGTGGGACATGTTCTTGGTGCCCATCTGAAAAAACTTACTGGGGGGCCTGGAAGGCTCAGTCAAGTTTAGTGTCTACCTTCTGCTCAGGTCTTGACCCCAGGGCCTACTCAGCAGGGAGTCTACCTCTTCCCCTCCCCCTCCCTCTGCTTGTGTGTGTGTGTGTGTTTGTGCACACATGCTCACCCTGGCGCACTTCTCTCTCTCTCTCTCTCTCTCTCTCTCTTTGCTCTTATTCTCTCTCAAAACAAAACAAAAAAAGTTTTAGGTATATGAAGTTTTTTCCCTCTGATTTTTTCCTAAATATTTTAAACTTTTACATTTAAGTCTGTGATTTATTTTGAATTACTTTTTATATAATGTGTGAGGTTTGGATCAGGATTCTTTTTTTTTTTTTTTCTATTTTTTCCCCCGTGTAGATGATGTCCAGTCACCCAAGCATTTTTGTTGAAAAGACTGTCCTTTCCTTTTTGTCAAGCTTCTCCACCTTTGTGAAAAATCAGTTGGACTTACTTATGTGGATTTCTGAGTTCCCTGTCCTGTTTCATTGATCTGTGTGTTTTTCTGTCTGCCGTACAATGTTGACTATTGTAGCTATGTAAATCTTGAAATTGGTTAGACAGATTTATCCCACTTCTTTAAAAAAAACTATATATATATGTGTGTGTGTGTGTGTGTATATATGTTTAGCTGTTCTCATTCCTTTGCTTTTCCATATGAATTTTACAAACAGCTTGCAAATGGCTATAAAGAAAACTTACTAGGGTTTTGATAGATGTTATGTTAAAGTTTCTTTTAAAACTAAACATACACTTACCATGTTACCCAGCAGTCATATGTCAGGACATCTGTCCCAGAGAAATGAAAGCTCTGTTCACTAAAAGTCTGTATACACAGGTATTTATAGCAACCTTATTTGAAACAGCCTCAAGCTGGAAACAACCAAATATTTTTCAATAAGTGATTGACAAAGCAAATAGTGGTATATCCATCTCATAGATTGCTACTCTGTGATAAAAAGGAACATACTATTGATATGTGCAATAACTTGGGTGTATTTCAAAGAGTGTTAGATGGTTGAATCCAAAAGGTCACATACTGTATGATTCCATTTATATAACGTTCTCAAAATGACAAAATTAGACATGAAGAACAGAGTGGTGGTTGCTGGGGCTTAGGAATGGTAGAGAGGAAGGAATGGGTGTGATGATTTAAAAGGATAGGAGAGGGAGCTTTGTGTTGATGAATTAGTTTTGCATTTTATTGGCTCATGGTGTTAGTTACACAAATCACATGTGATATAAAGGGGGTAGAATTACACTTGCTTGCACATTGTACCAATGTCACTGTCCTGGTTTTGATAAGGTATGTAAGATGTTGCCATTGGGAGAAACTGGTTAAAGGTTAAGGGGGACCTCTCTGTAAGATCTCTGGGACTCCTGTGAATCTAATTATTTCAAGATCAAAAATGTTTTAAAAATGTTTAAGTACTCATGTGCTATGGATGTGCTTGAGTTTATTTCTGTAAAAACATGACATAGCTTGTAGTTCTGGGCATTTTAGAAAAAAATTCATCTGGCAAAATAGATTTTTTTAACCTGAGAAAGAGGAAAAATAATGTAAGGGAATTATCAACACAGGAAGTTTAGGAAATATGCACAGTTAATGTACTCTTCAAGCTGGAGTTTTTAAGCTGCCGTTTTTCCCCCTATGTATTTATAACATAGTTTGCTGAAAGAAAATGTGAATAATGCTTGCATTTTTACTAAGGCTATTTCAGTCATAAGATAAATGTCACACTGTGTCATTTTCCTGAATATACTACTTAAATTATAACTGGACAAGTGCTTTTCAAGTTCCTGAGTTGAGAAAACTATATAGATAAAATATTCTTTAAACCTCAGCTTTTCTAACTAGTCACCTGTAAAATGGGGCCAACCCACCTACTTCCCTTTATTTGCTACAGTATGAAATGCTCCTTATCACAGTATTTATCATGAGGTAGTAGTTACTGTATAAAGCATCTAGCTGAGTGTCAGTTGTTGGGGTTCTGAAAAATGGAAATTTACACATTAATATGTTTCTGAGTGTTTTGCTTCTTGGACATAGTTTTCTTGCCATGAAGAATATATTTAGCTTTTGGCCAGAGTCAGACTTCACAGTCAGTAATCAGGATAGGAATGGAATGAACACTTGATGGAACTTCAAAATGAACAAGAGTTGTCTGGTGACAATTTTTACTAAAAAACAAAACAAAACCCTGGCACTTTTATTTGGACTATAGAAGTGATTTTGGCTCTTTTGTCCCTTTTCCCTTCAGCTCTTAATATTCTGAGGGATTTCTTTCTTGCCCTCTCGAAACTAAGCAATAGGTTCTTTTAAATGTGTATTGTACTTGACTCAAACTTTTCATAGTTTTCATATTTAGAATTGGAAACTTATTTTCAGATTTCGTATATGTCTTGATAAATCTTTATTTTCATATGGTATTTACATTAACTCTTTTTCCCTTTCAGGTTTCCTCCTGTTTCATAATCAGCCGGAACAATGTTCTACGCACATTTTGTCCTCAGTAAGAGAGGGCCTCTGGCCAAAATTTGGCTAGCAGCCCATTGGGATAAGAAGTTAACCAAAGCCCATGTGTTTGAGTGTAATTTAGAGAGCAGTGTAGAAAGTATCATCTCACCAAAGGTATGTATGATGTTGATATTTTTATTCAGTTTGTTGTTTACCGATATGTAAAATAGAATTCTGTAAAATGGGGTTAACATCTGTGTATATTGGAGGGAAAGAAAAATTTGTGCACTGATACTTCCATTTGTCAGTTTTTATGGTAGATAAGTATGAGGTCAGGCAGTACCCAGATATTTTATATTTATCTTTCTAGATGTTTTTGTACCTAAATATGGATATAAGTGTTTCTAATTTGGGAATTTAAAAACACTCAAAAAAAGGATCCATTAATCAGGAAAGGTTGTAGGGATCAGATCAAATTATCTTACCCACCTAGTAAATAGTGTCCATAATGCTTATTCTTCCTTAGCGTCACAGGCCTACCTGCTGTTTGTTGAAAATAACCCAGCCTTTTGCTGTTTCATGAAGATAATCCAACTTTTTCCCTGTCTCAAAACTTTTATACTTGCTGTGCTCTTCTCCTAAATATTTAGTTACTGTCTGTTTCCCACTAGAATGGAGACCTCATGAAAGTCCTTACCTTATGTGCCTTGTTTACTTCTCTGTGCCTAGGAGCTTTTATTGACATCCTCTGAAACTGTTCTGAAGCAGTGGTTTTCACCCTCGAATTTCACAAATAATGTAACTAAGTAATCCAGGGCTTTTGTGTTGCCATGAAAGGACTTTAGAATACACAGGCACTATTACATCTATTAACATCATTAGCATTTCATTGAAAAACAGATACATTGACTTCAACAAATGTATAAGGACTAATCTCAAAGCAAAAGTCCTTAAATATGATTTTATAGAAATGTCTGTGTTTAAAAGGTCCTTTCCTAGACTTTGTATTAATATGCATGTACCCATTGTCCTATTGGGAAAACGTTCTAGGTCACAGCTGTTCTGGACCAGCATTGTGAGCTACTCTTAGGTTTGGCAGTTTGGCCGCTGCCGGTTGCCATAGTGTGTCAAATAAGAGTAGTTCTTGATTGCTGAAAGAGCAAGAGGATCTCAAAGGAGTAAAGCTGGGATCTAGAAGAGACTCGTTGAGAAAAGTCGTGTGGGAAAGGATGTTTTAGGTGAAAAAGTGAAAGTTTGTATTTGTAATTAGAGCTAAATTATAAAATTTCCATCTGTCTATGGAATTTGGGCTGTTTTAGAGTTACAGTTGGAATTTATTACTGTTAAGGGCATTTCTATCATGTTATATCTAGGACAGTAAAACTTTACAAACAGGAAAATAGGTGATCTCTCTAGTCCTACAACTTAGAGAAACCTCTAGTGTTTTGGTATGCCTTCTAAAATGTGTCCATGTTTTTTACACATAATTTTTCTCATTATATGTGTACACAACTGCATAAATGTTTTGCAATAAGTCTGCATTCAGGAAAAGCTCTCTTCATAGCTTTATTTTATTTATTTATTTATTTGACAGAGAGAAACACAGCCAGAGAGGGAACACAAGCAGGGGGGAGTGAGAGAGAGGGAGAAGCAGGCTTCCTGCTGAGCAGGGAGCCCGATGTGGGACTCGATCCCAGGTCTCCGGGATCATGTCCTGAGCCGAAGGCAGTTGCCTAACCAACTGAGCCACCCAGGCTCCCCATAGCTTTATTATTTTTAATGTTGCATTATACAGTGTCATAGTCTCTTATCCATAGAATTTAAATACAAAAAAATGGGAACAGACTGGACAAAAATTGAAGTGAGGTCACCTGTGTATTTATATATTCAGTATAGAACCACTGCTGTGTATGATTACTAGAAACGGCTCTACATAGGTGCTGCTGGGAATGTCTTAATATATATCACATGCACTGCTTTATCTTTATGAGCAACAATTTCTGAATTTCGAAATACCTAAGATTTAAGATAAAGGATTATGGACCTGTAATTCATTGTTTTGATTGTACATGACTTATTTTACCAGTCTCTTTTTTGGATAATATTTTTTCCTAATTTCTTGAATTTTAATTCCTCCGACCCTGTATAATGTATTAAAATACACAAGGATTTCTTTAGGTCGTAGGACTACCTTGATCTTTTGTTCACATCTATATGTTTTTCCTTAATGTTAATGTTTAGGGTCATAATTGATGGACCAGATGATACACTTAAAGACTTGTGATATACATTCATAGTTTGCTACATAGGGAGATAGTATCAGTTTGCACTGCTGCTTGAATTGTATGAGAATATGATGTTTTCTACTTTTTATAGGTATGCTTATCGAGGTAAGTGAATGGGAAAAAGGTTGAGCTGTTTCCTTGAAATTAATATGTGCGACTAATCTTTAACACCTATATACATAATTGAGGGTGATTTGGCTTAAAACGATAACAAATTATAGTCTGTGCAGAGTATTTTGTACTGTTAGGGAGGCTACAAAAGAGTACAAGACAGTCTGATATATGGGTATGTACAAATAGCCGCAAGGCAAGGCATACAGTTCAGGAAAAATGTGGAAGACTGGACTGTATGAGAGAAAGAATAACTTGTTTTAAAAACCATTTCTAAGTAGGTTATTTGATTGATCTTGTTTTATTTTGATAAAATATAGAGATACTTCCACAAAGTGAACTGACTTGAAAATTTCTAATGTTTGGTCTTGGTGTGCAGTTCTTGTTATGGGTGAGTGTTGGTCTCGTTTCAGACCAGTGTCAGATACATAGCTCAGTTGCAGCTGCTTGCCTTCTGCCCCTCCTACCCCCACCCCTCCATTGGAACAGCCACTGGTAACCCCTGTAGAGCTTTCTCTGGATATACAGCCTGTGTTCCTTATTACACCTGCATCCTTAACATGAGCTTGCTCAACAGAAACGCCAAACCTCATTTTAAGTACTCAACTCTGAACCAGACTAATATACAAAGAAAGTTTTTGCCCAAACATCACCTTTTTTCAAAGTTGCTAATCCTTTATAATTGCACCCCTCCTCTCTTAAGTGAAGGTACAGTCAGTATTTTAAATTTTTTTCCTAAAACCACATCATAAAAGTAGATTCTCTTTCCATTAGTTGCAATGTTTTAATTGGGTATTACTTTTCATAGCAAGGATTTTTCCATACGGTAAGTCCTAGATTTGATCACGTTTATAATTTTAGATACCTAAGAATTTAGAGCAGTAAATTTCATAATTTATGCTGTAAGTCATGTGAATTTGCCATAAACTCTCAGAGCCTGAGAGTCATTACAAATAGAATCCTAGGCTGCTGTAGGCAGTACACATGTAACTTAAAAATAGTGTTTCATTTTATAAGTAAACATAATGTATTAATCATAACTTAAGCAAATGATTAACAACTTGTGTTTGCTACTTTAGAAATTGAGGACTTTTATGGTATGATTTGGAAAATGATCTGGGAAAGTTTGAGTTCATGTTGTCTTGTTCTTAAAAAATTTTCCATGTTATAGCCAAAAGAATTTTGAATAATTCTGTTTAGATTGGGTGTTTTCTTTCTTTTCCCAACTACTGCATCTTGTCCCACACAGGGGATTCCACAGAAGCATTGATTGACATCTACCTTGGGAAAAAACAGGCTGAGGAGTATATTATCCTTTGAAAAAAGATGGGTTACCGTTACCCTTTATTAGTTTGTCTTCCAGTCAACTGATAAAACTCAGTGAAAAATGGCTTAAGTAATAAGGAAATTAACAGTTTTACTTAACTAGAAGTTTAGAAATAGGGAGATTTAGAATTAGTTGAGCAGTTCAATGATGTCATTCATCTAAGGACTCACCAGTTTTTTTTTTTTCCTTTTTTTTTGTTTGTTTATTTTGATGGGGGGGCGGCGCAGAGGAAGAGGGAGAGAGTGTCCAGAGCAGACTCTGCATTGAACACGAGCTCCCTGCAGGGCTTAATCCCTCCCTGAGATCATGACTTGAGCTGAACCTAAGAGTTGGATGTCCAACCAACTGAGCCACTCAGGCGCCCCAGGACTCACCAGTCTTATGTTGGTTTCTTGTCCATATACTTCTGGCCTTGTGACTACAAGCAGCTCCAAACCCCACGCTCTCACAAAGCAGGAAGGAAGAAGAAAAGCAGGAGTTCTTTTATTGGGAAAATCTTTCTCAGAAACTGACCTACTTCACTCTTCTTGGTTGAAACGGGTTTTGTGCCCATTCGAGAAGCATTGGAATGAGTCAGTTCTTCAGGGCTGGGGATATTCCCTTCCCAGACGAAATCAGAGTTCAGTTAGCCAGCAAGGAGCAACAGCTGTGGAGTAGCAGCCACAAGTGCTCCATATTCCCTAATGTGCTTGTGACAGCAGTCTGTGGAGTATCTTACTACCTGCTTCATAGCTACCTTCATCTCTGTGTTAAGTGATGAATTAGTACCAGTCTACTCTTTGTGGTTACTCAGGATTTACAGGTAAAGACACAAGTTAAAGTATAAGTGATTATAAGGAAACGTTAAATAAATGATCAACTGTGTAAAGAGATAAAGTAAAAGCCTTCTATAGACTGCACAGAATATAAGCTTTTGAAATATGATACCTATAAAACCAAAAAGTTTACTTTATAAATTAGATTAACATTAACGTTTTACTCATAGGTGAAGATGGCACTCCGAACATCAGGACATCTCTTACTGGGAGTAGTTCGAATCTATCACAGAAAAGCCAAATACCTCCTTGCAGACTGTAATGAAGCATTCATTAAGATAAAAATGGCTTTTCGGCCAGGTATTGTTGACTTTTTTTGTTTAACCTTGGAGTTTTATGTAGTGTGAAAAACTGCAAAACATATGCAGTTCTAGATCCATTCATTTTAATTATAGAACAAGAAGCCCCTTAAGATAGGGTAAAGCTTGGAGAGACAGTGGTTTAGGGGGAGAAGCCCAGGTCTTTTGTGATTTGGAATTAGGATAGTCCTTTTATTTTTTTTTTTTAAACCCCTTTTCATCAGCTTTTGTAGAACTGAGAGTTGAAATGTTGAAAACTAATTGTTACATGATTTTTTTTAATGTAGCTCAGAAAAGAAAATCTTAGGATTTAAATTTTTTTTCCTGAATAATTTTAGCATATTCTTTTTAAAAGATTTTATTTATTTATTTATTTGACAGAAACACAGCTAGAGAGGGAACACAAGCAGGAGGAGTGAGAGAGGGAGAAGCAGGCTTCCTGCTGAGCAAGGAGCCCGATGTGGGGCTCGATCCCAGGTCTCCGGGATCATGACCTGAGCCGAAGGCAGTTGCTTAACCAACTGAGCCACCTAGGCGCCCCAATTTTAGCATATTCTTAAAATTCACTTTTAACTTGAGAGTTTTATTAAATGTCCTCTATAGTTTTTTGTTGTTTTATCTTAGGTAATGATTGATTGTAAAGCTAGATTCTAAAAACCAGATTTCCATAGATAATAACTATGGTATTTATCTGAGTTCATGTTTTACTTCATAGTTTTTTAAAACACTGATAAAATTTTATTATAATTAAATAATCAGGGGGATTAGAAAGAATCTTGCCATTTGCAGTGACATGGATGGAGCTAGAATGTTAGCTAGCTATGCTAAGCAAAATTAGTCTGAGAAAGGCAAGTATCTATGATACCATTCACATGTGGAATTTAAGAAACGAAACATGAACAGAGGGGAAAGGAAAAAGAGGGAGGCAAACTACAAGCGACTCTTAATTATAGAGAACAAACTGAGACTTGCTGGATGGGAAGTGGGGGTGAGGGGTATTAAGGTGGGCACTTGTTTAGATCTAAGTGTTACATATAAGTGATGAGTCACTAAATTCTCCTAAAACTAATATTATGCTATATAGTAACTAACCAGAATTTAAACAGACTTGAAACAAAAACCAAAGATGTTTAGGCAGAGGCTGTGATACTTGAATGATTTCTAACATGTGGATACTAACTGCATTTTGCTTAAATAACCATGCTTTTTGTTTATTTTTGTCTTAAAGCAATGCATTTTTAGTATAGACCACTTAAAGAATATAGGGAAATAATTAAAACAATGTAATCCTACTTACCCTAAAATAACCAACTCCTGTAACATTTAGAGTACTCCTTTGCAATCGTTCCTCTTCTTACAAATTTCACGTTTATTGGGAAAATTGTTATTAGTATTTTTTTTTGTTGATATACCCTTTTAAAGACATCACCTTAATGTGTAGGTAGTGCATTGACTTTGTTTTTGGAAAGCAAGTAGTTTGGCTTATGATTATAGAAAATCAAAAGTACTTGTCTTCAGTGGTACTTTCTATACATTATCAATCTTTCTAGACTATAACCTTAGGAAATTGTACTGACTTTACCTTCCTTTGATCTCTAGATAATCTCTCGTATAACTGTTAGGTCTTCAAGCTTACCATTTCTTTTCCAGGTGTTGTTGACCTGCCTGAGGAAAATCGAGAAGCTGCTTACAATGCTATTACCTTACCTGAAGAATTTCATGACTTTGATCAGCCACTGCCTGACTTAGAGTATGTCCCTCCTCCCTCTTTTAATTGTTGATTTGGTCTACGAATAATGTTACCAGCATCAAACATACAGGACTTTGACATCAAGTTAACAGGAGGTTAAAATGTATAAGCTTTCAAATAGGATAGTGTGTAAATATGAAACATATAACCTAGAATTGTTTCTCGTATAAGAAAGTTGTATAGATATTAACTTTAACAAACCTAAGATAGAATTCTAATGTGCTTAGGCCCGAGCTTGTATAAACTGAAGTTTTCTGGGTGTGTGCTTTGCATAATGATATCTGTGAACATGAAACAATATGCCTCATGATTTTTCTTGGGAAGTGTATATTACAGTCATCTACCGTTTATCATCTTTGCTGGCTATACTCAGACACAATTTTTTTTTTCTTGTTTAAGAAACATAAGCAATAAGAGCGAAAAAAGATCATTGTCACAGCATACACATAAGAGGGGAAAGTTGTACAAAGATGGCCATTATAGCAGAATACTGTAGTGTCTTTCCCTTTTCTCAAGTCCTCAAAATTCAGCTGTCTTTACTATGACAGGGCCTGTGTGATTGAGTAGCACAGCTGACAAGCAAGAAACCCTCTACACCAAGCCCCATTTTTGGGGAGAAATTTTTCTGCTGCTTAAAATGATCTATGACTCCTATTTATGGTTTGTTGTGTGTATGTGTGTTAATGTAGATGTTATCTAGCTGCTTTCCTTTTTTTTTTCCTTCTAATGTATTTTGTATAAGTTTTCATCGTGGAAATTAACAGCTAAAAAGTAGAAAGGTTAGTACTAGGAACCCCCAGTGTACTGATCAACCAGTTTCTTTATGAATATGTTGCCAGTTTTATTTCATATGTATTTTCACAACTCACCTTCTAACCCCCCCACTGGATTATTTTTAAAGAATAGACATCTTCCTTTCTTTGTGATACTTCAGTATCTCTTTTGAGGTAAGGAATTTTCTAAATCCATCCATAATAATATCCCCCCTTTAAAATAAGTTACAATAATCCCTTAATGTAATATTGAGTCAGCATTCAAATGTCCCCAGTTGACACGTAGGCCTTTTTTTCTTCAATTTGTTTAAGTTGGGATCTCTACAAATTCTCCAGATTGCATTTGGTTGATAGGTCTCAGAAGTCTCAGACACTATACTTGCCATTTGTGTTCTGAATTTGGCCAATGATAATTCCTTGTTGTTGCCTAATATTACATGTCTTAATTATTTAACACTTTTAAACAGTATGGGATATTAATTTGTTAGAGGAAGAAACAGTCTCAGAAGAGCTGAGTAACTTCAGTGTTCATACCACGACCCTCATGAAAACCATACCTACCTAGACCGTGCATATTTTCAGTTTCTCCTCTGTATGTTATATTACCTAGGTAGTGATTTCAGCATATTGTTTTGCTTGCTGGCTTTTATTTATTTATTTTTTTGAAGATTATTTATTTGTTTGTTTGTTTGTTTGTTTGTTTATTTATTTGACAGAAACACAGCCAGAGAGGGAACACAAGCAGGGGGAGTGAGAGAGGGAGAAGCTGGCTTCCCGCTGAGCAGGGATCCCGGGTGTCCGGGATCATGACCTGAGCTGAAGGCAGTTGTCCAACCAACTGAGCCACCCAGGCACCCCTGCTTGCTGGCTTTTAAATCTAAATACAAATTAACTTCCAAATTGTTAAGATTCTTAAATTGTACTTATAAAGATTTATAAACCATGGTGACTTCTTTATGTATGTTTTTTCCTTGTAGAGAGAATTAGAATTTATTTTTCCTTCTCCATTGCATTGAGACTTGAGATTAAAGTGTATTTGAATTCTTTTAAAGTGACATCGATGTGGCCCAGCAATTCAGCCTGAACCAGAGTAGAGTGGAAGAAATAACCATGAGAGAAGAAGTTGGGAACATCAGTATTCTACAAGAAAATGATTTTGGTAATAGAGAAACAAATCACTAGCTACTAGCTAATGTTAGAATTATTTTGCGGCCAACTAGTGATTTGAAAAATAAAACCCAGACGTACATTACATTGATGATGACAGAAGGATAGAATTTTATCTCATGCTATTTCATCAAGAAAAGAATTTGCCTTCCTACCAGTATATTAAGCATCGGTCATTTCCATTTATGCACCAAACTTGCGTTTATTCTTTGCCTGTTCCTGCTTCCCGTACAGTGACAGAACCTATATATGGAACTGTGTAGAAAGTCCCAACACTGAAGCAATGCCCATTTTTAAACCAATCACTTGGGAACAATTTCATTATGTACCTAATTTTTTTTTTTTTTTTTTTTTTTTTTAAGATTTTATTAGAGAGTGAGCTAGGATGAAGTGGGGTGGGGTGGAATGGAGAGGGAGAGGGAGAAGCAGAAACTCTACTGATCACAGAGTCCCACACAGGACCAATCTCAGAATCTTGGGATCATGACCTCAGTCAAAAGCAGTTGCTTGACTAAGCCAGCCAGGCGCCCCATCTACTATTCTTCTTTAACAGTGCTTAAAACAAGTAGCCAAATTCTTTTCTTGGTGAAGACATATTATAACGAAGTTTAAGTCTGAATGCTTATGCAGCCTAACCTGTAGACATTTAAATTTACTTAACATATCCTATGTTTCAATGTGCTAGTCATGCCCCACAATCAGTTTATGAAATACAAATGTTACAGATTTAAAGTTTTGAATTGGATGTTTTAATACTCAAATAAGTTTTCAGTTAGCAAATGTGACATTTCAATTATAATAAATCATTAACTGTTTTGTTTTATGACGATGATGTTTGTAACTTTTTTTCAACTGATAACTAAAATTTGTTCAGGTGACTTTGGAATGGATGATCGTGAGATCATGAGAGAAGGAAGTGCTTTTGAGGATGATGACATGTTAGTAAGCACTAGTGCTTCTAACCTCCTGTTAGAGCCTGAACAGAGCACCAGCAATCTGAATGAGAAAATTAATCATTTAGAATATGAAGACCAATATAAAGATGACAATTTTGGAGAAGGAAATGATGGTGGTATCTTAGGTAGGTGACAACAAGGTGGTTATTCTAACATTTCTTTGTTTATTTGTGGTGTTTCAGAGCAGTCACTAATTCTGAGTCGTAAGCAACTCTTTAGGTATGCGTATGTGGATTGTGACTCGTGGATTTCATTCAAGTTCCCTGTGAAACTATAGCCTAAAAATGTTATGACAATACCTAATTTTGTTAAAGGTGCTTATCTTGGAGTTTTAAGTTTTACTAGTTCTTAAAGTGCTCTATTTGTGTTTGATATCTTATATTAAATGTTTTAAATACAGATGTGAACTAGGAAATAGATTTTTTTTTATATATACCATTACACTTGTATGCTACCTTGAAGAAAAACACAAGTTGAGTACAGATTTTTTAATTTCCTTCATTTTAATGTCATTTTATTTTCTGAGTGATTGGCGCTTGTTTTAGCATTTCTTTTTGAGGTTATAACTAAATTATGTTCCGTAATTTCAGATGACAAACTTATAAGTAATAATGATGGTGGTATCTTTGACGATCCCCCTGCCCTGTCTGAGGCAGGTGTGATGTTGCCAGAACAGCCTGCACATGATGATATGGATGAGGATGATAACGTATCAAGTAAGCATTTCCTGTTCAGTAACATGGGCATGACTATGCAGCTAAAAAGGTATTGAATGTAGAAGACCACAAACTAAAAGTTCCAGCCCTTAATGAATTATAAATCTTCTTAAAAACAGTTCTTATGATTATTCTGATTCTCTTACATGTTTAACCCTGCATCCCTCCCTCTTTTTCAGCCAATAGGTTCATCTCTCGAGGGCCTCTTTCATAATTAGAAAAGTGTTCTTTATTGGTACCAGTGTGTTTCTTTATTTTTCAGAGGGATTTTTTTCCCCGTTTGTAGGAGCTGTATTAAATCTCCATGCCTTTTGTGACCAAATTTCTGTTTTTATAGTGGGTGGGCCTGATAGTCCTGATTCAGTGGATCCTGTTGAACCAATGCCAACTATGACTGATCAGACAACACTTGTTCCAAATGAGGAAGAAGCCTTTGCTTTGGAACCTATTGATATCACTGGTGAGCAGACAGACTTTTTGACTTGATAAAATTCAGAACATAATGTCTTAATTCTGGCTCTTCTCTCTATTCTGTTACTCTTGTTTTAGATAGATAGCTAAGCTTCTTTCTCCTTTGTCAGTTGTCTATTACAGAATCTTCAATTACAATCTAAGTATCTTAGAGAATACCTGTAGAAGTTGCTCTGAAATATAAAAGCACAGAACTAAGTTTTTTGCTCACTTTTATCTTAGTCTTTTGGGGTTCCCAAAATAACAAGTCACATGTGTAACAATTAGAAAACATTGCAAAGCATTTTACAATGAGTGCAAGATGGACTGGCAATCCCAAAGCTCTAGATTTTGTGTAATAGTTGGGCTACAATCTGGGAAAGCCTAAGAATATTTTTTTTAACTGGAAATGTGATAGATTCTAAAATCAGTGTTGTGTTTCTTTTAGACATAGCAAAACATATTGGGGGTGCTGCTTCTCAGTAGAAGCAGCAAAATATGTAATAGGGATGTGAAATTCTAGGTGGTTTATGGGTGCAGAATACTTGTATTTCAGTTTTACTTGAAATCAGAATGTAATTCAAGATGTAGTTACTACTTTTAAGTAGAACAAGACTAACTTTTTAGGTTTTCTCCTAGAATTTGATCACCAGAAATTGTGACTTGGGCTTCATGCTTTAATAACAGTGAACAAGTCTTTATCCTCCTGGGACTTAATTTACCCATATTCCACTTAATTAGTGGAATATGGGTAAGTAAAATATGTATTATATTAATGACAGTTATTAGAACTGTAAATGAGGCAGGATGGTGGATACATTGCACTGTGTAAAATAGAATGATCAGACTTTGGTGGCCGTTTTAAGAACTTTGACTTTTAGAGGATGGGAACTCAGTAGCTAGAGGAAAGGGGTTGGCCAGGGTCTGTCACTGAATAACATCTTTACCTGAATATTTTATGCAGAAAAATTGGGGGGTGTGTAACATTTCTGACAGGATGAAATCTTGAGGAATTTATTTGTATCTTAAATTGAAATAATGCAACCTACTTTGCAGTTTTAGTAAGGATTAGAAATGAATATATAG
The DNA here is from genome assembly GCA_004023965.1 of Spilogale gracilis. Taxonomy (NCBI): domain Eukaryota; kingdom Metazoa; phylum Chordata; class Mammalia; order Carnivora; family Mephitidae; genus Spilogale; species Spilogale gracilis. The sequence goes on from PITA01000309.1 coordinate 265,736, forward strand.
TAAGTAACAAGGATGGAGCTCCAGGTCTATCTGACTAGGTGTGGACCTTTTTTTTTATTATTGTTTTTTTTATTTTCATTTAATCTGCTTGTACAGCTGCCATATATGAATTGTAACTTTTCCACTAAAAATCATGGTAATTGAAGCCACTTATGGAGAACTTAAGTATTTTACAACTCCTTCGAAAGAAGGAAATAAAGTTAACTTTTCTTAATGATCATCTAGGTGTAATAATAAGTTAATAAAACCCAGGACTTGAGCCTAAATCTGAATCAGGTGTGGCATGTTTCATATTTACAGCATAAACCTACATGGACAAAACATTGGCTTTTGCATTATTTTACTCATTTTTGCCCAAATCAAAGTTTCATGACGACCTCACAGGAAAATGACCTTGTTTCCTTCTGTCATTCCAGTCAAAGAAACAAAAGCCAAGAGGAAGAGGAAGCTGATTGTTGACAGTGTCAAAGAGTTGGATAGTAAGACAATTAGAGCCCAACTTAGTGATTATTCTGATATTGTTACTACTTTGGATCTGGCACCACCCACCAAGAAGTTGATGATGTGGAAAGAGACAGGGGGAGTGGAAAAACTTTTTTCCTTACCTGCTCAGCCTTTATGGAATAATAGACTACTGAAGGTAATATATAGTTTGCAGAAATTTTTTTATATATGTACATTTGGCCGTTTGTAAAAACTAACGTTATTTTTCTTTTAATTAATTAATCAATTAATTTGACAGAGAGAAACATAGCCAGAGAGGGAACACAAGCAGGGGAGTGAGAGAGGGAGAAGCAGGCTTCCCGCCAAGCAGGGAGCCTGATATGGGGTTCAGTCCTAGGACCCTGGGATCATGACCTGAGCCAAAGGCAGATGTTTAACAACTAAGCCACCCAGGCGCCCCTAAAAGTAACTTTTAAAACCTTTGACGTTTTTGATCAGATTATTTTCAATTATGTGGCACCTTTTTTTTCTTACTTAAGTCACAATATAGCGAACATAACCTGATCTGAACTATAATGCTCATAACCTGTATTTCTAAAAGATGTAGAAGGAATTTTTTTCTATACTAAAAAACCATTGAGGTTCTTAATACTAGTTCTCCTTTTTCAGCCTCTATAATAAATTACTCTTCTGTTGCCTTAGTATACCCTGTGCTTTAAGTCTGCAGTGTTTAGAGCTTGCTTTCTAGCTAAACCGTGGAGTGGTTCTTTTCCCACAATAAAGAATTCTTGGGCTTTATGAGAATTATTTTCACCCAAAAGCCCTTTTCTGCTCACTTTAAGTTCCAGACTGTACCAAAACAAGGTTCTGAAGTGAAGAACTCACAGTGAAGCAGTGTTATGAGACTGTTATTCTAAAGTTGAAAAATGTATAGAACCAGTTGATGCTATTGTAGATTTTACTGTTTATTGGAAGAACGATCATATAATCATTTGGAAGAAATTCCTTAAAATATTTGACTCACTCAAAATATGGAAAAAGCCATTCCTATGAAGATGTTCATTACATTGCTTGCAGTTAAACAAAAAGAAATATTGAAAAATGGTTGAGATGTGATATCTCCACTCAGTGGAATATTATGCAGTCATTAAATTTTAAAAATATATAGTTAATAAGATTTCCGTACAATTAAGTGGAAAAATACATGTAAAACTACTTGGTATGTTTCCATTAGATATAATTTTTTTTTTTTTTTTTAAGATTTTATTTATTTGACAGAGAGAAACACAGCCAGAGAGGGAACACAAGCAGAGGGAGTGAGAGAGGGAGAAGCAGGCTTCCCGCCGAGCAGGAAGCCCGATGTGGGGCTTGATCCCGGGTCTCCAGGATCATGACCTGAGCCGAAGGCAGTTGCCCAACCAACTGAGCCACCCAGGCGCCCCATCCATTAGATAGAATTTTAAGTGTGTGAATAATGAAAGTAAACTCTGGGAAAATTTAAAATTTTAGGTTATCTCCAATTTATAAGAGAGTGGATAATTTCATTTATTTTTTATTTCAGTGTGATTTATTTTTATAATTGAGATTTTTAATTTTTTATAGCTCTTTACACGCTGTCTTACACCACTAGTACCAGAAGACCTTAGAAAAAGGAGGAAAGGAGGAGAGGCTGATAATTTGGATGAATTCCTCAAAGAATTTGAAAATCCAGAGGTTCCCAGAGAGGACCAGCCGCAACAGCATCAGCAGCGTGATGTTATTGGTGTGTTCTATTGGAATAGTTTCTTGATGAAGTTTTAAATGAGCATTTGGCTTAAGATTTACCTGTATATTGCCAGAGTAGGAGAAATCAGGAACAAAGGAGTATACTCAAATTTTTAGACAGGGAAGTAATTTGACTGTTTTGTTAAATAGGAAGATTCCTGGTTTTGGAAAGGTTTAAAGTTTAGGACTGGCTGAGTAATCTTCTGCTAAGAGGATTATCCTGCATTAGATTACAGGTGGTAGAATTTTGCCCTTTTCCATCTTTATGTGTTTTACTATAAATTGAGTAATCTTTGCAGAAGTAAAATTTTTATTTGGCCTTCTTCATTAGAGAAAGTACTTTTGTCTTAATGCATTAATATTAGAGTAAATTTTGAAATATTGTTGAAGACTATATTATTCACATCTCTTCTTCATATGACCATTTGCAGATGAGCCCATTTTGGAAGAGCCAAGCCGCCTCCAGGAGTCAGTGATGGAGACCAGCAGAACAAACTTGGATGAGTCAGCCATGCCTCCACCACCTCCTCAGGGAGTCAAGCGAAAAGCAGGACAAATTGACCCAGAGCCTGTGATCCCTGTAAGTAAGCACATCAGTCAGTAGTTTTACTAATAATAGTAATATCTTAAGGAGCCCTTTTGAAGTCTTTGGTTGAGGAAAAAAAATGAAAGGAATAGGTCCAGAGAGAAAGAATGGCAGGCAGCCAAGGATGTGAACACAGGTATGCTCTAAGTGAGAGAAGATATTCTAGGAGTTTAAGCCTTCATGACTCTTCTTCGATAATCTTAGTTCAGGGTGGCCTAATGTGACTATCCTGGTCTAATGTGGAATCTTTGACTCTCAGCTTGGTTCCAGTTAAGCTCAAGGTGAATCTGACAATTCTAGAGATGAAAAACAATATAAGGAACCTGTTAAATTCTTCAAGTATGTCATGAGTGAAGTGAACAAAGACTGGCAAACCTTTTAATAACACCTGATTCCTTTTTTAAAAAATGTTGGTGTTCTTTGTCAGCAAGATGGGACATTTTTTCTCCAATCTTAATCAGATATAATTGACATACAACATCATACTAGTTTTTGGTGTACAACATAATGATTTGATACTGTAGGATCATTTCACAACATGTGTGTATATTTTTTTCTTACGTTGAGAACATTTAAGATCTACTCTTAGTACTATATTATATACTTGAAAGTTGCTAACTGTAATCACCATGCTATGTATTCGATCCCCAGAACTTAGAAGTGGAAGTATCTTTCTAACCCCTGGTAACTACCATTGTACTCTGCTTTTATGAGTTCTTCCCTTTTTTGTAGATTCTACATGAGTGATACCATATATATGTGTTCTATTTCACTTATTATAATGCCTTCCAAGTCTATCCATGTAATCCCCCTTGCTTATTTTTTGCTTTTACTGCCTTTGCTGTCAAATCCAAAAATCATGGCCAACACCTATTTTAAGAGCTTACCTGTCCTGTTTTCTCCTAGTAGTATTATGGTTTCAGGTCTTATGTTCAAGTTAATCCATTTTGGGTTGATGTTCATGTATGGTGTAAGATACTGGTCCAGTTTACCCAGAACCATTATTGAAATAAGGTTTCCTCATTGCATGAGTCAGTTTCTCAGCTCTATTCTGTTGCAGGTTCCTATAACATGAGATCGTTTTAGGCTACCTAATCAGAATATACTTGTCAAATTGCTTAAAAAAAAAAAAAGTAAAGCAACATGTGGCTACTTCATGCAGACTTTGTACCATTAAGTTCATTTGGGGTAAATAAACTACAAAGGAAGTAAAGTCTAATATAAGGCTTCCCGATCTTAAATTTCTAGAATAAATTAACCTTGGGCTCTTGGTTCAGCCTCTATCAAGAGGTATTGGCTGAAGATTCCTCTGCAGTTTTAAGAATTGTTTTTTTCTGTGCCCTCTGGTGGTAGAGTTGTCCAAAAGAGCATCTTTTTGTATGAGCTCTGGAATGGGGGTGGGGACAGGGAACCTGTGGGTTACTGTAGTATCATGGTCCTGGAAGAACTTGTTTTTTAACCTTCTCAGCTGTTAAGATTAAGCCTGAGAGGAAAAATTGAGGAGATGGACTCAGAGAAATGGTCTCTTTATTCATATTATTTGCTACTGTAAGACCTCCTAGGCTCTTATTTAGAGCCCAAGTTCAGTTGTAAGACAGTTTCATGCAGTAGTGATTGACAGTACAGGCTATTTAATTTTAAAGCTTTTTTGCCTTGTGTTAGTGGGTGATTCTGTTCTGTGTGGTTTTTCCTAAAATGGCACTACAGAAAGTTTGGGTTTTTTTTTTCTGTTCATACTTTTTCTTATGATTTACAAGTTTCTCACATGGACTTTATAACTATTTGGTTCCTTGGAAAGTATAAGAACAAAACACTTTTTGTTAACTACTTTCTTCTGTTAAAGTTTTGTAAAAAGAAGATATAATCAATTTTTGATTGGGAGGAAGTATGGCAGTATGACCCCAGTATTTCTACCCTTTGCTTTAAGCCCCAGCAGGTAGAGCAGGTGGAAGTACCCCCTGTGGAGCTGCCACCTGAGGAGCCTCCAAATATCTGTCAGTTAATTCCGGAGTTAGAACTTCTACCAGAGAAGGAGAAGGAAAAAGAAAAGGAGAAAGAAGATGATGAGGAGGAGGAGGTAAGGAAACACTGGAAAGGAGACTTGATGACTAAATACCATCCCAGATTTAACACAGATCTTTAGCCTGCTTTCTTTTACTTTCATAGTAGAGCCAAGGTAATTGATGTTGAGCATCACAGTGATGAAAAAATGTTCAAACAGAAACAAAATTTAACTAAATTATCTTAATGATTTAGATCATTATTAACAACATCAAATTTTATGCTATGTTATAACTCATTGGCTCCCTTATGGGCTTTTGAAAGACATAGGACTGACTGCTCTTTACTGATTTCTTGGTTGACTTCTAGATTGTAGCTGGCTTTCCTATCTTGTGGCCATTTTTAACTGCTTTTAGCATCTGCCTCTGGTCTGACATCTCACTGTGTGCCCTGGAAATCTGATCACCTTCCATTGATAGGAGGTTTGTTTTTATTAGATTGGGGAGAGATGTGACTCGGCTAAAATCGATTGAGTAAAGGTCTGAATGGCTTTTAGTTTTTGAAAAGTAAAGGCACTTCAGCAATGGATTTCCTTTTTGGGGACCTTATTTGGCTGTTCAAGGTCTTCCTCCTCCCTCTTTTTTTTCTGGATCTTTGTTTAAATGTTAAATGAAAACAAAATATTTTCTAGGAAACATTGAGCCTTTTTAAAATTCTTTTAAATCTAAAGGTTATGGACTGGGTACAGATTTTCATTAGTATCTGTTTGTGTTTGCAGTTTTATTATGTCAGCCATAGATTTTACAAGCATGTAGTGCTGGAGTACTGTGGGGTGGTGGGGGGTTTAAGTCAAAATTTAGCCCCAGAGCTACTCTAGTCTAAGGTATGCCATTATCTCAGACTTAGTATTGAGTCAGTATTTAAAATTGTTATGCTTTCTATTATGTATTAAGCCCTTAACTCCTGGCTCTTTGAAATATGGTATATAGTTCCAGCACAGCATGGAAACATCTCAGCTGTTGCTCAATGCAACTTCAGATTTTAGAAAGTCATTTAGAAGACAAGTGCTGTAGGGAACTGGGAGCTGGGCAGCTCAAGTAAAATCAAGGATTATAGCCCCCTCCCCTTTTTAAAAGATATTATTTATTAAACAGAAAGGTGGGGGGAGCAACAGAAAATGAGGGAGAAGACACTCTTCTGAGCAGGGAGCCCAAGTGGCCTCAACTGCAGAACCCTGACCATGAACCAAGACTAAGACAGGTGCTTAACCAACTGGGCTACCCAGGCAACCTGTACCCCATTGCTCTTACAACACCATATAAACCAGTACCGCTTACTCATCTGCTAATCTATTCTCTTTGATACTGGTCCACGATGAGATGGGGAATATAAATCATCTAGAAAATCATGCTACTGGAAAAATACAAATACGTTCAGTTGAACTAAGCTGTGTGCTTAGTGGCATAGTTGATAATATGTCCAATGTAATTATCTTAATGGGGGCCAGTCAGTAACCAGTAGCTCACCAACCAGCAGTAGACCAGAGTCCACGTGGTGTAGACCACATCCTTAATAGACCAGTATAGAATCCTTGCAGATACTGAAGACTTCTGTAACTTAAAAAAGACAAGGTTCAGAGTTCGTGCTAGGTGCTGAGAGATTTTCAGGACATGAGGAAATAGTTCATTTTGCAGTAGATCAATTTTGTCACCTTTTTTGTGTGTTGGGGCCATTTTCAGGATGAAGATGCTTCTGGAGGTGATCAGGATCAAGAAGAAAGAAGATGGAACAAAAGGACTCAGCAGATGCTTCATGGGCTTCAGGTAAGGTGTACCAGTCCTGACTGACTTGAGGAAAGACTTAGCATTGCTCCCTTAAAAAAATAGCAACATGCTAGGAGCAGAAAGCCTCCTTTTCCAGCACTGTGTATCTTAATACATAAATTGTTAGGGCCAGAGTAAGCCTGCAGAGCATACATGTGAACACTTCCCTAAGGTTATGCTGCAAAGGGAAGCTGGGGGAGTGGTTTATAGAACACCTTCGTGTGTCTGCATCTTCTTGGTTTTCGTTGAACATATTTAATGTGTTGAATCATTAAATTTGTTGAGTCGGATATAGGTGAGATACTCTGAGCATCTGTGAAATACCAGGCAAGTTGCTCAAGGCTTCCCAAAATAGAGTCAAAGGATAGTTATATTTTAAAAATAAGTTGAAATTTTAGGAACTGTATGTGTTCAGTTTTACTATTGTATCACATTTGTTGGAATGTTGTTCCTCGGACCTTTGACTTTAGATATGCCATAATATACTTTGCCTCATTAGCTTCACAAAAATCCACTGCCAGCAAGAAGTACAGTATACTTTTTCTGGTATCCAAAATTGGCACCCTTTGAAAATTACCACTTTACTACGGTGAGATTACTTTAATTCTTCCTTTGGTTTTATTTCAGCGAGCTCTTGCTAAAACTGGAGCTGAATCCATCAGTTTGCTTGAGTTATGTCGAAACACAAATAGAAAGCAAGCGGCAGCAAAGTTCTACAGCTTCTTGGTTCTGAAAAAGCAGCAAGCTATTGAGCTGACGCAGGAAGAACCATACAGTGACATCATTGCAACACCTGGACCAAGGTTCCACATTATTTGAGCAGCTAGAAGCATTATAGCTAGTGTTCATTTCACTAGTGTATACAGATTGCCCCCGTGTGTAGGGCACACAAAACCCTTTGAGAAAATTTAGATATCTGTCTGTACAAAGTCTCTGCTTTTTTTATTTTTTTCCAGTATTTTATCAATTTCATCTTTAAGGGAAACTGCTTGTATGGATGTGTTTGTGTTCTGATGGAGAAACAAGCACACCCGGAGACCCAGAAGCTCATTTTAACAGTTCAGAACAGATGTGTGCAATATTGGCGCATGTAATAATGTTGAGTGGCAGTTGAAAGTCGGGATTTTTATTGTAGTTCTCCATCACCGCATTGGACAGGAAGACATGTCAGGAGAAAAATGCCTGACAATTAAGTGTGAGTCTTTGAGAGAAAGAAATTGTCTTTTTCCACTAGTAACACTGGCAGTCTTGTTAACAGCTGTGTTTGGGGATGGTACCCAAAACAGATTGTCCTCTTTGAGGTACCATTTTAAGTGTAATTCCGTAATGACCGAGAGGGTGTGTGAAACTGTGCTGTAAGTAAACCCTGCAGAATGATAGGACTTGGTTTAAAGTGTTCTTTGGTAAACCATTCCATTTGAAACTTTTTAATGAACCTGACTATCCAAAATCTGTTGTTTTAGGAGGCTCAAAAGTGAGCAGAAGTAGACTTTTTAGAGTAGAATATAAAAACATTTTATAACTTTCCAGAAGCTCTAAATCAAAGTTTTAAAAAGATGTTTGGATATAACTGAGTACTCAGATCATGAAACTAGAAATTGCTATGCCAACTAAAAGGACAGACTGATGGCACCTGGTTGACTTAACCCTTAAGCAGACAATGCTGTTAATAACTAAAGGCTTCTCTTATATTTATTATAAGTTTTAGTACTGATCTTTTCCCAATGCTGCACACTCCTGTGTTTGAAACTCTTTTAATGGCTTTGCAACAGAAATCCTATATCTAGTTTCCTGTAATTTAAGAAAGGCATCCAAATAAAGGCTTTAGTAATATTAACAGACCAGATAGCACCAGAAATTATGTGACTGTTATGATTATCAGAACATGTCTTAACTTTTTAGGGCAAAATTACTCACACTGAAAGTTCTAGCTTAAGTGTTAGCACTTTTGTGGGGGGAAAAAATCACTTTTGTAACTCAGACTTAAGTGTATACCCAGTAATTTTAAATTATGTGAAATGTTTTAAATTCGTGAACTCGTAATTACTGTTTTGATGATTCAATTTCTTGAGAATGGTAAGTGTATAAAATTGCTATTGCAGCTTTATTTTCAATATGTGCCTGTAAACCATGGATCTTCTCCCTTTGTAAAAAGTCATTTGTAGATAATTGAATGTTTGATTATAGAAAGGTCATTAGTTTCTTGTTAACACATTTTGTTAGTCTGGTTTTGTTGCTTATCGGGTTTAATATTGTTCTTGAAAATAGTTGATGCTATGTTATGTATAACTTTTCTAATAAAAGTTGTGGTATAAGCTGTAAATTTTAGAGTGTTGATTAGTTGGTTGATGGTATTCCCCCAGAAAAAATAGTAATTAGGTGTCATCTGTCGTTTGCCTTATTTAGAATAATTGTCCATACAAATAGTGAATTTTTTAAGAAGTCTTAGGTTAAAAAAATGAAAGACTAGTGTGTCTTTAAAAGAGCCATGTGATCTGAAACTTTGATAGTGTGTTCTAATACACATCATGAATGTTACATATCTAAGATTAAAATAGAAGTAACTGATAGTTGGCTGTCCAGAGGAATCTTGAGGGTTCAGATCTATCCCTGTAGCTGTTAAGTACCTGCAAATTATGGCATGCCTGCCGGGGTAGGCCAGTACCTTCCTGTGCATTCAAGTCTTATCCTGCTCTCAACCAGCTGTGAACTTTAAAACGCTAAGAAAGACTTTATGCTTCAGATATAGCAAGGCTAATGGATGGCTCATTCAGTAAGCATCTGCCTTCAGCTCAGGTCATGATCCTGGTATCCTGGGATCAAGTCCTGTATACGGATTCTTGCTCAGCAGGGAGCGTGCTTCTCCCTCTGCCTGCCACTGCCCCATCTGTGCTCTCTGATAAAGTCTTTTTAAAAAGATACAGCAGAGCTTCAGCCATAATAGCTTAATGCCGTTTGTAATAGGAAAGTCACTGTTTACTAAGCACCAGTTATACTCAAACCCAAAGATTCTTTAATTGGAGGCACACCACCTATGGTAAAACAGACTTGGGGGAGAAATTATAACCTAATATGAAAACGAAGGCAGCCCGGAATATAGCATGCCAAAGTATCTGAGGGGTAGTCCAGAAAAGACTCAGAAGATGGAAAATAACTTCGATTTGGGGTTCAAGATGGCAGTATAGGGAGATCCTGAACTCACTTCCAGGAACACCAATGTACACCTTTCAGGACAATTCCTCCTGAAGAACCGAGGACTGACTGAACTGCACAGCAAGAGACCATACACGGAAGCGGGAGATGGACACACGACAAGGGCAGTCCCCATATCCTGATACTATGAACTTGGTGGGGAGGGATAGTACCATACTGAGCAAATCTGCCCTGGGGCACAGAAAAGGAGCCATGGTTTAAAGAGGCAGTTAGTATGTAAAAGATCCAACCCTAGAACCTTGCCAAATGATGGGAGAGCCTCTGGAATTCTCTCTAGTTCCCAGGGGTTTACATTCCCCATCCAACTTGACAGACAGGAGCACATTCCCTACACTTTAGCCAGCCAGTTATCGCAGCTCTGGGAGCCTTGCCTATACCAATCCTGGATGTCCTGGGGCACAGAAAAAGCAGCTGTAATTTAAGAGAAACGAGAAAATAAAAGATGCAGCCCCAGAACTCCACTGAACTGCAGGGGAGCTGATGGAACTCTGAAGTCAGGTTGGCAAGCACCATGGTTTACGTTCGCCCTACACTTTGTTAGGGTGATCAGGAGGTTGGGTATGGGTGCCCTATCCAGCTTACCACCTCAGTGAATCCAGGACCCCATAGTCCATACTAATCCCACCCGTCTCACCAACATAGGCCAAGGGTGGCACACACCAGGATCATGACTTTGGATTCAGGCCACTTGCTGGGGAACCTCCAGCACAGAGTCCTCAGGGACCTCCCAGTTCACGCCAGCTGCCTCACCAGGTTGCCCTCTGTTCAGAGTACCTCGGGAACCCCCAACCCATGCCTACCCTCGATTCTAGCCACCCAGCCAGGGTGCCCCCCTGTGCAGAACATCCCAGGAAAAGTTGGCCCACAACAGCCTCAGCTCCAGTGGCCCCACCATGGCATTTCTTGCACTGAGGATCCCAGGACATGCCAGCTTGCACCCACTTAAGCTTCAGCTGTCCTAGGACATCCTCTGCACAGAGAGTCCCATGATCACTTTGGCTCATGCCCACTTTACATTATGCCAGGATGCCCCCTGTACAGAGGACCCATGAGCCTCCTGGACCATGCCTCACCTCAAGTCCAACCACACTGCAAATGCACCCTCTGCACAGAGAGCCCTGGAACACTCTGGCTTACACCCACTTCAGTTTCAGCTAGCCTGGCAATGTACCCTCTGCATGTAGAGCCTTGGGCTCCTTAGCTAGTACCCACTGCAGCTTTACCCATCCTGATGGGAAATTTTGTGCAGAGAGCCCTAGAACTCTCTGGCTTGAGCACATTTAAGCATGAGCTGTCCTGCCAGAGCACACACTAAGCATAGAGTGTCAGGACCAGTCCAGCCCATGCCCACTTCAGCTCCAGCCATCCTCCTAGGGAAGCCCCAGCACAGAGTGCCCCAAGACTCAGCCCACAACTCTAGCCAGCCAGTAAAAGGCATCGGGCACAGTCTATGGATGACCATACACAGGACCATTCTTCAAACTTCAGAACTATTCCACTTAATTCACAGAAGCAAACGCAGAGAAATCATATGGAGAGACGAGAAATATGCTCCAAACAAAAGAACAAAATAAACCTCATAAAAAGAACTAAATGAAACAGAGATAAGCAATATGTCTGGTAAAGTATTGCATGGTCATAAAGATGCTCGCTGGGTCACTAGCTATCAGGGAAATTCAAATCAAAACCACACTGAGATACCACCTTACACCAGTCAGAATGGCCAAAATTAACAAGTCAGCAAACAACAAGTGTTGGAGAGGCTGCGGAGAAAGGGGAATCCTCTTACACTGTTGGTGGGAATGTAAACTGGTGCAGCCGCTTTGGAAAACAGTGTGGAGATTCCTTAAAAAATTAAAAATAGAGCTACCCTATGACCCAGCAATTGCACTACTGGGCATTTACCCCAAAGATACAGATGTAGTGAAAAGAAGGGCCATATGTTCATCGCAGCAATGGCCACAATCGCCAAACTGTGGAGAGAGCCAAGGTGCCCATCACATGAATGGATAAAGAAGATGTGGTATATATATACAATGGAATACTATGCCTCCATCAGAAAGGATGAATATCCAACTTTTGTAGCAACATGGACTGGACTGGAAGAGATTATGCTGAGTGAAATAAGCCAAGTAGAGAAAGTCAAATATCACATGGTTTCACTTACTTGCGGTACATGAGGGGTAACCTGGAGGACAGTGGGAGAAGGAAAGTAAATGGGAAGCAGGTAATCCAGGGAGAAAAACGAAACAACAGAGACTTTGGACATAGAAACAAACTGAGGGACTTGGAGGGATGGGGGTGGAGGGATGGGAGAGCCTGGTGGTGGATACTGGGGGCACCTATTGCATGGAGCACTGGGTGTGGGGAATGGGGAATGAATCTTGGGACACTGGAAAAAAAAATTTAAGTAACAATAAAAAAATTTAAAAAAACATCCTATATCGAAAAAGTAATAATAAATATCGCAGAGGATAAACACAAAGGAGTGAAGATAGTAAAGAAGGGACAATAGGTAATATGGTAGGATACGATAGATAGAAAATACATTGGTAATTGTTTCCAGCATCAAACACTGTCTATATAACTATGGAGTCCTGATTGGATATGTTGAGTACAGGTTTAATGAGGAATAAATCCACTATACATGCAAAAATTAGACACTGAATAAGCTCTCTTAAAAGGATAAAATAAATTTTATTCTTTCCAGTGCTTTTTGCCTTTACTGTTTTCTCTATGCCAATTATTTACAAGCATTACCACTTTTAATGCTTACAATAAACTTATAAAATAAAAAAAAAAAAAGATACTCGCTGGACTGGAGAAGAGTGTTAGAATTCAGTGGGAGCTTCAACAAAGAGATAATACAAAAAAGAACCAATCAGAGCTGAAGAATACAATAACTGAATGAAAAGTACACTGGAGGGAACCAACAGTAGATTAGCAGGTGCAGAAGAACAGATTAGCAATCTCGAAAGCAGAGTAATAGAAAGCACCCAAGCTAAACAGCAGAAAGAAAAGAATTTTAAGAAATAGAGATAGGTTAAGTGATTCCTGGGATAACACTGAGAGAACAAACATTCACATGATAGAAATCCCAGAAAGAGAAGAGAAAAAGAAAGAAAACTAACTTAAAAAATTATAGCTGAAAACTTCACTAACCTTAGGTAAGGAAACAGACATATGGTTCAGGAAGCAGAGAGTTCCAAACAAGATGAACTCAAGGAGACCCACACCACAACATAATAATTAAAATGTCAATGATTAAAGATAGAGATTTTAAAGCAGTAAGAAGCAAAATGTTACATGCAACAGAAACCCCATAAAACTATCAGCTAATCTTTCAGCAGAAACTTTTCAGGCCACAAGGGAGTAGAATGACATATTCAAAGTGTTGGGAGGAAAAAAACCTACAACCAAGAATATTCGACCTGGCAAGATTCAGAACTGAAGGACTAAGGTAGAGTTTCTCAGGCAAACAAAAGTCAAAAGAGTTTATCACCACTAAAATGGCCTTACAAGAAATGTAAAAGAGATGCCCCATACTTAGAAATAATAAAAATATGAATAAAAAGACAAAATATGACAACCTACATATAAAATGTAGAGAGGTGAGTAAAAAAGAATTTAGAATATGTTTGAATTTAAATAGCTATGAACTCTATGTACTTGCAATGTTATATATGAACCTCATGGTAACAACAAAGCCAAAACCAACAATAGATATATCAAAAAAACAAAACAAACAAATATATATTTTGAAAAAAAAAAAAAAGCCAGGCATAACACTGCAGAAAGCCATCAAACGGCGAAAAAAAAGAGAGAAAGGAAGAGAGAGAACTACAAAAACAACCAGAAGACAGTCAACAAAATATCAATAAGTACATACCTATTAATAGTTACTTTAAACGTAATTGGTCTAAATGTTTCATTCAAAAGAAAGTGGAGAATGGATTTTAAAAAGTAGGCTCCATCTATATGCTACCTACAAAAGACCCACTAAAGACACATACAGACAGAAAGTGAAGGGATGAAAAGAGATAATCCATACAGGTGAAAGCACAAAAAAAAAAAAAAAAAAAAAAAAAAAAAAAAAAAAAAAAAAAAAAAAAAAAAAAAAAAAAAAAAAAAAAAAAAAAAAAAAAAAAAAAAAAAAAAAAAAAAAAGCCAGGGTAGCAATACTTACATCAGACAAAATATGTTACATAATAAAAGGACCAACCCAACAAGTGAACAAAAATATCTATCCACCCAACATGGGAGAACCTACATACATAAAGCAAAAGTTAACAGACATAAAGGGATTGACAGTAATATGATAATAGTATTGACAGTAATATGATAATAGTATAGGATTTTAACACTTCACATAACAATGGCGATATTTTCTAGGCAGAAAATCAATAAGGAAATGGTCTTTGAGTGATATATTAAACCAAATGGACATAACAAAAAAATAGAACATTCCATCCCCAAACAATACAATATACATTCTTTTCCAGTACACATGGAATATTCTCCTGGATAGGTCGTGTTAAGCCACAAGATAAGTCTCAAAAAACTTATATGTGAACCATACTAATGCCACCTTGGGCAAATCTACCATGCGGACTTTTCTGTGACCAGAAATCTTAAATACAGCTCCCTCCACCCTGATATTTTTTGTTTCACCACATCCAGATCAGGGCATAATATTCTTGATCTGCTCTAGATATAGGACTATGATACACATCTATTCTTAAACATTCTCCAATGCAGTTTTTCCCTAACATGTGCTCCCAGACTCTAGGGCTGTTAAAGGAGTTGAAGTTACAGAGATCTACTTGTCTTGCAGCCATTGAAGACATCATCTGTTCATAAGTCCCCTTAATAAACCACATTTCATCAACCTGGATCTGTGAGACTTGTCTCCATCAGTCTTCATCTCCTTTAGCCTTTAGAGGTCATTTTGCATATATCTCCCTTTCATAGAACAGTTTAAGAAGACTGAAATTCGGTGGCGCTTGGGTGGCTCAGTTGGTTAGGTAACTGCCTTTGGCTCAGGTCATGGTCTTGAGACCCAGGATCAAACCCCACATCAGGCTCCCTGCTCTGTGAGAAGCCTGCTTCTCCCTCTCTCACTCTCCCTGCTTGTGTTCCCTTTCTAGCTGTGTTTCTCTGTCAAATAAATAAAATCTTTAAAAAAAAAAAAGACAAATTCTATCATTCATCTTTTCCAATGACAACAGTATGAAACTAGAAATCAATTACGAGGAAAAAAAATGGGAAAAAATACAAACACATGCCAGCTAAGCAAGTTGCTACTAAACAATAAATTGGTCAGCCAAGAAATCAAAGTGGGGACCAAAAAAATACATGGAGACAAATGAGAATGGAAATACAAGAGTCCAAAAGTTTGAGGATGTAGCAAAAACAGTTCTAAGAGGAAAATTTATAGTAATACAAGTCTACCTCAAGAAATAAGAAAAATATCAAAGCAATTTAACCTTACACTAAAGAAACTAGAAAAAGAAAACAAAGCCCAAGGTGAGTACAAGAAAGAAAATTATACAGATAAAAACAGAAACAAATTAAATTAGAAACTAAACAAACATCAGAAAAGATCAGTGAAACCAAGAGATAATTTGAAAAGATAAAATTAATAAACATAGAGATAGGTACATCCAAGAAAAAACACAAATAACTAAAAGCAGAAATGAAGGATAAGTAACACCACAGAAGTACAAAATTATAAAAGACTTTTATGAAAAATTATATGCCAACAAACTGGACAACCTAGAAGAAATGGATAAATTCCTAGAAACATACAGTCTTCCATCAGAATGAGGAAGAAATAGAAAATCTGAAGAGAATTGTTCCTAGTAACAAATTGAATCAGTAATCAAAATACTAAGAAACAAAAGTCCAGGGCCAGAAGGATTCACAGGTGAATTCTACCAAACATTTAAAGGAGAGTTAGGGGTGCCTGGGTGGATCAGGTCAAGATCCTAGGGTCCTGGGATCAAGCCCCACATTGGGTTCCCTGCTCAGCAAGCCTGCTTCTCCCTCTCCCTCTGCCTGCTGCTGCTCCTGCTGTGCTCTCTCTGTCAAATAAATAGAATCTTTTTAAAAATAAAGAATTAATAGCTATATTCTTCAAAATATTCTAGAAAATAGAAGAGGAAGGAAAGCTTCCAAATACATTCAAGAAGGCCAGCATTACCCCAATACTAAAACCAAAGACAGTACATAAATAGAAAACTACAATATCCCTGATGAACAGAGATGCAAAAATACTCAACAATATATTAGCAAACCAAATTCAATGATACTTTCAAAGTATCATTTACTTCAAGGATGGTTCAATATCCACAAGTCAACCAACCTGACATACTACATTAACAAAATGAAGGATAAAAACCATATGATCATCTCAATAGATGCCAAAAAGCATTTGACAAAATTAAAAATCTGTTCATGATAAAAATTCTCAACAGAGTGGGTTTGGAGAGAATATACCTCAACATAATAAAGGTAATATATGAAAAACTTACAGCTAACATCATACTCAACAGTGAAAAACAGAGCTTTCTAAGATCAGGAATAAGACAAGGATGTCTACTCTCACCACTTTTATTCAGCATAGTACTGGAAGTCCTAGCTGCAGTAATCAATCAGATAAAAAAATAAAATGCATCCAAATTGGTAAGAAATAAGCAAAACTTGCACTATTTGCCAGTGACATGATGCTATATATAGAAAATCCCAGGGGCACCTCGGTGCCTCAGGTCATGATCCTGGAGTCTTTGGATTGAGTCCCATGTTGGGCTCCCTGGTCAGGAGGAGGGTCTGCTTCTTCTCCCTCTGCTCCTCTTCCCTACTTGTGATTGCTTCCTCTCTCTCTCACTCACTCTCTCAATAAAATCAAAAAAGAAAAAGAGAGAAAGAGAGAAAGAAAAAGAAAAAGAAAAAGAAAGAAAGAAAGAAAGAAAGAAAGAAAGAAAGAAAGAAAGAAAGAAAGAAAGAAAGAAAGAAAAAAGAAAAAGAGAAAGAAAAGAAACTCCTAAAGTGACCACCAAAAATTATTAGGATGAACAGATGGCTTTCCGTAAAGCTGTAGGAAACAAAATAAATAGAGAAATCTATTGCATTCTATATACTAATAATGATGTCACAGAAAGAGAAATCAAAAAACAAGCTCATCTACAATTACACAAAAAAGAATAAAACACCCAAGAATGAATTCAACCAAGGAGGAGAAAGCCCTGTACTCTGAAAACCTATAGAACATTGATGAGAGAAATTGAGAATGATACAAATGGAAAAATATTCCATTTTTTATTATTTCCAAAATAATGGATTAGAAAAAAATATTGTTATAATGGATTAGAATCAATGTCCTTACAATGTCTCTTCTCCCCAAGAAATCTACAGATTCAATGCAGTCCCTATCAAAATACCACCAGCATTTTTTCACAGAACTGAATCCTCAAATTTGTACATAAAAGGCCTTGAATACTCAAAGCAATCTTGAGGAAGAACAAAACTAAAAATAACACAATTCCAGATTTCAAGATACAAAACAAAGCTGTAGTAATCCAGATCGTATGGTGCTGGTGCAAAATTAGACACATAGATCAACAGTATAGAATAGTGAACCCAGAAATAATCCTGCCACTATATGGTCAATTAATCTGTGGCCAAAAAAAGTCAAGAATATACAATGGCAAAAACATGGTCTCTTCAATAAATGGTACCAGGAAAATTGGACAGCTATATGCAAAAAATTATAACTGCACCACTTCCTTACGCAGTTTTAGCAGCATTTTTCTGCTATGCCTCTTCAAGCAAGGGAAACAAAATTAAAAAACTATTGGCACTCCATCAAAATAAAAAAACTTTTTAAAAAAGATTTTTATTGATTTATTTGAGAGGGAGAAGCATACTCCTCACTGAGCAGGGAGCCCAACGTGGGGCTCAATCCCAGTACCCCAAGACCATGACTTGAGCTGAAGGCAGACGCTTCACCACTGAGCCACTCAGGTGCCCAAAATAAAAAACTTTTGCAAAGCCAAGTAAACCATCAATAAAATAAAAAGTCAACCTGCTAAATGGAGAAGATACTTGTACATGACATAACCAATAAAAGGTTAGTATCCAAACTATATAAAGAAGCCATACAACTCAACACCAAAAAACCCAAATAATCCAATTTAAAAATGGGCAGAGAATCTGAATATGTATTTTCCAAAAAAGACATACAAATGACCAACAGACAAATCACTCAGGTGCTCAACATCACTAATCATTAGGGAAATGCAAATCACAACCACCATGAGATATCGCTCCCATCTGTCAGAATGGCTTGAATCAAAAAGACAAGAAATAAGTGTCGGCAAGGATCTGGAAGAAAGGGAAACCTCATGCACTATTGGTGAAGATGGTACTGCCAGTGTGAAAAGCAATATGGAATTTCCCCAAAAAATTAAAAATTGAAATACCATATGAACCAATAATTCCACTACTGGGTGTTTACCCAAAGAAAATTAAAAGATTTACTCAAAAAGATATATGCACCCCTATGCTTGCAGTATTACTTACAATAATGTTGCAGCATTATTTACAATATCCAAGATATGGAGGCAACCCAAGCGTTCAATAGTAGAAGAATGGATAAAAAAAAGATGTATTCTATACACATAATAGAATATTACTCAGCCATAAAAAAGAATGGGATCTTGCTATTTGTGACAATATAGACGGAACTAGAGAGTGTTATGCTAAGGGAAATAAGTCAGAGAAAGACAAATACCATATGATTTTACTTATATGTGGAATCTAAAAAACACATGAATAAGCGAACAGTCAAAAATACAGAGACCTGGTGGTTGCCAGAGGTGACTGGGTGGGGATGTGGGCAAAAATGGGCAAAGGGGAATGGGAGATGTAAGTTTCCAGTTATAGATGGAATAAATCATGGGGACAAAATCTACGGCATAGGGAATATGGTCAATGGTAGTGTAATAACATGGTAGCTACACTTGTGGTGAGCACAGCATAACACATAAGCTTGTCAAAATATTATGGGGTACACCTGATATTAATGTAACATGTGTCAACTACAGTTCAGTAAGAAATAAAAACTTAAAAATAATAATAAAATAAAATAGACGTTTAAAACTTGGCTCAACATAGTAGGTAAAGTGAAATGGTTTGTTTTAGGTATAGCAGAACCAAATACTCATGATTTGATGTGGAACTAAAATGCCTAGGTGGAGACTTTGAGAGTACAATATTGTCTTGGCTTCTGTCCTCAAGCTTAGAGCTACAAAAGGGGTAGGTACAGTTGAAAGAACAATGACCCAGGGGTCTTGAAACCCAGCTTCTAAAATTAATTTGATTATGGAACATAAAACTCCATGAAGAAATATGTCCCACTGTTTCCAAGAGTTGTAAAAATCCTATGGGTTAATTAAGAGCAATCTGAAAAGCTCCTAACCTTTATTTTGAAGGGGCTACAAGGACTTTGATTCAGGCCACGTGCTTATGCAAAGTTCTTAATCTTTCTGATTGTAGGGCAACTTGTGAGAGGAACATCTTTACTTGGAGTGATCACAAGCATCTCAATTCATCCTTGGCATCTCCCAATACCTAGTGATTCTTTTTTTTTTTTTTTTTTTTTTTTTTAAGTAGGCTCCACACCTAGCATGGAATCCAGCACAGGGCTTGAACTCAAGACCCTGAGATGAGATCAAGATCCAAACTGAAATCAAGAGTTGGATGCTTAATCAATGGAGACACCCAAGTGCCCCTACCTGGTGATTATTTTATTTCAATACATCACCACTTTATTTAAGACTTGCAGAGATTACTGCAATAGCCTCATTCACTCAAGAGGTAGGTAATGAATTCTATCAAGAGTCCTCGGGGTACCTGGGTGGCTCAGTTGGTGAAGCAACTGAATGTATGAATTGAGATAAGTTGTAAAACACATGTTAGATATTTAAGATTTCATAAATTAAAAAGGAAAATATAGGGGCACCTGGATGACCAAGTTGTTAAGATTCTGCCTTCGGCTCAGGTCATGATCCTGGAGACCCGGGATCGAGTCCCACATCGGGCTCCCTGCTGGGTGGGAGGCCTGCTTCTCCCTCTTTTACTCGCCCTGCTTGTGTTCCCTCTCTAACTGTATTTCTGTCAAATAAATAAATAAAATCTTTTTTAAAAATCATCAAAATGTTAAAATGCTCATATAAGTAGCACATGTGAAGCTCTAGTTAGCTCATTAATAAGAAAACCAACAGAATAACTAAAATAAGAATTTTTAAAATGAGCTTTTTTATGTTGTCAACGAAAAGGAGAATGATGAAATAAGATAGTTGATCTGAATACAAAGCTAGCTAATATTAACAGGGTGAAGCAAAAAATGGTTGTAAGATATCTGAGTCCTAATCAATTATTAATCAGTGCTGTCAAATATAAGCCCCCTTATGTAATTTTAATTTTTCTAGCAGTCACACTGAAAAGGTGAAGTTAATAACTTCAATCCAATATACCTAAAATATTTCAAAATGTAATCTCTAAAATTTATATTTTCCTTTTTTAAAAGATTTTATTTGTTTGTTTATTTATTTGACAGAGAGAGGTACAGCTAGAGAGGAAACACAAGCAAGAGGAGTGAGAGAGGGAGAAGCAGGCTTCGCACCAAGCAGGGAGCCCCATGCAGGGCTCAATCCTGGACTCCAGGATCATGGCCTGAGCCGAAGGCAGAATCTTAACAACTTGGTCATCCAGGTGCCCCTATATTTTCCTTTTTAATTTATGAAATCTTAAATATCTAACATGTGTTTTACAACTTATCTCAATTCATACTAGCCACAATTCAAATGTTCAATAGCCATATATGTCTAATGGCTATCATTTTGGCACAGCTCAACATGACATTAAAAGTTTGCAAAATCTAAGGGTGCCTGAGTAACTCAGTTGGATAAGTGTCTGACTTTTGCTCAGGTCATGATCTCGGGGTCCTGGGATGAACACGTGTTGAGCTCCATGCTCAGAGGAGAGTCTACTTCTCTCTTGGTTTTTGCCCCTCCCCACCTCGTGCTCTCTCTCTCTCCCAAATAAATAAATAAAATCTAAAAAAGAGAAAAAGTTTGCAAAGTCTTAAGATAATTCTCCCAAATTTATTCAAGATGCTTAAAATCCAAGAATGCACAAAATAAGTGAAGTTCTCAGCCTTCATAGAGCATACATTCCAGCATGGAGACAAATAATCAACAATAAACTTAAATTTAAAATATGCTTGGAAAATTATCAGTTGCAAATATAGAGTGGTCAGTGTCAGCCTCATTTAAAAGGTGGAGTTCTGGGGGCGCCTGGGTGGCTCAGTTGGTTAAGCGACTGCCTTCGGCTCAGGTCATGATCCCGGAGACCTGGGATCGAGTCCCACATGGGGCTCCCTGCTCGGCGGGAAGCCTGCTTCTCCCTCTCTCACTCCCCCTGCTTGTATTCCTTCTCTGTCTGTTTCTCTCTGTCAAATAAATAAAATCTTTAAAAAAAAAAAAAAAGGTGGAATTCTGAGTGAAGACTTGAAGGAAGTAAGAAAGATAAGGGGTTGTAGAGGGGGAGAATGTTTCAGAAAGAACGAATAGCTACAGCTAAGATTCTGAGGCATAAGTATGTCTGATATGTTCAAGATGAAACAAACCAGACACTGACAGGAACAAAGTGAATGGAAGGAAAGTAAAAGGAACCAAGATGGGAGACATAAGAGGGGCCAAATCATGTCCAGCTGAGGGTCTCAATCTTGCTGCTCTCAGCACCCAACCCGGGAACTTTAAAAAGTACTGATATCTGGGTCTCACTCCCTGCAGAATGTGTCTCCAGATTCCTATTTCCCACTGAACAAAAAACAGTTGAATGGATGCATGGATGGAAGGATTTATTAAGTAATGGATTTCCCACGTAACCCTTGAGTAAACTGATGGTCTTGGAAGTTATACCTTATTTACTACATGGATGAGAGTAACCCATGACATTCTGCCACCAGTACCCAAATTTGAGAATGACAGCTCATGTGAGAAGTAATCTGGTATTTGCAGTTAAATGGAGGAGGGTTGCCATGAGACTCCACTTACTCAACTACAAATTTGGACCATCAGTGCAGAACTTGAAAAGTCTTGTGAAAATTACATGAAATAAAGAGTATCTAAAATAGTGAACACTCAATAAGTAGTGGCTATTCTAAACATGTTTAAAGCAAACGATTCATATTAGAAAATGGAGTTTAGGGAATATGAATTTAACAGAGTGGATTGTAAAATAGGAGAATAAAGAGACTAAACGTCATTGTTAACACTAGGGGTCTGCAAGAGATGCCGGAGAACCTGGAGGATGGGTCTTCTCTGAACACTCCCTCCTTTTCAGCATATTACTCTCTTTCTGCCTGCAATGCACTTGGAGATGAGCAATCCTCTAAAAGCTGCAAAGATGGTGACACAGGAGGCTCCTGAAAACACATCAAATGCACGGCTATACATGGAGCAATTTCCTTTCAAAGAAATCCAGAAACTAGCCAAGCAACTCCTACACATTGAGTGAACAAAAAAATCCCACATCAAAACAGGTAGGAAAGGGAGTCAAACCTCAACATAAACCCCACTCCTAGGAGGACCTATATAAAATAATGAGGGAACTCAACTCCCACCTTCTTTCTGAGGAGAAATGGGCTTAAACCCCTACATGTACAGATAAAATTTTTAGGACTCCCACTTGAGGGTCAGGTCCTAAAATGCCTCACTCTGAAAGCCAGTGGGGACTCACATCCATGAGACCCACAAGACTACATCAAACAAAAGATATTCTTGGGGTGCCTGGGTAGCTCAGAGGGTTAAGTCCCTGCCTTCCACTCAGGTCATGATCTCAGGGTCCTGGGATAGAGTCCCATGTCAGGCTCTCTGCTCATTGGGGAGCCTGCTTCTCCCTCTTTCTCTGCCTGTCTCTCTGCCTATTTGTGATCTCTTTCTGTCAAATAAATAAATAAAACCTTATTTTAAAAAAAGATATTCTTAACAGGTATATGAATACTCACCACAGATGTCCCCCAGGGCTCAGCACAAAGGGAGCAGGAAAATCACCCATCACCCCAGTCTTTCTCTGAAAGGGGTCCATTTGCATACTTTAAAAGCTGCTACTAAGGGTCAGGCTTTTTTTGTTTTTTGGTTTTTTTCCTTTCAGGCTTTTAATTTAGCACATATACAGGAGATACTGTGATCCTCCCTAGGGCCTAGAGAAATCATCAGATACCTCCTCTTCCCCTCTTCCTGTAGCTCACTGTAAGCCAGTATCTTCCTGAAAAGAGCTTGTATACAAGTCAGTCAGGTCCAGTAAGTACCTCCCCAAATGTTCCTGGTAGTGTCACAGACAGTGAACAGATCTGGCTGAGTCTGATGCCCCCACAAAGGAGCATCACTGCTGCCATACCCAGTGGGCAGCCTTTGTTGTGACAGGCATCCCAAGATTCTCCCAAAGAGGCTGACACCTGAGGGGGTGGAGCGGGGCAAACCACATATCACTCGTGTCTCCATAATAGTCATAGCCAAGTCTTGCAGTTAGCCATGTAGCAACTGTGGCCCAGCCACAACAGGAGGGCACATGCAGCCCACACAAGGGACACCCCTGGAGCACCTGGCCCTGATGATTAGAAGAGATTATGTTTCTGGGCCCCAAAAGATACCTTCTACCTAAGGCCACAACTGCAAGACTAGGAGACGTGGTTGATCCACCTAATGCAGTAAAACAAACACAGAAAGCCAGGCAAAATAAGGAAACAGAGGAATGTGTTCAAAATGAAAGAACAGAACAAAACCTCAGAAAAAGAAGTAAATGAAATGGAAATAAGCAATCTACATGACAGAGTTCAAATTAATAGTCTTATATATGCTTAGCACACTTAGGAGAAGAATGGATAAAAACAGTGGGTATTTCAACAAAGAGATAGAAAATATAAAAGGAAGCAATCAGAGCTGAAGAGCACAAATACTGAAATGAAGAATATAACAAAGGGTATCAATAGCCTATTCAATGACACAGAAGAATGGATCACTGATCTGGAAGACAGGAGTGTGGAAATCACACAAGCAGAATACCAAAAAGAAAAAGAAATACAATAGAAACTTAAAAAAGTAGCAGCTGATTTTTTCAGGAGGAACTTTGCAGGCCAGAAGAGAATGACACTATATATTCAAAGAACTGAAAGGAATAACCCTACAAACAAGAATATTCTACCTATCACGGTTATCTTTCAAAACCAACGAAGATATAGAGTTTCCCAGGCAAACAAAACTTACAGTTCATTACCACCAAATTGGTCTTACAAGAAAAGTTAAAGAGATGATCTTTTCAAGAGGAAAAGAAAAGGCTACGACTTAGAAGAAAATTATGGAAGGAAAAAATTTCACAGATAAAAATAAACATATAAAAGCAATGCCTTGTTGGCTTTGTGGGAAGAACATGTGACTCTCAATATCAAGGTCATGAGTTCAAGACCTATATTGGGTGTAGAGTCTACAAAATAAATAAATAAATAAATAAATAAATAAATAAATAAATAAATAAAACTAAATAAAAAACACATAGCAAAGGTAGATCAATCACACAGCTAGTATGAGGTCAAAAGACAAAAGTAGTAAATTCAATTATATCTAAAATATTAGTTATGGCATTCTCAAAATAAATAGATGTAAAAATATGACATTACATACATAATAAAACATGGAAAGGGGAGTAAAAACATACTGCTTTTAGAATGTTTTTTAATAAGAGGTCATTGACTTATTACAGACTGCTATATATTTAGGGTGTTATATATGAACCTCATGGTAACCACAAACCAAAAAGTTATAATAGATATGTAAAAATAAAAAAATCTAAGAACACTAAATGAGTCATTAATCACAATAGAAGAAAAAGAGAATAGGAAAGGAGCAGAGAAAAACTGCATAGCAATCAGAAAACAACAAAATGGCAAAAAATACGTATTTATTAATAATTACTAAGTGGAAATGGTCTAAATCCTCTCATCAAAAACATAGGGGGATAGAGTGATTAAAAAAACAAGACTCATCTATATGCCACCTACAAAAGACTCACTTTGGACTTAAAGAGATGTACAGACTGAAAATGAAGGGATGGAAAAAGTTATTCCATGCAAATAAAAGGAAAAAACTGTGGTAGCAACATTTATATCAGACATAATAGACTTCAAAACAAAGATCGTAACAAAAGACCAACAAGGGCATTACATAATGATAAAGGAATCAACCCAACAAGAGGATATAACAATTAAAATATCTATGCACCAAATATAGGAGCACCTAAATTTATAAAGCAAATATTAACAGTCATAAAGGGAAACACTGATAATACACTAATAAATACAATAATGGTACTTTAACACCCTACTTACTAGGTCATCCAGACAGAAAATAAGGAAACTATAGCCTTGAACAACATACTAGACCAAGTGGACTTAAGAGATATATAAAAGATTTCATCCAAAAATAGCAGACTGTGTATTCTTTTCAAGTGCACCTGGAACATTCTCCAAGATAGATCATATGTTAGGGTCCAAGCTCAGCAGGGAGTCTGCTTGTCCCACTCCCTCTCTCCCCACTCATGCTCTCATACTCTCTCAAATAAACAAAATCTTAGGGAAAAAAAAAAGAGAGAATGTTATAGCTATAAACACCTACGTTAGAGGGGGAAAAAAGTTCTCAACCTAAATTTACCTCTCATGGAACTAGAAAAAGGGGAAAAAACTAAGTCCACAGTTAGTAGAAGAAAGGAAGTATCAACTTTGAATGGAAATCAATGAAATGGAGATTCAGAAAACAACAGAGAAGACCAATGAAACTGAGAGCTAGTTTTTTGGGTTTTTTTAAGTTTTTATTTAAATTCCAGTAAATTAACATATAGTGCAAGATTAGTTTCAGGTGTATAATGGATTGATTCAACACTTTCATGCAACGCTTGGTGCTCATCACAAGTACACTCCTTTACCCCATCATTTATTTAACCTGACCTCCCTTCTGATAGCCATCAGTTTGTTCTCTATAGTTAAGAGTCTATTTCTCGGTTTGCCTCCCCTCTTTCTCTTTTTTCCCCTTTACTCATTTGTTTTTTTTATTCCACATTTAAGTGAAATCATACAGTATTTGTCTTTCTCTGACTGACATATCACTTAAGAACTGTTTTTTTTTTTAAAAACAAACTTTAGTCTTTCTTTAGACTAAATAATGAAGAAGAGAAAACTAAAAAATATACATTAGAAATGAAAGAAGAGACATTATAATTGATAATACGGAAATACAAAGGATCATTAGAGACTACTATGATCCACTAGAAGTAGATAAATTCCTATAACCTACCAAGATTGAATCATGAAGAAATAGACATTATGAACTGATAAAGAGTTTGAATCAGTAATAATAAATACCCAGGGAAGAAGAAAGAAAAGCCCAGGGCCAGATGGATTCACCGGTGAATTCCACCAAACATTTAAGGAACTGATACCAATCCTTCTCAACCTTTCCAAATGTAGAAAAGGAGAGCACACCCAAATTCAGTTTGTGAGGCCTGTATTACCTTGATACCAAAAACAGACAAGGACACGACAAGAAAAAGAAATTACAGGACAATATCTCTGATGAATTTAGATGCAAAAATCTCCAACAAAATATTAGCAGACCAAATACAGTGACACATTGAAAGGATCATACATTATGATCAAGTGATATTTATTCCAAGGACATAAGGATCATTCAAAATCTGCAAATCAATCAATGTGATATAATATATTCATGAAAGGATAAAAAATCATATGATAATCTCAATAGATACAGAAACATCATTTGGCAAAATTCAACATTCTTTCATGGTAAAAACTCCCAATGAAATGAGTATAGAAGGATTTTACCTCAACATAATATAGGCCAAATATGATAAACCCATAGCTAACAAACTTAACGGTAAAAAGGTTAAAGCATTGCCTCTAAAATGATACATGATGCTCATTGTTGCCACTTTTATAGAAAATAGTGTTGGAAATTCTAGTCAGAGCAATTAGGAAAGAAATAAAAGGCATCCAAATCAGAAAAGAAGACATAAAACTGTCTCTATTTGCAAATGAGATTATATATAGAAAACCTTAAAGACTCCACCAAAAAACTGTTAGAATAATTTAGGATATAAAATCAATATGCAAAAATCAGTTTCTATGCACTATTGAGCTATCAGAAAGAGAAATTAACAAAAGAATCCCATGTGCAACCACATCCAAAAGAATAAAATGCTTAGGGCTAAATTTAATCAAGGAGGAATGCCTGGCTGGCTCAATTGGTAGGGTATGTAACTCTTCGTCTTGGAGTTGTGAGTTTGAGCCCCATGCTGGGTGTAGAGAGTACTTAAAAAATAAAATAGAATCTGAAAAAAAAAATCTAAAAAAGGAGGTGAAAGACCTATACACTGAAAATTGTAAGACACTGATGAAAGAAATTGAAGACAATATACGGAAAGCTATTCCATACTGATAAATTAGAAGAATTAGTATTGTTAAAATATCTTTAACACTCAAAGCCATGCATAGATTCAATGTAATCCTTATTAATCCTTATTAAAATTCAAATGGGGGGCACCTGGGTGGTTCAGTCAGTTGAGCATCTGACCTGGGCTCAGTTCATGATTTCAGAGTCCTGGGATGGAGTCCTGAGTTGGGTTCTGTGTTCAGTGAGGAGTCTCGTTCTCCCTCTGCTTCTCCCTTGTTTTGTGTTCTCTCACACACATACACTCTCTCTAATAAATAAATAAATAATCCTAAAAAATAAAATAAAATGCCCATGGCATTTTTCACAGAAATAGAACAAATAATCCTAAAAAGTATATGGAGAAGACCCAAATAGCAAAAGCAATCTTGAGAAAAAAGAACAAAGCTGGAGGCATCATGCTTCCTAATTTCAAACTGTATTAAAAAGGTATAGTAATTAGAACAGTATGGCACTAGCATATAAGAAAAGACATAGATCAATGAATAGAGCCCAGAAATAAATCTACACATATGTGGTCAATTAACTTACAACCAAGGAGCCAAGAATATACAATGGAAAAAGAATTATCTCTTCAATAAATGGTTTTGAGATAAGTGTGTAGCTATATGCAAAAGAATGAAAATAAACCCCTATCTTATACCATACACAAAAATCAATTCAAATTGGATCAACTCAAAATACTTGAATGTAATACCTGAAACTAAAAAACTTCTAGAAGAAAACATAGGGGATAAGTTCCTTGACATCTGTCCTGGCTAGCACTTTTTGAATTTGACACCAAAAACAAAGGTGATAAAGGGAAAACAAACAAGTGAGACTACAAAAAACTAAAAAGTTTTTTCACAACAAAGGAACCCATCAACAAGATAAAAAGGCACTATAAAGAATGGGAGAAAATATTTGCAAATCATATATCTGATAAGGGGTTACTATCCAAAATATGACAATAAGTCTTACAACTTGATAGCAAGACAAATAATTCAGTTTTTTTTAAAAAAAAAAAAAGAACAGAGGGGCGCCTGGGTGGCTCAGTTGGTTAAGCCACTGCCTTCGGCTCAGGTCATGATCCCAGAGACCCGGGATCGAGTACCACATCGGGCTCCCTGCTCAGCAGGAAGCCTGCTTCTCCCTCTCTCATTCCCCTTGCTTGTGTTCCCTCTCTAGCTGTGTTTCTCTCTGTCAAATAAATAAAATCTTTAAAAAAAAAAAAAAAGAACAGAGAAACTGAATATACAATTTCCCAAAGACGACATCCAAAGACCAAAAGGTACATAAATAGATACTCATCGTCTCTACTTACCAGAGAAATGAAAATCAGAACCACAATGAGCTATCACCTCACACCTATTACAATGACTCTCATCAGAAAGACAATAAATAACAAATATGATGAGGATGTGGATGCAAGGGAATTCCTGTGCACAGCTGGTGGGATTGTAAATTGGTATAACCATTATGGAAAACATTATAGAGGGTCATCAATAAATTAAAAATAGAATTACTATATGATCTAATAATCCCAATTCTGGGTACATATCCAAAGGAAATGCAAACAAAGGAAGAGAGAACTGTATGCTTATGGTTATTGCAGTAGTCACAATAGGCAAGATATGGAAACAACCTCAGTGTCCATCAATTAGTGAATAAAGAAAATATGGTCTCTCTTTCTCTTGTCCCTTTTTTTCTCCCTCTCTTCCTCCACCCCACACATACATTAGAATATTCCATCATGAGGAAGAAGGAAATCCTGCTTTTTTGTGACAATATGGATGGAACTTACAGGAATAATGCAAGATAAATCAGACAGAGAAAGATACATACTGTACAGCAACACATGTAGAATCTAAAAAAGCTAGACTTATAGAAATATAGAGTAAAATGTTGGTTACCAGTGGCTGAGAGATGGTGGGAATGGGGAGATGTTGATCAGAGTATAAACTTCCAGTTATAAGATGCATAAGCTCTGGGGATCTAATGTATAGCATGACTATTATAGTTAATAATACCAAATTATACACTTGAAAATTGTTAGGAGCTTACATCTTAAATGTATTCACTATAAAAAAGAAATGGGAATTATGTGATGAGATAGAGTTGTTAGCTTATGCTATTGTGGTAACCATTTGGCAACACATAGTGTAACAAATCAGCATATGTACAACTTAAACTTATATAATGTTATATGTCAATTATATCTCAAACATCAGGGGGCAATAAAGGAAATGAAATGGATGAATTTATAATTGCATCATTTTTCCACCACCTTAGAATGGAATCCCAGTTTCAAGACATCTATTAAGGATCTTCTTCCAAACAATTAAATTGTATAGTGCTAAATAATTGGAAATAGTCACAAATTCTTAGAAGTCAGAAAGGCTCAATAGTCATCAGTGAGAGTCCTAGCTGAAAAGCAGATAACACCTGCACCATTTAGAAACATTCCACCTGTTAAAATTCTAAGCTGGTAGGACCTATTGGTTGCTATAATACAATTCACTAAGCAGTATATACAAGTCTCTTATCACAACATTATGTCTTAGGAAACCACACAATGACCACAGATCCACTGCTGTGAATACCACTGACTTCACAATGAAGCACACCTGGGTGTAAAGCCCAGTTCTGTCACTAGTGTGCCCTGGGCAAACTTCTCTTCTCTGAACCTCAATTTCCTAATCTATGAAGTTGAGAAGCAATACCTACACCTCATGAGTTTGTAAGAATACACTATGAATGCAACAGGCATCAAGCCAGGCCAACAGCTGGTACCTAGAGAGTATCAGTAAGTATGTCATTATATCCTTCTATACATTTCCCCTTTTTTTCATTTTTTCTACATTAGCAGAACAAGCAATTAATTTCTAAAAGTCTCTCCTATAAAAACAATTTTAAATTTCTCTCTTAAAAATTTTGGAAGCCAAGGAGCAAATATAGATAAGAAGCCACATTCCATAAAAATGGGAAGCAAGTGCTGTACATGATCCACCTCTCCAAAGTGGAGTTGGTGACCCAGGACAGTAGTGTGTGAATGGTCCATTTTGAAAATAGGAGCCACTTTTGACTATTTCTCTTGCCCTACAGTCTTATTTTCATGCTGTTTCCTCTAAACATTCTTATGTTATAGTCAACAAGCAAGTCAACATAGGAACTTTTAAAGTGGTGGGAGGTGGTTTGTATTTCAAGAACATGCTCCCATGAGCATCTGTTTCCTGCTCTGCATTCCACCTGCTTTTCTCCCAGTTGTGCTTCTTCCCAGACTGTATATGCTTAGACCAGCTAGGCAGGTAATGGAAATGAATGAAATGGCCGAGTATATAGCAATAGAGAGTGAGAAGGGACAGTGATGGACAGGATAAATAGAGGGGGGATGGGAGGTAGTGTGTGCTAAAACCCCATCAATTGCTGGTTCAGAAAAGAAGATCTGGTGTGGCACATTCTGGGATTTATCAAGAAAGGTTGGGAATCCCTATTATTATGTGGACACTCAGGATTTTAAAGTACAATATAGGATTCAATTCAACAACATCCTGGTCACACACTGGCAGACAGATGTAACCCATTAGCCTCACATTAGTGGATTTTGTTGAACCAAGTGTGAAGACTATAAGGGAATCAATTTTGTACCACTAAAGTAAGTCATCCTCGGCTCTTTTCATACTCACTCCTTCAGAGACCATAGGCTGGCTGCTTCCTGTTTCAATAACATGGTCTTAATTTTTCCCAAAGTTTTTATTGGATTCTCTAGGTCCACAGGAAGAATTTTTACTTGATTTGATGCTTCAGGTTATGCCCTTCTAATGCCGTATGCGATAGCTGTTGTATAAGCATTGTAGATGCATATAGCCTAATGGAAACCTCTACTTAGAAGCAGGGCTAGAAAAAGTTAAATCAAGAGACAAAAGTCTTATTCCTTCAAATCCACAAAAGCCAAACAATGCAGTGATCCTGAAATGCTATGAATACAAAGGTTATGTGAGAGACTATGAATCTGTAGGTTTGAAATTTGGCCCAAGAATCTGCCTTTTCAACAGGCATTCTTGTGGTTCTGAGGACCACAATTCCCAGATGACATTTTCAGATATTGCAACTTAGCCTTATCCTTGGAGTTGCCACTCCAAACACTTGGCCAGCATCTGGAGCCCCAGTTGGTGGGAGGAAGATCCCTTCTATGATCAACTATTATTTATGCTCTAGGACTAATTAATTCTCAATTGGCCAACAGCTGTTCAGCAGGAAGTTCTCATACAATTGAAGGATGAAATGAAGCTCTCCAAGTTGAACACATTGGTACGGTGTTATTTCCACAGGGCATCTGGCCAAAGGCATTTTCATGTCCCATTCTAATTATTCCAGCTGCTGAAAGACTCCTCTGAGCTAGCAAAATGAGTGAAAGCCAGGGGAAATTAGAGAACTGATTCCATTTACTATAGCACCAAAAACTTAAGCTATCTTGGAATAAACATAACCAAAGAGGTAAAGGATCTATACTCGAGGAACTACAGAACACATATGAAAGAAACTGGAGAAGACACAAAAAGATGGAAAAGCATTCCATGCTCATGGATCAGAAGAATAAACATTGTTAAAATGTCTACACTGCCAAGAGCAATCTATACTTCCAATGCCTTCCCGATAAAAATTCCACCAGAATTTTTCAAAGTGCTGGAACAAACAATCCTAATATTTGTGTGGAACCAGAAAAGACCCCAAATCACTAAGAAATGTTGAAAAAGAAAAACAAAGCTTGGGGCATCATGTTATCTGATTTTAAGTTTTATTACAAAGCTGTGATAACCAACACAGCATAGTACTGGCACAAAAACAGACACATAGACCAATGGAATAGAGTAGAGAGTCCAGATATGGACCCTCAACTCTATGGTCAAATTATCTTCAACAAAGCAGGAAAAAATATCCAGTGGAAAAAAGACAGTCTCTTCAATAAATGGCACTGAGAAAATTGGACATTCTTCTACATATAGAATAATAAAACACAACAATTCTCTTACACCATACGCAAAGATAAACTTGAAATGGATGAAAGACCTCAATGTGAGGCAGGAATCCACCAAAATCCTAGAGAAGAACATAGGCAGTAACCTCTTTGACGGGGCCACAGCAACTTCTTTCAAGACATGTCTCCAAAGGCAAGCGAAGCAAAAGCAAAAATGAGCTTTTGGGATTTCATTAAGATAAAAGCTTCTGCACAGCAAGGAAAACAACAAAGCAAAGAGGTAACCCATGGAATGGGAGAAGATATTTGCAAAAGATACTAGTGACAAACGACTGATATCCAAGATCTATAAAGAATTCCTCAAACTCAACTCCTCTCCACCCCCAAAAAATGATCACATCAAAAAATGGGTAGAAGACATGAACACTTCTCCAGAGAAGACATACAAATGGCTAATAGACACATGAAAAATTGTTCATCATCATTAGCCATCAGAAAATTTCAAATCAAAACCACATTGAAATACCACCTTACACCACTTAGAATGGTCAAAATTAACAGGGCAGGAAACAAGTGTTGGAGAGGCTGTGGAGAAAGAGGAACCTCTTATGCTGTCAGTGGGAATGTAAGTTGGTGCAGCCACTTTGGAAAACAGTGAGGAGATTCCTTAAAAAATTAAAAATAGAGCTACCCTATGACCCTGCAATTGCACTACTGGGTATTTACCCCAAAGATACAGATGTAGTGAAAAGAAGGGCCATATGTACCCCAATGTTCATAGCAGCAATGGTCACAATTGCCAAACTATGGAAAGAACCAAAATGCCCTTCAACAGACAAATGGATAAAGAAGATATGGTCCATATCTATAATGGAATATTATGCCTCCATGAGAAAGGATGAATACCCAACTTTTGTAGCAACATGGACAGCACTGGAGGAGATTATGCTGAGTGAAATAAGCCAAACAGAGAAAGTCAATTATGATATGGTTTCACTTACTTGTGGAGCATAAGGAATAACATGGAGGACGTTAGAAGAAGGAAAGGAAAAGTGAATTGGAGTAATTCGGGGGGTGGGGAGATGAAGCATGAGAGACTGCAGACTCTGAGAAAAAAAGTGAGGGTTTTGGAAGGGAAGGGGGTGAGGGGATGGGTGGGCCTGGTGGTGGGTATTAAGGAGGGCACATATTGCATGGAGCACTAGATGTGGTGCATAAACAATGAATCTTGGAGCACTGAAAAAATAAAATTAAATTAATTTAAAAAATAAAAATGAGTGAAAACCAATGTATAGATAATAATCATATCAAGGGCAACAATTAAAACACCAATGGCTTCTCTTTATAAAGTAAGTTTTACTGGTTGAGGGCATTGGCATTCGAATAAGCAAAAGGTAGGTTCAGTCAGTATGAGCTCTGCTTCTAACTAAGAACCATGATGAATGTCTTAACTTCTCCAAGCCTTGGTTCTCTTCTGTGGAAAGTAAGTCTTCTGTGAGGATTGAATAGCATAAAACAAGCAAAGCACTTAGTGTAGTTACTGGCCCATGGTAGCTACTGTATGTCTATTAGGTATTATTACTCAGGCCAGAAATATTTAGGTTCTTGACCCTGACAAGATATGCTTCCAGCTGCCAGGTGTATGGACCTAAACTAAACAGACATGGTTCCTGCTCTCATAGAGCTATTTTTCTGGTGAGTGCAAGGCAAACAGGATGGTTTCTCCAAAGAAATAAAACTTCCTTTGATTTCCCCAGATAAACTTCCTTTCTCTGTTTCCATAATATTTTATTTATAACCTCTTTTAGGAAACTTATCAAAATATACAGTAATTTGCCTGCTTATTTATCATTCTTTTGACTACTCAACTATGAACTTTAAGACGACTTGTCTGTAATTTTAGAAGTCTTTAGCCCAGCGAGTGATTAAGAGTTGGGTTGTGTTAAATTTTTATTGAATTTAGATTCACCAATGGTAAAGGATAAAAATAAAAGAATACATCAAGCCAATGTCTGTAGATATTTTTAAGAGTGGAATACGAATTCTTATGGTCTTAAAAATCTCATTAGCTTTCCTTAAAAAACAAAGAAGGGAGAATAATTTATCTGCAAACTTCCATCTTCTAGTTGGCAAAGGTTTGTTCCATGGGACACTGACTACCCATCCCTTCTGAGACCACGGGCAGTTTCTGCCTCACCTGTTTTAAAGAAGTTCCACGGTAGCAAGCTAGAGGCTTTGGTAGGTTTTCTTATAAAGTTGTTCAGAGACCACATAACAGAGGTAGTTAGATTGGAACAAATAGCCAAAATTCATACAATACATTGACATGTTTGGAACAAAGCCTCTCAAAGTTTAAATGAGTAGTAAAATATAGAAATATTGGAAGAATACTTGATTTGAGAATCTAATTTCCCATAATAACTCTTGGTGTGAAACTTTGCTTTCCAGGAAACAAAAGTATCACTTTCTTCATGCTGTTTGAAAGGTAATAGCAGGTGAATTTCTTTCCCAAGCCATCCCAAGTGTCTTTAGATGTACTCTCTTGAAATAGAAAAATACCATATTTGCTTTGTTATACAGGTTGCATATAAAATGTTGTCCCCTTTCTCACTAAGCCCTCTCATCATGATGAAAGCTAAATGAGGTTGTGTGTGCACACACATTGCAATTTGGGAAGCTCCACAAATGTAAAACAAGAACACAGATTCCTCATGAAGAAAAGTTACCATATTAGATGAAGGTAATGTTAGCCTTTAATCTGACAATCAATTTCAGCAAGACAAAAGGATACCACATAGCTAAGATTGATTTACTGGGGTAACTATTGCAAGTTTTATTAACTTAAAAGTTTGGGGGAATTTCAGCCCTGAAGGCTTTCCTTGATGAGACCCTGGTGCAGACATAAGTTTCCACAATCAATTTGAAACTTTGTCACCATCAGTAGATTCCATAAACATATCCTAATGTATACAAGTAAGATATTTGCAATTTGACAAACATTTACTGAACCCCAGATCCTATGCGAGGTGATAATAGCATATAGAGACATAATCCTTGCAATTATCCCTTCAAAGATTTCAAGGAAGTGGTGAGTGGCATTTGAAGTAAACTTTGAAGAATGGGTGGGATTTTTTCTTTGACAGGTGAACTACAGAAAATAAAAGGAAAGGTGTTCCAGGAAGAAAGACTAGCACAGGCAAAGGCAAGGATATACAAATTAGCATGGTTGATTTGGAAGCTTAAGCATAAAGAAGCAAAGGCAGGGTAGCAGGCAGAGGTCAGGACTATCAAGCTAATAAACAATCTTGCAGGACATTCTATAGGTTCTTGACTCAAGAGCAACTTGAGTTCATCAACAAACACAGGCTCTCAACAGTCTTTTGTATTTTCAGCATTAATCAGGTCATGTGGGATCTTTATATCTCAACAAACCAGAGAGAGAGTAGAAAGCTGAAAGACGTTTCCAAATAATAACAAGTTTGCTTACAGAGTAGAACCAATTTGTACAAGACTTCTGGTTCCAGCTGTTTATTTATGAACTTTACTGCCAGAAAAACTGAATTTCCCTATCATGCCTTCCATGTCTCTGAGAGCCTAGATATAGAGAAAGAACACTGGGCCCTGGAAAATGATTTAGGAGAAAAAAGAACCAGAGGATTCCAATGTCTTCAGATTTTTCTCTGCATTGCTGAAAGAGACATTCATGGTCAAGAGTATTGGCAAAAGGTGTAGGTCCTTGGCAGTAGGGAATGAAGAGCAGCCACATGAACAATTAGTTTTCCTGAAATCTTTTGTTGATCCTGAGCAGGGCAGAATGTCTTCATAATGGCCCAAAGGTAACAAATGATTAAGAGCTTAGGCACAGTTATTTTTGCTCTTAGGAGAATAACAAATTAATAATAATGATAATAATAATAATAATATACAATTTATTGGCCATTCAATGATAGTAATATATTTATCGTGGCTAGAAATTGTAGAACACTTTCTATGGGCCAGACTCTAAATCAAGCATGTCACATGAATTATCTCACTTCAACATCTCTATGAGATAAATTGTTACTATTAACTCATCAATGGATGTGGAAACTGAGTATGGCTTAGACTCTAATGGTCTAACTGAAGATTTCATTTGTTGTTCTACATTTCACAACTCAACTGTACTTAAGAGAGACCACGTAACTAGTTCTGGCCAATGGATTCTGAGAAGTGAGGCATTGTTCTTCAAAACTGAGCCAGTGAAAAGCCCATATGTGCTCCTCCTCTTTCCCCCATCTTCCTCTGAGCTTGAGTGATTAAGGAGGGTAAGGGTGCCACAGAAGTTACTAGCTAGTCAAACCTCCCTCACACTGGCCTTGAGTGAGTATGGGGAACATAGCCTTCTCATAGACCTGGAATATATATGTACCAAGAGCAAGAGATACACCTTTGTTTTGTTAAGACACTGAGATTTCAGGGCTCCTGGGTGGCTCAGTGGGTTAAAGCCTCTGCCTTCAGCTCAGATCATGATCTCAGGGTCCTGGGATCGAGCCCCGCATCGGGCTCTCTGCTAGGCAGGGAGCCTGCTTCCTCCTCTCTCTCTGCCTACCTCTCTGCCTACTTGTGATCTCTCTATCTCTCTCTCTCTCTGTCAAATAAATAAATAAAATCTTTTAAAAAAGACACTGAGATTTCAGTGTTAATTTATTACTGCTGTGTAATCTAACCTACCCTGAAAATACAGTGAGGCCCTAAGAAGTTTAGTAACTTAAGTAATAAATCTAGTTAAGTGAATGAGTTAAAACCAGAACTAAAATCCTTGTTCCCAGGCAAGTCTTTCTGCTGCACAAATTCAAATCTGACTGTGGTAAGGGCCATTTCTATTGCATCATTCACCAAGTGTGTAGGAATGACTCCAAAAGCCTATCCATGGAAGACCAAACCCATATGGGATGTCTTTCAAAAGCAGTTAATAGATTAGCTCTGACAAGGAATACTTGTTAGAGGCAGATGTGAAGACTGAATTTCCAACAGACTTAGCATGTGACAAGGGTGAAATGTCACAAAAGTCAGTACAAGCAGAGGTATTGCCTCACAATGTGACATGAATTTTCCACAGTTGAAGGCCTGGCCCTCAGGCTTACCCAATTTGGTCAGCAAACCTGACATTCATTGCTCTGGGTCCAACTTGGAGTAACCAACCCACAGAACACTTATGCCAGGAATCTAATTTGTCAGTTTATAATAATAAATATGACTATCATATGACCCACAGTGATTTTATTGTTTTAATTAGATAGTGCATATTCACAGCTGACACAATTGATTACTCATTCATCCTTGAAACATATTCTTGATGCAGCTTCTGGGATATCTCACTCTCACTCTCCTGGCTGTTTGCTGTTTTTTTCCTACCTCATTAGAAGCTCATTCTCAGGTTCCTTTGTTGATTACTCTTCACCTCCCTATCCTTAACATTGGAATGCCCCAAGGCTCAGCTCCTTGAACTTTTCTTTTCTGCACATTCCCCTGGTAATTTCTTCCAGTCTCTGGCTTTAAATTGTATCCACATGTGATGACTCTCAACTTGTACCTCCAGCTCTGACTTTAATCTTTAACTCCTGGCTGCCTTTTTAATATCTACACTGGGATATCTATTAGACACCTCAAAATGAACAAGTCCAGAGCTGATCTTCTGATCTTCATCTACAAATGAGCTCTTCCTGCAACTTCATCATAGTGAATAGAATGTTATCATTAACCCACAACCTTCAAATGTAGCCAGAATTCAACTACTTTTGCCCACCTACATTGCTATACTATTCAAGTCCAATTCACCATCATCTCTTTCCCTGGAGATGCAAGAACTTCCCAAATAGTATCCCTTTCACCTTGGTCTACTCCCTCCCTCAAACTCTTCCCAACACAGAAGTCACTGTGATCATACTGAAACCTTTCGGAGATCACATCACTCCTTTGTTCAAAACCTTCCAATGGCTTCCCATTTCACTCAGAGTAAATACCACTCATTGTAAGGCACTGCACGTTCACTTTCCCCATTACCTCTCTGATCACAATTCCTACTTCCTTTCCCCTTTCTCACTCCACTGTAGCCCCTCTGGCCTCCTTGTTATGGAACAAGCTAGTCCCATCACACTTGGAAATACTTTCTTAAGAGCATTTATTTATTCGGCAGCTGTTTTGGAAAACAGTGTGGAGAGTCCTTAAAAATTAAAAATAGAACTACCCTATGACCCTGCAATTGCACTACTGGGCATTTACTCCAAAGATACAGATGTAGTGAAAAGAAGGGCCATATGTACCCCAATGTTCATCGCAGCAATGGCCACAATCGCCAAACTGTGGAAAGAGCCAAGATGCCCATAAACAGATGAATGGATAAAGAAGATGTGGTACATATATACAATGGAATACTATGCCTCCATCAGAAAGGATGAATATCCAACTTTTGTAGCAACATGGACTAGACTGGAAGAGATTATGCTGAGTGAAATAAGCCAAGTAGAGAAAGTCAAGTATCGCATGGTTTCACTTACTTGTGGTACATAAGGGGTAACCTAGAGGACAGTAGGAGAAGGAAAGTAAATGGGAAGTAAGGTAATCCAGGGAGAGAAACGAAACAATAGAGAACACAGAAACAAACTGAGGGACTTGGAGGGAGGGGGGTGGGGGGATAGGAGAGCCTGGTGGTGGGTACTGAGGGCACCTATTGCATGGAGCACTGGGTGTGGGGAATGGGGAATGAATCTTGGAACACTGGAAAAAAAATTAAGTAACAATAAAAAAAAGAGCATTTATTTATTAAGAGAGAGAGAGAGAACATGCATGCACAAGCATGAGCAGGGGATGGGAGAAGGAAATACAGACTCCCTACTGAGCAGAGAGCCCAAATCAGTGCTCTACCTCAGGATTCTGGGATTATGATATGAGCCAAAGGCAGATACTTAATTTAATGAGCCACCCAGATGCCCCACACCTCAAAGTATTATACTGCATATTTCCTTTACCTGGAATGGTCGTCCCTCATATGTCTCTCCCACCCTCCCCTTCTTCAAGTCCTTGCTAAATTGTGACCTTCTCAAAGAGGCCTTGCCTGATCCATCTACCAAAACTTGAAACACCTCCAGCATTTCTTTTTTTTTTTTTTATTGTTACTAAAATTTTTTTTCCAGTGTTTCAAGATTCATTCCCCATTCCCCACACCCAGTGCTCCACGCTTTAGGTGTCCCCAGTACCCACCACCAGGCTCTCCCATCCCTCCACCCACCTCCCTCCAAGTCCCTCAGTTTGTTTCTGTGTTCAAAGTCTCCGTTGTTTCGTTTCCCTCCCTAGATTACCCTAGTTCCCATTTGCTTTCCTTCTGCCACTGTCCTCCAGTTTGCCCCTCATGCACCGCAAGTAAGTGAAACCATGAGATACTTGACTTTCTCTTCTTGGCTTATTTCACTCAGCATAATCTCTTCCAGTCCAGTCCATGTTGCTACAAAAGTTGAGTATTCATCCTTTCTGATGGAGGCATAGTATTCCATTGTATATATGTACCACATCTTCTTTATCCATTCATCTGTTGATGGGCACCTTGGCTCTCTCCACAGTTTGGCAATTGTGGCCATTGCTGCGATGAACATTGGGGTGCATATGGCCCTTCTTTTCACTACATCCGTATCTTTGGGGTAAATGCCCAGTAGTGCAA